>JAQFVV010000457.1:0-556204 GCA_028023455.1 Epiperipatus broadwayi
TTAATGAAGGTAAATTATTAAAACTTTAGATTATAACTGTCAAAGCATATGAGATTTTCAGATTTATTTTAATCAAATATTAATATTAAAATTTAATATTTTAACTAAATTTACAATCATACTAATGAATTTTAAATATAATTACATCAAATCACTCTAATTTGTAATAGAATAAAACGATTACTATTACCATCTCTATAACTCAATAAGATTATGATTTTTATGGCTGTATACTGACTTAATATAATATTCACTTTAGTCAATAATGATTTGAAATAAAATATGCAAATATTTAATTGCAATTTTCTTCACTCATTTTCAATGATTATCATATTAGTATCTTTATCAATCATCAAATCATTTCATATATACTTTATATCTTAATAGAATTGATACTTGTTACTAATAAAATAATTACAATAAGCTTCTAATTACTTATTAAACATTTAAAATTATCAACTTAATTTATTGTTGTATAAATCTATATCTAGTCAGATAATAAATGTTTAATTCAATACAAAGAAAAATGATATGTAATTATACATTCCTATGTATCCTGTGGTTTTGTTTTCTGAATTATTTTCAACTACTTCAAATGAATTATGTGGTGTAATTAATTTGTGAATATTGTCTCATCCAAATATGTTTAACCAATAAATTTGCATTGTAAAATTGAATAACAACCAAGCAAGTTTACTTGTTTTAAATTAATTCAAAATTTATTAACAAATGGATATAAATTAAAATCATATATATATATATTGTAACGATACATAAATATGTCGTTACATTAATTTAAAATAAAAACTTAAAAGTTCGCAAATAAGAGTAAAAAACTAAACGCTAAAATTAAAAATGTTTGTTATACGTATATACATTCGCACAGATGCTAAACTTTAAAAATATTTTTTTCATAAACAAAAAAAAAGTATTTGAACGTATTTTTTTTAATAAAAAAATACCAGATTGAAATATAAAAATATTTTAATAAAAAAATAACGTAAGTTAAAGTAAAAACAGGTATTAATTAATTCCTATAATCTGTAAATGGAAATGATTGTTTATTAATTATCTAAAAGCTGTGTAATTAAAAAGTCAGATGAAAAGTTAGATAAGAGAAGAAAGAAATTTTAGCTTGACCAATGGAAGCACTAAGCCTTGGCTCAGACCCTAACGAAAGTGATAGACTAGTGACGTTTTGTTCATTGAATCCTTGTGGATAATATAAAAAGGGAAATACAGTTTTTTTTCGGAGTTCCAGCGTTGTGTGTTTGAGAGATGTGGTATGACGCACATATCACATTCTCTATAAAAAAAAATGAAAAGACTGTGATACCTTGAACCACCTATTGCCATCTCCAGAACATTACCTTCCAACGGAGGCGTTGCGGGAATTGAAAGCAGAGGCCTGGACTCTTTTACCATAAGCTATATGAAATGAACAATTGTTAAAATCAATTAAGAACTTTCGTCAAGTTTTACAAATTGATAAACAAGCCAACTGAAATGTTAAAACGGACTCTTATCTGACTTTTGTAAGTTTTTAAATCAAATTAATAATGTTTAATTTTATATGTTTTCCAATTGATAAACATCATTTCCATTTTTTTTTCTTATTGTAAAGATTATTTAAATGTATGAAATTTAAGTTGTTTATAGACGCTTGCATGGATTCGTTTGTGGTTAATTATATTTTGGTTTTCATATTTGATCAAAATATATATAGACATTCGATAAATAATGATACCTTACGGTGAGTATCTAAAATGTATTTATTCGGATGTCTTTTAAGTTATTGGTGACAACGCAAGTATCTTATGGTGAATACTATTGGGTTACTTATAAGTTTCCCTCTGCGATTGTCGGTATCAATAATTTTGTATTTTGATCGTTTATGTTTATTTTGAAATGTTTTTGACCGTGGAATCTATGTAATCGATCTATACCCAACATTTTTAAACAAATCTGTGCGAACGTATTTAAATGTTAAAATTAAGTCGGGCGTGAATGGCTATATAGTTTTGTAAAGTTGTATTAAGGGAGGGTAATCTTAGGTTATTCATTTCGTAGTTGAATTGGTTCAATGGATTGGATATATTTGTGTAATTAGTAGATGTAGTATGAGGTCCGCTACGGGCAGGATTATAGATATACACCACACACCCTCTGTTTGCCTATGGATGGGTTTGTAAGTCGGCAGAAGACCGCAGTCCATTCCTATGGAATTTTTTGTTTATTGTTCTACTTGCCAACAGATGTCACATTCCTGTTGGTGGAGAGTCAATGTCTTCTCTATTTCTACTTATTGTTCAGATGTACAGTCCTGACAATATAGTATTTTGTGTTGTCGTATCATGCTACATTGAATACATGAATGTATCAGATGGATTGGTGCCAATTTGGTTGCGAAATTTGTTGCCTAAGGTTAAGTCAGGGAAGAATATTTTCTTTTCAAATGCAGATCTATGTAATCTATTCATACTTGACTATCTAAATAATAATTAAACTCATTGAAACTTAGTTAAATGTAAAATTAAAAGTTAATATAAAAATCTAAAATGTTAAACTTATTCCTCAAAATTTAAATATTATTTTATATGTGCGTAAATAAATATTTTTATATGTTAATTTCTGGCAGTGGCTTTTACTCTTTGATATTTAAGATATAAATTAAGATATAGATTTTTATCTCTGCGTCTCCTCTGAGCTAGTGACTTGGGCTAACGATCGGAATATTTAAATGAAGTGGAATCTTAACAGCGCGTATCTGCCTACTTTATATATTTTTCTAGGCTCAAATGCCTAGATGGCGCCCTTGTAGTGCAGATATTGTTTTTGCGGTTAGATTCGATCTTCACTTTCATTCCGATTGGTACAATATATATATATGGCATGGCAAATAAACATTTAAACTATATGCATGTGATTCAATTATACTTTATGCAATACATTTTCAATTGACATTAACTTCATATTTAAATAGGTAATTACACATCAGTCTTCATCTTTTGGATACTAAATACAAAACACATGTTTATATAACAAATATGTTGTAGAACATTTATATTTTCTGAAATATAAGAGAATTCAAGATATATATTTTTATACTTCTTACAAAAATATAGTTAATCGAAAGAATATATATATATAAATCTACTTATTTGTTAATATAAATTTAGGAAAACAAAATGAAATAAATACTTATTACAATATAATCCTTTTGGCCTCAGAATTAAAGTGATATATCTGAAGTTATTTTATAATCAATAAATAAAAAATGAATATTTTAAATTAGAATAATAATTACTATGCTGCAAAATATAAATTCAAACTTAGGAAAACATAACTCTTTTATATTTAGGTATATAAATAGATCACTACTTAACTTAAAAGTATACTATTATTTATATCAATTAATATTATATCTTTAAAAGAAGAGGAAACATGTAGCAATAATAAATATAAGAAAATGACCTCAGTAATAGTTATTAAATACAGAATTTCCAAAATAGTACCACAGTTCTAATATCTATTTCTTAAACTGCACTCCAATGATGCTTTATTATTCTAGAAATGGGATAAATATCATGAAAAGCTATAAGATTTGAAGCACATTTTATTGATTCTGATATTTTCCAAATATTCAAATCTTTTATTTAGCAAATATTTGATCTATATAATGTTAACACTATCCAAACACTAGTTTATATCTATGATGATACAATGTAAATATCTTTTCATTTAGCAAATAATTAATTCATAAAACATTACAAGTGGACAGACACTAGTTTCATTCATGATGATATGGAAATTGAACACATTTATGCCTTGCATATAAATAATCCATCAAGTTCATAAAATTATATCAGCAGGTAAACAATCTTTGGGTACATTTTTTTGTTAACATTTTAGACTTCATCATTGAAAAGTAGATAATATCTACTTTTAAAGCAAGGAACATTTCATAATTTTTAAATGCTATGAATTTTCATTTGTTCAATAAATTGTCATCTTTCACAA
The DNA here is from genome assembly GCA_028023455.1 of Epiperipatus broadwayi. Classification (NCBI taxonomy): domain Eukaryota; kingdom Metazoa; phylum Onychophora; class Udeonychophora; order Euonychophora; family Peripatidae; genus Epiperipatus; species Epiperipatus broadwayi. The sequence goes on from JAQFVV010000457.1 coordinate 4,021, forward strand.
ATTCAATGATCCTGTTAAGTTAGTGGACTACTATTATAGCTTTCACCCCATCATTGTATCTATTGATAATCATATACATTTTTAAAAAATTATAAAAATTTTAAGAATGAACTTAGATTTACTTCTATTAAAACCAAGATATGAGAGTGTTTAATATGCTTAGTTCTACTTATAAACCTTTTTTATTGATGTAAGAGAAACCATATCAACAGCCTATATTAACTCTTTAGCCAATTTTAGCCAGTATTTCATAAATAAAAATCTTATTTCACAATAATAACAAATAAAAATATTTCACAATTATTATATATAGCAACCGTTTACATTTTTAAAATACAAATAGTATTCTTCAATTCAACAGAAAATAAATAATTTAGATTACATTCTTTTATACTACAATGGAAATAAACTTTTTACACATATCTTTTAAATATAATATTATACAAATCAAATAACAAACATACTGGAGACATTAAATATTTAGATGTATTATTTGTAATCTAGTGAATGCAGTAACAAAAATATACATAATAAAGAAAATAATTTTATCAAGGCTATAAACTTTATTATCTACACATTTATTTTTATTATGAATAAAGTCAATTCACACTTTTTACAAAGTACAATTAATAATAAATATTTATTTCACCAATATTGTGTATTGTCATAGCAATATAGTCATCCAATGCAATTCAGGCTAATATATTCACCATTAAAATTAAACAAGAATATAAAAAAAATATGACTAACATTCCATCACATATGGAAATTTATTTCAAATTTCAGTAAGTACAATATTTATATAGTATAACCAACCTGATAGGAGCTCAAATTAATTATATTACAAAGCTGCATAAAAAAGCTTAATAAAAACTCATATAAACTGACTAATAAATATATAAACTCCCATGTGTGTATATGCACTTATATACTTATTATTTAAGTACATTGATAGCATTGGTGGTTGAGAGGTCAGCGATGGCTGCTTTACAAGCAGTTGTCCCGGGTTAGTGGATTCGCTTCCTGGCTGATGCTATGACACATGAGAAAAAAGTTGAAAGAAAAGTTAGTTTATGCATTTGGTCATATTATTAAATATATACTTTGTAACACGTGAAAAACCTAATGATAAATTGCACTGTAAAGGAAGAAAATAAATTTGTTTTGATGTATGCAAGAAGTTTTAATTAAGTAATTATAAAAATCTAAAATGTTTTATACCTTTTGTATTTGCTTTTTTTGATGGAGTTTTAAATAAAATTTCTACATTTTATAGTAAATTTCACTGGAAATCTAGAAATGATATTAAAATTTTGGAATTAATACAATTTTAAAAGTTATTATTTAAAATTTAAATATCGACAATGATATTTTCTTTCTTCCTATGCTAACTAATGTAAATAAAGAGAGGAAAAATTTTTTTTTTCTTTCATTCATTTATGTATCAAATCATAATATAATATTTATAAATTTATTTTCACAATATGTTGTGAAGATAATAAAGAACATGTTTTCCAAAAAATGTATTGTTGTAAGGAAACAGAACAAATCTTTTAATTAGCTGGTAATGAATCCATTCTTTGGAAAACATTCATTGAACAACATTAAATAGGTCTGAAACAAGCAAATAGGGCATTACCATACAGTACAGGTAGTCCAGTCTATTTTATAGTTTATCTGAAGACTTAACCTAAGCAGTGATATATGATTCCATGCCTAGGAGAGAAATAGCTGGTTAAAACTTTTCCACTGTAACTGTTTTTAAAATATTTTTCAATACTCCATTTATAACAGCCAGTATGATGATTGTATCTAGGAGAAGACTATCTGCTATGTGTGGCTAGGTAACAATAACCCACACCAACTAAAATACCCAGAAAATGCAGTCAGATCCATAAATTAATATTGAAATTTATCAAAATCAGTCAGTACCTAACCTTGCTAATGCCATGAAAGAAGAAATGGACTGTGCTATAAGGACTACTAAATACCTTTATACTTTACTCTATGTAGCATCACCTATGTTGCTGTACTTTCTCTCTAACATTACCAGTGTCAAATGAGAAAAACTACCATTTTTGGAGAGTTAATTTAAGCCAACCATAAGCATGTTAAAATAATATTTCAGAAAATCATGATTTGGAACTATTTAAATATTTCACATGGTAAGGTCTTATCACAATAGATATTATAAGCCTTAAACTTCAATTGAAAATATATTTTATTACCATTATATTTCATATTTTGTATATGCATTTAATTGTATGCATTGATAATAAATTTATTATTATTATTATTATTATTATTATTATTATTATTATTATTATTATTATTATTATTATTAATAATAATAATAATAATAATAATAATAATAATAATAATAATAATAATAATAATAATCCATTCAGTTTGTATTTGCTTCTTAAACTTATTCCAAACATAATGCTTTTAACATTCAGTATGCATGTAATATCCAGAACCATGAGAAATTATGCAGTTCACTGGGGGACATGCAGAGGTGGTACTAATTTGTAAATAATGATGATCATGTGTTGATATGTTTTCCAAAAGTAAACTTTCTAGTTAGAAGGTTTGGCATCTGAGAGTTTCATTTATTTTTATTGTGTTTTACTGAAATTCAAAAACAAAATATTTTTGGGAGGACTTGTACTTACATTATAAATCATCATTATCATTATCATTTGGTTAATATTATTTCATATATCTGAACTGAATCTTTTTTTTAAAATTTTATTAACCATTCAACTTTCATATAATATATTTACTTTGAATCAAGATTTATGGTACATATTTAATATATTATTGTATATCTTTGATTTCTGGTTCAAACCTGTTTGCCATTGCAAATTTACCATTACACTATATAAAACTTAATTTCATAATATGATTTCGTATGTATATGTATATATTGTAACAGGACTGTTACATTGCACACAATAACATAGTCTGTATGCGCATATATATATATATATATATAAAGTTGAAAGGAAAAGTAGAAATGAATGCAGACAAAAAAATTTGTAGATATTTTTCTACCTTCCTAGAATAATAATAACTGTAAAGGATTAAATAATTCTGATTGTAAAATAAAATTTCATTTTGAAATAAATAGGTAAAAAAGTCTAAATAAATATTAATATTGAATTCTGGTTTTGAAAATTAAAAAACAAGCATGTTTTTTTTTGAGATCTTTCAAAGTTGCTTTTAAAATGATTAGAATTGTTTTTAATCAAGAAAAAAAACAATTTTTAAAATGTGTTTTTATCACCTCAAATGACTTATAAGAAGAGTTGATAAAGAGATTAGAACAGTCTGGTTTTAGTTTTTAGTTTTGGTTTATGGAATTTGTAACGGATAGCCAGAAAAGTTGGCTTGTTTGCAGTAGTTGGTAGCTGTAGCAGAATAGTTAACTGCAGAGCTGGGTTTCATAGTTATACATACAGAGCTGCCATGAAAATATAAGAATGCAAGGAAGGCAAAGTCCAGAAGTGGTCTACTAGTTCTATATGCTGAAGTTTTGATTCATATGAAGCCAGAGCCACTTCTAATGGATCAATTAGCCTGGACAAATATGGACAAGAGTTTGCTAGCCTGAACACCATCAAGCCCTAGACTGAAAGGAGATAACTGCAGACCAACTTACCTAGACTATACCTATCTTAATAATGACAATCCAAGACCAATTCACCAAAGGAATCCTATCAGTTGAAGAAGTCATTGGACATATGATGCTGAACCACAGGCAAATGCATCACATATATATAATGTGAGTTGTTTTAAATAATTCATTTTTGAAATGACATTCTAAAAGTGAGATATATAATATAGAACGCTTTTGTTTAAAATCATTTATTGAGAAAACAAAAAGACATTTTAAAATTTATATTATAAATTCTAAAAAACATTATAGTTGAGAGTGACCTGTGATGGTCATACATATATAGAGATAATATTATTTCTAAATTTATTGAGAAAAGAAAAAAAAAATTTTTTTAAAAATCTATATTTTTTAAAAGTAATAATTTTGCTTGGATAAAAAAATGAACAAATAAAAAGTAAAGTATTTTATAATCTAAATTTAAACACATTGAATTAATCAATCAAAACAGATACTGGTTGAAAACTGACTTTATTTTTTAAAAAAAAAATGTAATCATCAAAGAGTAAAACTTGTTATTAAAATAAATATTATATACTTTCAATATTAAATCAATTATTTAAATATACTATTCTTGTAACAAATTTAAATATGTGATATAGATGTGTGCACCTGAAATTCAACACTCACATATGTATATGTAAAATTTTAATCATTTATAGCATTTTTATACAACTTAAAATTTTAATTATATATTATTTTTGACAATTCAAATATCTCTAGAAATTATAATGCCATGTGTATATACCAATGCATGTCAGATGGACATGTATAGGTAAATTTTAATCATTTATAATATTTTTTATACAACTGAAAAGTTTAATCATGTATTTATTATTTTATGATGATTGAAATATAGTTATCAAATGTACTGCACTCTCTGTATATATATATATATATATATATATAAGTGAGTGTCAAATAGAACACATGTAAAATTTAATCATTTTTAAATTTTATTAAATGTCAATTCAAATATATTTATGTAATAGTAAAACTTGCATTTGTGTGTCTAAATGGAACATATATATATAATAACTTGAATTTTGTATATTAATCAGTAAATCACAATGTGATAATTTTTTGGAAATTGTATGTTAATCAAAATCAGAAGGCTTATATTTGTAGCCTTATTTTAAAGACAATTTAATATCATTTTTTTAATTTTTTGTTGTTAATAAACATGTCTTCAATTGTTAAAACTATTCCAGTGGCTTAATTCTAAATGGTTTTTTAGATTATATAATGTATTGCATCATCATCTTGATCACTATAACAGTAATAGAGTGTATGTTCTCTGAGCTGGATTTGAGCATAAGTCTGATATATAAAAGAGGGTGTATATGTTTATGGGCATCCAGTTGACATAGGGTCCTGGTTGAAACAAAAAGAATATTATTTAAAGTCCATGCACTGAATTTTATTTAATTTAGTCTTTATTAGAATTTAAGTTTATAGTTGGCCAGTACATTAATGGTACTAAGTGGCCAGAGCATTGATTATGATCAGCATGTTTTAATATCCCAGCATTATTTCTTTTTATTATTATATATCTAGATGGATGGGCACTTACTTGGTGCATCCAAGTTATGTTTAAATAAATTCCCCAAGCTGTCAAAGGCTCAATAGTTAGCCTGGTCAACAATAGATGAAGTTCTAATGTAGTCACTAGATTGACTGTTGATTTATTTTGATGATATTCCCATCAATGATGATGGTGTATGATTATTTCTTTTACGTATTAATGGTACTTACTTATACTTTTTGGTCTAAGGAGTTAGCTGGCTGATCTCTCCAAGAGATCTCAGAATTGATCTATCATGCTCCTATAATATATAAAATTTATTATACATTTTTGATAATAAACATTACTTTATTATTTTAATCTTATATCTTAAAATATTAGATCATGATATACTTAAAATTTCATTATTTGAATTATCTTGTTCAACTGGGATTGATGAAGATTTTTCCATCACTCAGATATGGCCATTCTTGATACCCCATCCTGTTACAATATATATATATATTGTAACAATTTTTTATAAATTAATATAAATATGTATTTTTTTGTAACTATTTAAATTATGGCACATTTGTAATTTTATTTTTTTGTTTTGTTTTATTATTTCTATATTATTATTTTATATAAAATTATATTATTTTTTATTTTTTAAAAAGTTATTTTGTGATTGATTTTTTATAAAATTGTTATAAAAGATTTTTTAAGAAAAATATAAAGTTTAAACGTTCTTATATATAAAAATTTTTAAAAAGTTATTCTTATTTTTGTTTTTATTTATTTATATATTGATATTTTATATCTAAATTGTTATTATTTTTACTATTTATTTTTTAAATTTATTTTATTTAGTTAGTTTTTTTTTAAATTGTGTATTAAAAAACTTGCATAGAAAAAATATATAACATTTAAAAATAAATAAAAAAAAGTTTATAAGCTTGTGCTAAAATATTTATAATTAAAGGAAAAAGAAATTCAGCATTGTATTATGAATGTACTATATATATGATGAAATTATATCACTTGAAAATGTTTAAATATAGAATAGGAAGGATATATAAGGTTATTTGATTGTAGGAATCAATATATGATAATATGGTAAGAAGATAATGAAAAGATGTTTTCAAAATTTAGTCAGGCAGATGAAGAATAATTGTTGGAGAAAGTAATAGGTGTAATGGAGATGATTCATTAAAAGAATAAATCAATTACCCGAAGAATTTGAAGGATACTTTAACAAAATTAAAATCATTAAAAGTTAAAAATGAGGGTATCAAAGAAATTATTAATTCTAGGAATGATAAAAAGAAAAATAAATTAAGGAGGGACCCAAAGGTATTAACCAATGTTATGGATGAAAGCAGAAAAAATGGATCATAAAACAAGTATGTTAAAAATTGATAATTGAGAGAATGTAGAGATATGATTATAAAGGAAAATAAATGGGTATGTAAAGAGTATGTTTTTACTTTTAATTAGTTTCAAGGTGTATGGAAATAAAGTTAAAAAGCAAGTTGTAAGAAAGTGTATATATTTTATAGGTGGGGATATCAGTTTATTGGGAGATTATCAGAGAAGATAATTATGGATCGATAATAAAATTAAGTTGAAATTTGAATTACTGATTAAAGGAAGAGTAAGAACTAATTAGTTTATTACAAAGGTGAAAGCAAAAGTTATTTTTAATGGATCGAGCATATTCATGAAAAATGAGAGATTGAAAAAATTATGTAGGATAGAAATAATCTTATGTTTAACGTGGATGTATTGATTGTTTTATGGAAAGAAGAAAGTTATACTATTAAAAGATACAGGATTGCATTTAGGAAGTAGAAAGTGAAAGTTTTACAAAATTTGTTTTATAAAAAATTTTTCCCGAAGCCCTTTACAAGAGGTGGATTGCAAGGATGTAAGAGTATTAAAAAGAATGGTTCACAATATCTAAAAAATGTAAAAGGAATGATTTTGATATCAAATATAGATTATGGAGAGATGAACAGGTTTATAAAATTAATGGTAAAAAGTAATTTGTAACGTAACACAGAAGAAAGAATTAAAAGAAGTTTACAAAAGAAATGGTTTTTTAAGAAGAAATTATTAAAAGATAGGTTTTAAGATGAGCACAAGGTAGGTAAGTAAGGAAAGTGGATGAATTGTGTCAAGCAATTGAAAATGAAGATGCTTAGGTATTAACGTGGATGGAAGCTCGCATTTAAGAGAAGAAGAACCTAATTCTAAGAACGAATTAATTTTTCAAAGAATTATAAAACTGAAAAAAAAAAAAAGTGATGGTATAGATATTATCACTCAAAAAAATACATAAATATTAGTAAAAATGTCAAACCACTTGTAGTTCATAAATAAGTTCAAGGTGAAACAAGAATGGATGTTAAACCAAGTTTATATAACTAATGGAGATAGTCAAATTATATTAAAGATAAGATAATAACTTTATATCTGAATATTTAGTTTAGGAAATATTAAGATTTTAAAGAGAAGGGAAAAGGATAGTGGATATAAGGATTTAACATAGATAGTTGTATTGAAAAATTGTTGGTGTAGATGATCAAAATGGACGGTTTTTGAAAAGACTTTTTATCCAAGTCGAATTTAGATTGTTAAAAATTTCTATAAATGTTTTACGGACAATACAAATAGTCCAGAAACAATATCTTTCGCGCTATCGATTATCTGTTGGTAGAGAAAGAAGGAATAAACATCAATCACAGGAAGAATTAAAGGTATTTAAGTGATGAAGAAAAATATAAACTGGTGATCATAATTTTCATTTTAAATTAAAAATGATTAATAATGTGATGGAAGGATAAAAATAAAAGTAGAAAGCCACTATTAAAAGATATAGATCAAGAAATAAATGATAAATAAATTAGGAAAGTATAAACTACAAGTTGAAAAGAAATATTGGAAAAGTCAGGTTGAGATGTTTTTATAAGTTTGATGCTAGAAAATAGAAAAGATTACAATGGGGGTTTAGGTGAAACTATTGAAAAGATAAAAATAATAAAAAAATTAAATTAGTAAAAATTTATCTGAAAAGAAAGAAGCATACAGAAAATATAATTATTACTATTAGGCAAGGAAAATGAAAAAGATATTAATACTAAATGGAAAAAGTACCTCAGAAAAAGTTAAAGCTGAAATAAAGATCAGCTATGAAGGAAAGCTAGAAATTAGATAGGAAATTATTGGAGGATATTAATAAAAGTTGAAGAGATCCAAGTAAAAAGAATTTAGAAGTATAGCCAAAAGGAAAATGCTAAGAGAGGGAGATGGTATTACTAGATAGATGAAGAACTACATTGGATTTCTTTTAGAAAATTTAGAGAATCTTTAAATAATTATTGTAATGAATATAAGAAAAGATGTTAGAATCATGGGCATCAGTAGAATAAAATAAGAAAATAAAAGAATATATAATGGGAATAATGATTTTTTCAAAAGAATGAACTAAATGAGGTAGAAAGGGAATTGAAAAGTCCAGAAGCAAAGGTTTAGATGGGATGGGCAGCAGAGATGGTAATGAATTTAGGATATAAGACAAAAAGTAAAAAAGTTATTGTCCTGTTTTAATAAAATGGCACAGAATGGGAAGTTTTTAAATAGTTGGAGTAATTTTAAGAGTAGGTTATTATTTCAAGAAAAAAATGGTAAGGATCATAGAAAGTTGAAAATATTATAGATGCGATCATAGAGTAACTAAATAATTTTTATATATATACGTTTTCTCTGTTATAGTGGTGGCTAGTAAAAGTTGTAAAAATGGATGGAAGGAATAATGTAGTGTAGGGGAAATGCAAGGAGGTTTTAGATTAGATAGGTATGATAGGAGATAGTTTATTTATAGTTACACAACTTATGGATATGAGTAGGTAATGTAGTAAGCATATATATGAGTTTTATAGATATAGGAGAAGGCATATGATAGAGTAAATAGAAATAGATTATGGATAAGTTTAGCAAATTTGAGAATGGATGAAGCTTTAATAGATATTATTAAGAAATTATATGAAAATAATTATTATATATATCAATTAGAGAATATAATCAATTAAAGTTAAAATGGTGGGACTAAGGCAAGGATGCCTATGTCACCTATTTTGTTTGTGTTGTATTTGAGTGAAATGGAAAGAGCAATAGAAAGATTAGGGAAGAGGGATAGAGATACGTTAATAGGTAGTAAGGGTATATATTTTGTCAGGTCTTTTTTTGCAGATGATATATTTTGTGTGCAGAAAAAAGAGAAGATATGAAGTTATGTTGAGGACATGTGCAAGGTGGGTAAAGAGATGGGGATTAAATTTAGTGAAGAAAATCAAATATAATGATGGTTAATACTGAGGAAAGAGAAGATGTAGAATTTTTATTGGGAGATATTAAGTTACGTATAGTGAATAGATATAGTTATTTGGGAATTATTTTAAGTAATCAGAAAAATTATTTGGATGAATGGGAGAAAAAATTGATAAATGAAGCGAAGAAAAGAAAGGGATTGATAAAGAAATTAACAGTATTTTCATATAATAAATATGATGTAGCTAGAATTATATGGAAAGGAGTTGCAGTAGCAGGTTTAACATATGGTAATGATGCATTATATGTTAGTAAAAAGATATTAGATTATTTAGAAAAAGCTCAAAGGGAAGTAGGAAGACATGCATTGGATGCAGAAGTATGGACAGCAAGGGAGGCAATTCAAGGAGCAATGGGATGGTCAAGTTTTTATATGAGAGATGCAAAAAGTAAAATGAAAATGTTTGGTAGATTGCAGTTTATGGATAATAAAAAAATAGCTAAAATAGTATTTAATTGGGTTATAAGTAAAGGGCAGGTAACAAGATGGGTGAGAAAGGTAATGCGGTATGCAAAAGATTTGGATAAAGAATTTATATCAGTATATTTGTACAAAAGATGGGATGATTGTGTTAAGATGATTATTGAGTGTTATAGTAGTAAGGAATGGGATAAAAGAATAAATTTATTAATAAAGACTAGGGAGTTAGAGAGATGGAGAAATAGTATGGAGAGTAAAAAGAGTTTAAATATATATAGAAATAAACTAGGTGTAAGTTAATATATGATAATAGTAAGGAAAGTAGTTTATTGTTTAAGGCTCGAATGGGATCTTTAGCTACAAAAGAATATACATGTAAATGGAAAAATATGGGTGATTTATTTTGTAAATTATGTAAGGAAGGAATTGAAAATATTAGGCATTTGTTAATTGAATGTAAATGTTTGAAAACAGAAAGGGTACATATAATGAAGTTGTAGAAAAATAAATATGAAAAGAGTGATTATACGGAAAGTGAATTATTGGTTTTTATGCTGGGTTTGGGAAAAGATAAGGGGGATTTGGATATAAAGGTTATAGAGTTGACAAAAATTATGTTGTGGAAATGGGATAGAGCAGATTATGGGTAAATTTAGAGTGGGGAATGTAAAAGAAAGTGGCTAACAGGTTTATCTGGGCATAATTGCTGAGATATTCTTGACTTCGTTTAAGGAGAAGCCATAATACATCACATCACATCACTTGACGCGACGCCATGCTTGTTTATGACGTTAGAATTTATTTTTTGTTATGAACTACCGTATTACTTACTTTTTGCTAGAAAACAACTGTTCAGTAATCAGACATCGCTGTCTTTATCTATCACAGATATATATCACAGTTTTTAAGTGTGAAAACGATTAGAATATGGGGAAAATAAGATTATTAATAAGACCTTCATTCTTGATGACTTAGGCATACACGCGCATGCGCATTCTCTATTATTATTATTATTATTATTATTATTATTATTATTATTATTATTATAATAATAAAAGAAATACAAAAGTAATATTGCAATAATTAAACTTGATAGATAAAAATTGGTGTAGTCGAAATATCTGGGGAGAAACTTTTACTTTTGATGATAAAATTTATTAATTTGCTATCATATTAGACTGAGCAATAAATGGACTATGCAAAATTCCGTAGAGAATAATACGATGAGTAATATAAATACAAACTGGCAAATTGAGCAACAGATTCTATTTGATCAACTATAGAAATTGCTACACTGAAAGTTGGAAATCCAATGAAGATTAAATAAGCTGGTAAGACAGATCAAGAAAAGCTACATCCCAGAACTAGCTATCTTTATAGATAGAAAAGCAATTAAAACAACTAATATAAGTAATACTGACTTTTATTATCTAATTAATAGGTTAATTATTGGATTGTCAAGTCGCATTGTTTATTAAGTTTGATATGTATGTGTGTGGCTGGCTACACACATACATATAAAGCTAATGGTAAATAAATAAAAAATAATTGTGGAATTAAAAGATTTATTTTTTAAATGCAGAACTAAAAAATAATTAGAAGTTACAAGATTAGTGTTTTGTTTGGTTAGGCTTGCAGGTTCATTTCCAAACCAACAGATACAAAAAGAACAACTATTCAGCAATTAATACGTACAATTTATTAGTACAAAATATATACACATGTTAGTTAAACAAATGTACAAATACAGTTGATAGACTTCACTGCTGAGATAGACATGCGAAGTATGGAACTTGTTTCCAGCTAATGATTAGCCTGCGTCATGAGTTCTGGTAAGACTCTTCCTGCTATGTAGTTAACTTGCCTCGAGTCCGAATCTAGTTCAGAAGTATCAGTTTCCAGCCCATAGTTGGACTTGCCTCACTGTGTAGATGTCTCAATAATGACTAGATAAATACCTTTGCTGATGGCACAAGATTTAATGGAGAGCATGTTCTGTCGTTCAGGTTAACAGAAGTAATTGCTCTCTGCCTTGCCTCCAAAAGGCTGACTAATTAAAGGCAGATCCCCTACCTTACTGGAAACATGTGGGTTCAGTGCGTGAACCCCAGTGAAGGTTTTAATTCCATTGGAAAGCAACCAGGTGCTAGCCAATCAGGCAATTAATCTGGATTAGTCCACTTCTGAAGGCAGGATCAGATATGACAATTAGAAAAAAGATTATATCCAAATTATAGCAAAAAAGTAAAATTAGCGGTAATGAGATAAAAATATATTTATAATAATGAAAGGAATGAGAGTCAGATTTCTGTCATTGATAACAAGAATTGTAATCTCATAATAAACTTGTTAATTAAAGTTAACAAAAGGTAAAACATTCTGGAATTCAACATGTGTGCATTTAGAGAAATAACTATGATGAATGGGAATATCAGCCAATCAGCTATAGGAAGAAAATAATGAAAGAAGACAAGCAAGTTGTATGAGAAAAAGTAAAACAGTTAACGAGGAGCTCAACTGAAAGATGGACTAAAATTTGAGTGCTGAAGATCACCCAGTACTTGCTTATTAGTCCTACAACACAGGGCACATATTAGACTTGATGCACCTTTTCACACTCATATCAATCTGCTGATAATTTTCTAATCTTGTGATCTGGCCAAAATAATGTGTGCACAGGTCTTGTATATGACATTTTCACAAGATTTGCAAAAAGTAATGTGTACACACATCTTGTACATAATATTTTCACAAGAATTACAAAGTTATTGGCAGGTTGAATATGTATGTCAAAAGGCATAGCATGTTTAGTATGTGCTCTGTGTTTCAGGACTAAAATTCACAAAAAATATAAAATAGGAGCAGAATTATGTACCATTAATTTACCATATAGAAAAATATATACGACAGAAAAAATATAGGGTGGAATATAAATTTATAACAATACTAAAGATATGAATTTGAGCAAGAAATCAATATTATACACTAAATTTATCAACAATACTCTATTTTAAGTGGATCAAATTTTTTGGCCAAAAATATGCAAAATTCAAGACACCATTATGTAAGTCCCAAAGATTACTTTAAATACAGACAAAACAATCACTAAATTACAAAACTAGCCTAAAATATTATTTTAAAAAAACATAAAATATACACATATACTATTTACCATCTAATATATAACAGGAATTGTTACATTAAAACAAGCATTTTGTCATTTATTTTTTTGACACAAAATGGAGACTTCAACTGAAAAATTTTCTTCCAAAATGGAGCTTTACTAAACATGTGATTGCACAATATATTGCCTGAACAGGATTTTCAGCAGAAAATGGTAATAAACTCATGTATTTTTTAAAAACAAAAAAAATTGACAAAATAAAGAAATATAAATTACAACACTTTTATTAACTTTTCATCCTGGCGGAAAATTTTTTTATGTCGTTCAGTATACAAATAAACACATTATCATTTTTGTGAAATCTATGCCACATAAATTCAGCCAGGTATGAGTCAAGATGATGCCTTGATGTCCCTTGCTGCTGATTATTTCACCTTTTTACAGAACCCTATAGTCAGTCCTTTAATGGTTTGTATGTAACCAGTTTCTGGATTGATGAAGTTATATATGTGGTTCATGTGAAAATAATTGTAACCAGCACTTCTCAATTCATGAGTTTTGTAGGCCTTTCAGCAGTCTGAATATATAGTGGAACCTCTTCTACATTTGGCTTCCATCACAGTTGCCATTGTCCTATCTTTAATTGTAATGATAAAACATTTGTCAGTCTCCCTACACAAGCCACCAAACATCCACTGTTCTGGAAGAATTTGATCAGCTTGATTTTTTCTTTTTAAAAAAGGCTCTAATCAATTGAAATGAAGCTATTGTCAGAAAGAAATCTGGACAACAAGTGAAAATGTCAAAATATCAAAAAAAAAAACAACAACCATGTTTTGATAAAGTGAAACATGTTTTCATATGAGATCGGATACCATCACAGGGTTTATTTCACTCAAATTTGATGTGATTGCAAGATTACACATTTATTGTGGATATAAAAAGGTGTACCATCTCCCCTAAGTTTCAGAACTAATATGTAAGTAATCATTACCCTTTGCCCAGTAGCTTCTAAAGTGGAGATCTTGCATCTGGGCTGTAAGATTTAATAAGGTGCAGACATAACAAAGTCTATGTTTTTTGTATTATGTTGATTAAAATAAATCATATCAGTTAATTAAACTGTCCTAAAAGTATGCTCCTAAAACTTTATGGTTATAGATGTACCTGAATTTCAACAAACCAGTTATTATATTCAAAACTTTTATTGAATCTAAAAAATATTACTAACATATCTCTCACATCAATCTGACTTCATTAAAAAGTAATGACTGGCTCTCTAATATGCAAAATTCTGTGGCTCCACATACTCCTTTGCTGCTTTAGTAAATTTGTATTTACAATAGTTGTCCATTTATCATGTGTATATTTATAATTGAGTTATTACCATGTATCTCAGTTGCTGATTTTGTGACATTTAGATACTAGTTAATTGCGTTTGACATTATCGTTACTGGGATATGTGACTTTTGCTATTTGTTGCCTGCTTAGCATAACAGAAAGAGAATTAATTTTGGGACAAACTAATCTTATGTTGGACTATTTCCATCATCTAATAGTACATATTGAATGTCTTTAGAAAAATTTATCTTTATTTTAATTTTCCAATTACATTCAACTGTTTGTAATAGCACCTAGTTAATAATTGGAAAATTTAAATAATTTTTTCTAAAACATACAATATTTAATATTAAATGATGGAAATAGTCCAATATATAAATATAACTAAAATGCCACCATCACAAACTTTCACTTAGACACTAACCTTATATTTTGTTGTCACTAACCATTGAGTTGTTTAGATAATTAGCTGTCTTTTATTATTGGTAGTCATAATAAACAAATAAGTATTTATTTCTTTATTTATAGAATCTGAACCTTTAAGATAAAATTAGTTTCCAAACTGGACGATTTCATTTTGGCTGGATGAGTTTATTACAGTTATATAAGTGGTGTTTGATCCGCAGACTTTTAATGATAACTGATTAACTCAGAATACAAAATTTGCAACTTGATAATATGTAATTGCCCATCAGTGCAATCCCCAAGCAAATCAAATTTAAATAACTAAAATGGAATTAAATGGCTTTTACTAAATCTAACAACTAATTTGACATTTAAAGATTCCTCAGAATGATCTTCCCAGAGATAAAATCTTTCCTCACTAATGAAGTAGTCATTTCCTTGAGTTATATCAGCCAAAGGGTAATAGAGATTTCAGTCACTTCTGCGAATCTATGTTATTTCAAGAATTATATTATAAATAATTAGTTATTTTAAGTTGCGGTCATTATCCGTTTTATTTTAGGAATAATTACCCAACCGGGTAAAAGTACTTAGAAAATTTGATCCGTTATTGGAGAGACTAATCAAAAATTGTTTATATGTTGAGTATCTAGAAAAAAACTCTTTTGGAACAATTTCTATATAAAATGTGAATGAAAGTTAGGAAAGTACTCACATACAACAATTTAAGATAGGTAATGCAAAAGGAGATTGTCACACGAAGTAATATTCAAATATTCGAGCATTACAAAGTATTTAAAAAGCTTGTAATTAGAAATTTCATATTTCTCCATTCTTTTTATTTCATAAATAATTTCATATAAATAAAAATACAATAAAAGACAAATAACCCCCAAGATGTGTTTCGCGCTGAACCAGCACTCATCAGTTGGCCAGGTCATCATCTCTCATATGTATCTTTATTACATGAAGAGTATTCTTGTAGTTCTGAAAGACTATGAATTTTTATAAACAAAAAAAACACCAAACAACATCATACAAGATGATATAAAGAAGAGGATAAAAATAAAATGTTACAGTTATGGTAAAGAAGTTATGAACCATGCATTTACAAAAAAAAATGCTAAATATCTATATACTCATATTGTGCCGGTCGGATTTGTATGTTCACGTAACAAGATCTAGCATCTAGGCAAAAGTACCTCGAATCCAATCGTGTGCAAGATACACAGGTCAGGAACACTCATGAACTCTGCCCTATTTATCTATTTCCCAGATCTATAACATTATGAGCAACAATCCCGATGACATCGATTAATTTACTTCCCACCCGCTGGCATCGATCATCGGAGACACAAAAAAACTCTAGGCTAAACTTATATGATAGAATAACTTAATAACTAGTTATATTTTATGAGCAATAAAGACTCATGATCTAGCATATTAATTATGTATTGAGCGGAGATCATCTAGTCATATTTAGCATAAGTAATAACTTAATATATTGTCTTAACTAAAAGAAAGCAATGGTTCGAGTTTGATATATATATTTAAGATTTATTAATAACACAATTATGTCAGGTTATTTAGCCGACGTTAGCCTCGTGGGTATTATATATATGTGTTTGATTCATATTTAATGATAACATTATAATTGCAGCTATGCCAATAATATATATATATATATATGTGTGTGTGTGTGTGTGTGTGATTAAATGAATTAGCGCTATTAGAATACATTGTTGGAATACTATTACACCCCCAGAGCAGAAGAGCATTTACTTAATTTAAACAATAATAATTTTACAAGCAGATATTATATTTGGTTACATTCAATATTATTAATTTGGAGTTATAGATAATTAATGCGCGAGATGGGTAATGAATAATTATATAAACGATACTAAATCTATCGCATTAATACGTATATTAAACTAATGGAAATATGTTTGTTTAAAGAAATCATTTCATTACAGCTTATGAATACTTCTGGGTGACTAATAAGACACTGAAAGGCAGTGCGTGCATGGCAGCTGATTGGGTTGGTCCAATTACGGATCCTGTAGTGTGTTTCATGAATTTTTAATAACGAAGTGGACCGATTTCCTCTGCAAATGTAGGCAGGGTCGGTTTGACGAACGAAAGAGTCCAGATTCCCTGGAATGAAGTACAGGCGAATCATGGATGATGAAGAATGGTCGGCAATGTCATTATCGGGCTGAATTTTACAGAATGATCCCTGTATAAAGCATGCACATAAGACCAAAAATGTCCCCAGGGTGGTTTTACAGCCTGGTTTAAGGACATAGAGAATGACGATGGGGCCCGACTTCGCAGATGCCTCCATGTGAGAAAGAAGCACAAATATATATATATACGAAATGGCCTTTATGCACGAAATGCTTAATAATATAATATAAATATAATTCTAAAATTAAAGATTGTTGAAACGTATTTATTGCCCATAAATTATGAAATATTCGGTGTAATGACATGGCTTCACTAAGCAAACATGGATAATTATTATACTTAAATATAAAGCTAAGATCTTAAGGTCCCCCTCCCCCTTACATTATGCTACTTAATATTATTCATTACTTTTTACACATTTAATAAATCTCAATTTTGGTTAATCAATGCCCTTGTGGAAATATATAAATTATTACAAAATAAGTGGGTGGTGGTAATAGCTAAGATGGGTTTTACACATACAATATAATTTAAAAATAAAAGATAGTGCATTATTTAGGAAGGAGAATGTGAAAAACAGATGTCAAATCTGTTTTTCTACAGTAAACATGAAAAATATAATTAGTTTATTTATCTAAAATCGCGAGCACCTGGGCAAGTCAAATAAGACTTGTTTTGATCAAATTATAAATTATTTACCCAGTAAATGATGGGTGGGGAAACAAAAATAAATTATATGCTGGCGATTTTAGAATACTATTGGCATTTATTTTAAAATATAAATACATAAATGTAAATAAAAATTATTTGCCGCTTGGAATTAAAAGAAAAGAAAAAACATTTTATAAGAGGCTTAATATAGATTAGTTATATAGAGTTATAGAATACATATTTGAAGACATTTAATATAGATGACTTAAAATATAAATATTACCGAGAAGGCAGGATTTAGGAATTATAAGCAGTCAAAGTTCTTTTACCTTGATTATTTGGAAGAGTGTTTCACTTGGAGTTAATCCATCGGTATTATTTCACTAGATCTAGGGTAGCATTATTATTTGAGAGATAGCATTTCATTTTCATTGGGAAATATCTAAAGTTCATTAGTATGGGATGCAGAGCTTCGTTGATGGGAACTAGCATATTAGAACGGAGGGACAAGGCAAAATTTCCTACTCACGACACATTGAGTGAGAATTAAAACTGGCATGGAATATGTATAGCAACATAGCTATTTAATGGTCTCCTCCCTTTGTGGATTCAAATCCAGCAGTATATATACTTTTATTTTGAAGCTGTAACTTAGCAACTACTGCTGGACCTGAGGTGATTTAAGCACTTAAGGTTTCTCTGGAATAGTTTGACCGGATACTCTTATCTAGTAAGATGTTTGAAACAATGCAAGTTTGTTATCATTTTCTCGAACGATTGTTTTAAAATATATCTTATGATTTTAAAACAAGCTAGCGTGGACAATTTCCACTAATGGGTTTATTTTATTATTACCAATTCATAATCTTTTACTTTAATCTAAGGGGTCTTCCGGATAATTGTTTTTCGATAGACTTCTTAACAAGATTGCATCATTTCTGGCTACAAAATTATATATGAAAAAATAATAAGTTTCATATATAATACCATATATATAATATATAACTTTATTAATATATTCACAATCTCCTACACTGAAATATATAGATATTTATTATTTACGCCCGTATACACATGAGAATATTATTATGAAATAAAATATTTTTAAATTAAGATACATACGTGTTTAGTGTTTTTCTGAAGGTTTGTGATGATGGTGTTCTAGCTGTATTTTTATATTGGACTATTTCCATCATCTAAAGACATTCAACACACATATTAGATGATGGAAATAGTCCAATATAAAAATACGTGTTTACATTATTTGTTATAATATTAACCAAAAGAAATATATATATATTATTAGCTATGTATATACATGTATAAAAGAGAGTTTGAATACAGATAGGTGGTAGGAGATTGGATGTGGGCTGTGAAGCAGAATCTGAGCATCAGATCATCTGCTTCATTTTCCTGAACTTATCGGAAAAAAATGAAAAAAATGTTTAAAAAAAGAAAAAAAAAGCTTTTACTTGATGTCCAGGTAACTAAAGAACAACTTTGGATTGATGATGTATCTAAAAGGGAATTTTGTGACTTTCATTTATGATAGAATCCTAACTTTTCTGCTATATTAGGAATTTTATGACTTTTATTTATGATAGAATATCCTAACTCTGTTACATTAGAAATTTTACGACTTTCATTTATGATCGAATAGCTCTCTGCTATGTTAGGAATTTTATGACTTTCATTTATGATAGGATAATTCTCTCCTATGTTACTGGAAAAAAATTTTTTTACTGTCCTCAAAAAAAAAACTGCTTGGTTAATTGAATACAATAAAATAATAATACAAAAAACTATGCTATATATATACAAATTATTCACTGTCTTAAAAAAGAACTGCTTGGTTAACTGATTAATATAAAATAATAAAACTATTATAACATATACAAATTATTAGTCCTAAATCATTTGCCATTGCATATCCATGTTGTCATGTTCTATCCATCCAGCTTCTCCCCCCATTCTACACTCTCCCCCTTGCTGTACTCTTCCCCTCCTGTACTTAATTTTTATTTATTTAAATGATTATTGCTATCCTACCTTTTATTTAATATTAATTATTTCTAGATCTAGTTTTTACTGTAAAACATATATATCTATAATGATTATTTATTATTTAGATCTTTAATGCAAAGTATATCATAAAAAATTATTATAACTTCTACCTGGCCTTCTTAATTATGTCTTCTTTCATGGTCTGTTTTTTTACGATTGCATTGATTCACATATTTTGAACCAACAAAAAAAAAAAAAACTCTATATAACTTTTATTATGAATCATTGCTTTTAGACTTTTTATTCTAAATAACTCAATCACCTATTGGCAAATTTATAGTGGTATTAATACCGGGTGCCAGCCAAAGGGATAGGGCTATATGTTCTGACCAGATGATCCGCTATTATTGGGTTGTATACTTTTATAAGATCTATACTTAAATAGTTATACCTTTACAGCTTTAATAGAAAAAACATTATTATGGCTTTAGCACACATTTATATAAGAGGATGAAAGTATAACAAAACTGTCACTACTTTCATTGATTTATGACCGTTATATATGCATGAATATTATTAAAAACATTTCCCAAAAAAAAAAATCTGCACATTTGCGATTATTTAGAATCTTTATTTTATTTTTAACAGTGCAAGCATTTTAAAAGCTGTCGCTTATTTAACTCTCTCAGACTTGTACATATTATAAATCTAAAATACTTATTTAACAGATGTATTAACAAGGGAAAAATTTTATATTTAACATCATTATTTAAAACATTTAGGAAAAATTATATATATTATTTAGCGCACACACTTGATTACTACCTTTCTATCTTTGACTGCGAAAGCCCCTTAAAAGCTGTCACTAATTTAATTCTCTCAGACTTGGAAATATTATTTGGGACATTTAAAAAAAATTATATATAACATCGTTATTTAAAGCATTTATGAAAAATTATTATATATTATTATTTAGCGCACATTTCAAACCTTGGGCATATTATATTTATTTATAAGATATTAATTAAAACGGAAAAAGAATTATTATATATCTCACTATTATTATTCTATATTGTACACACTTTATCTTATTATTTTAAATGTGAGAGCCCCTTAAAAGCTGTCACTATTTTATCACATTGTAAACTCGAAAATACTATTATGTTATTAAAATCATTTATAGAAACTTATATATATATAAAAACACTATTTAAAACATACTTTTTACTTTATTATTATAACTGTGGAGGCTCCTTAGAACTACCACTATTTTATTTATGGGCATCCTGCATGTAGTTTCACGTCTATGACCCAGAAAAAAAAACATTATAGAACATCTTATTCACTTCTTTGAAAACAAACACATTTTATTTTATAAAAATGAGAGCCCCTTAAAAGCTGTCACTCTTTTATATCACTGGAAACTTACATATATATGAAACTATAAACATTATTTGGGAAAGCACTTCTTCATCTTTAATTAATATGTAAGTAAAAGCCCCTTAAAAGCTGTTACTTCTTTTTACTTCTTTTTTAAAAAACTCATGAGAATTATACATGTAATGAACATTTATGGACAAGGAATAAAACATTATATAACACTATTATTATTCAAATCATACACATGAAAGAAAACAAAACAAAACTGCCACTAATCTATTTTATAAGTTCGTGAAAATGAAAAAAAACTTTTAAAACTTTTATGTGTGAAAAAAAAATGAGTATATGACATACTATTTACTTGAAACATATTTTTATATATATATACTGAGAGAAAATATTTATATTTATCTTAACAATGACTCATAGGGAGTGTGTACCAATATTCAAAAAACATTTTAAGCTGGGTGTCCAAAAAAAAAAATTTCAAAAAAAAAAAAAATTTTTTTTTTTAAAACATGTGTTATATCTATCACTATCTACTATTATATCAGGTATATGGGTGTTTGTATTCGAAGCCCTATGTTGACATGCCAAACCCAGAGGAAAAAAAAATCTGTGCCGGTTGGATTTGTATGTTCACGTAACAAGATCTACCATCTAGGCAAAAGTACCTCGAATCCAATCATGCGCAAGATACACAGGTCAGGAACACTCATGAACTCTGCCCTACTTACCTATGTCCCAGATCTATAACATTATGAGCAACAATCCCGATGACATCGATTAATTTACTTCTCACCCGCCGGCATCGATCATCGGAGACACAAAAAGACTCTAGACTAAACTTATATGATAGAATAACTTAATAACTAGTTATATTTTATGAGCAATAAAGGCTCATGACCTAGCATATTAATTATGTATTGAGCGGAGATCATCTAGTCATATTTAGCATAAGTAATAACTTAATATATTGTCTTAACTAAAAGAAAGCAATGGTTCGAGTTTGATATATATATATTTAAGATTTCTTAATAACACAATTATGTCGGGTTATTTAGCCGACGTTAGCCTCATGAGTATTATATATATGTGTTTGATTCATATTTAACGATAACATTATAATTGCGGCTATGCCAATAATATATATATGTGATTAAATGAATTAGCGCTATTAGAATACATTGTTGGAATACTATTACACCCCCAGAGACGAAGAGCATTTACTTAATTTAAACAATAATAATTTTACAAGCAGATATATTTGGTTACATTCAATATTATTAATTTGGAGTTATAGATAATTAATGCATGAGATGGGTAATGAATAATTATATCATCATCATCATCATTATCAACCATTATCAATCCACTGCAGGACAAAGGTCTCTCCAAGTTTAATCCATCTTCTCTGATCTTTAGCTTCTCTTCTCCACATCACCCCTGCACACTTTCTTATTTCATCCATCCATCTCACATATGGTCTCTTTCTGGGTCTTTTACAATCTCTTGGAATCCAGTTTAAAATTTCAATTGTCCATCTATTATCATCTCTTCTAGCAATATGTCCAGCCCAACTCCACTTCAATCTGTTAATTTTTTCAATGATGTCAGTAACACCTGTTTGTTCTCTTACCCATACATTGCATTTTCGATCTCTTCTTGTCACTCCCAACATACACCTCTCCATACTTCTTTGAGTGGTCTGAAGTCTCTGTATTGCTCTTCTATTGAGTGTCCAAGTCTCAGATCCATAAGTAAGAACTGGTAAAACACATTTGTTAAAAAAACCTTCCTTTTCAAACACATAGGCATATTTCCTTTTAGTATCAAGTTATTTCTACCAAAAGCACTCCAACCAATTTTAATTCTATGATTAATTTCCTCCATTATGTTTTCATCTGTATTAATAATCTGACCAAGGTATTTGTAACTGTTAACTTCTTCTAATTCATCATAATCAATCTTTATTTTCATATTTTGAGCAAACCGATTAAACATTACTTTAGTCTTTTTAACATTTATCTTTAGTCCTACTTTCCTACTTTCATCTGATAACTCCTGCAACATTTGCTGCAGCTCTGAAGCATTATTTGCAAAAACAACTACATCATCTGCGAAATCTAAATGACTTAAATAATCTCCATTTACTTTCATTCCTTTAGTTTCTCATTTTAATCCACAAAATACTTCTTGCAGCACTGCTGTAAAAAGTTTTGGAAATATGGAGTCACCTTGTCTTACACCTTTCTCAATGTTGACTTTCCCAGTATCATTATGTAATCTAATTGTTGCTGTTGCATTTTTATAAATATTCTTTAAAATATGACAATATCCTGGATCTATACCTTGATGATCCAATGCTTTAATCACTGAAGAAATGTTTATAGAATCAAATGCCTTTTCATAATCTACAAATCCAAAACATAATGACAACTCATATTCATTTGTCCTTTCTATAACTTCTCTCAATACCTGAATATGATCTACTGTACTAAAACCACTTTTAAATCCAGCTTGTTCTCTTGGTTGGTGGAAATCCAATGTTCTCTGTAGACGAGTTGTAATTATTTTGGTAAAAATTTTATATAAAACTGATAAAAGGCTGATAGGTCTGTAATTTCTAATATCTTCTTTATCACCTTTTTTAAATATTAATATTATTACTGCATTCTTCCAATCATCCGGTACATCTTTATCATTTAGACATTTGGTATATAACTTTGCTAAAAAATTTTCTGTTTCTTCACCTGCTTCTTTTAATATATCAATTATAATTCCATCATTACCTGGAGCCTTTCCTTTCTTCATACATTTAATTGCATTTCTCACTTCTTCATTTAAAATTCTGGGCAATTCGGAAGATGTAATAGATATAGGAGGTACTTGATCTTTATTACTATATAATTCTTGATAAACATTTTCTACCAATTTCATGATGTCATCTCTCTTTTTAGTAATAATTCCATCTTTTTTCCTTATTGCAGATATAAATTTCCTACCAATACCAAAATGTTGTTTTACATTCTTAAGACTTTTATTTTCTTCTACAGCTTTTCTTGCTAGTTCAGTTATATTTTCTTATATCGTTTTCAACTCTTTTCCGCACCATTTTACAAAATTCGAGATATTCAATTCTTTTTAGTGCATCATTTTTGTATATCTTCATATTTCTTCTTTTCTTCATAAATTCTCTAGTTTCAATAGAAATTTTGTTGGTCAATTGCTGCTTTTGTCTACCAGCTATCTTTGTTGCAGTTTTTAAAAGTGTATCAGTTATTTTCATATTAATTTCATTCAAATCTGAATCATGTTCAAAATCTACTAATACTTGAAATCGATTTGTAAGTTCTAATTTAAATTCATTAGAATGTTTCTGAAGATTAGGAATATCAACTGTAAATATTGTTTTTCTTAACAATTTTTGTCTTTCTAGTTTTACATTAACACGCATCTTGCACCTTACTAATCAATGATCACTTCCTGTGTTAAATCTATTAAAAACATTACAATCTTGAAATATGTATTTCCTGTTAGTCAAAATATAATCCAATTCTGCTGTACCTTCATTTGGATGTTTCCATGTCCATTTTCTTTTAACATTTTTCTCAAAAAAAGAATTCATAATATAAAGTTTTTCTTTTTCTGCAAACTCCACAAGTCTATGTCCTCTCTCATTTCTATTACCATAACCAAAATTACCTACAGCACTTTCATCTTTCATTTGTTTACCAATTCTAGCATTAAAGTCTCCCATAACAATTTTAAAATGTTGTTTACTCTTATCAAAAGCCTTTTGTACATCCATATAAAAATCTTCTACTACTTCATCACTATGAGAACTTGTTGGGGCATAAACCTGAATTATCTGCATTTGGTATCTGCTATTAAGTTGTATAACTAATCTTGCCACTCTGTCTGATACACCATCAATCTCCACAATATTGTTCTTCCACTTTTTATTTATAATGAATCCTATTCCACTTGTATTTCCAATATTTGTGCCTTTATAATAAAATATATGTCCACTTTTTAAATCAATTGTCTCTTCACCTTTTCTTCTAACTTCACAAAGTCCAATAATATCCCATTTAATATAAGAGAGTTCTTCTAATTCTTGCAATCTTCCTTCACTTGAAAGTGATATCTGCAGTTGTAAGTACCTAAATAAAAAGTTGTCATCAAATGGCAGCCTAGGTCCGCAATCAGAAGATTCTTAGCACCCTCCGCCTTCGGCCACCAACCGCTGCCTTGGTTGGTGACTTTACAGCCTCCTGGGAATAAGGACCATGCTTTAGAATAGAATAATTATATAAACGATACTAAATCTATCACATTAATACGTATATTAAACTAATGGAAATATGTTTGTTTAAAGAAATCATTTCATTATGGCTTATGAATACTTCTGGGTGACTAATAAGATACTGAAAGGTGGTGCGTGCATGGCGGCTGATTGTGTTGGTCCAATTATGGATCCTGGAGTGTGCTTCATCAATTTTTAATAACGAAGTGGACCGATTTCCTCTGCAAACGTAGGCAGGGTCGGTTTGATGAACAAAAGAGTCCAGATTCCCTGGAATAAAATACAGGTGAATCATGGATGATGAAGAGTGGTCGGCAATGTCATTATCAGTCTGGATTTTCCAGAGTGATCCCCATATAAAGCATGCACATAAGACCAAGGATGTCCCCAGGGTGGTTTTACAACCTGGTTTAAGGACATAGAGAATGACGATGGGGCCCAACTTCGCGCGTGCCTCCATGTGAGAAAGAAGCACAAATATATATATATACGAAATGGCCTTTATGCACGAAACGCTTAATAATATAATATAAATATAATTCTAAAATTAAAGATTGTCGAAACGTATTTATTGCCCATAAATTATGAAATATTCGGGGCGTAATGACATGGCTTCACTAAGCAAACATGGATAATTATTATACTTAAATATAAAGCTAAGATCTTAAGGTCCCCCTCCCCCTTACATTACGTTACTTAATATTATTCATTACTTTTTACACTAATAATAAATCTCAATTTTGGTTAATCAATGCCCTTGTGGAAATATACAAATTATTACAAAATAAGTGGGTGGTGGTAATAGCTAAGATGGGTTTTACATATACAATATAATTTAAGAATAAAAGATAGCACATTATTTAGGAAGGAGAATGTGAAAAACAGACGTCAAATCTGTTTTTCTACAGTAAACATGAAAAATATAATTAGTTTATTTATCTAAAATTGCAAGCACCTGGGCAAGTCGAATAAGACTTGTTTTGATCAAATTATAAAAATTATTTACCCAGTAAATGATGGGTGGGGAAACAAAAATAAATTATATGCTGACAATTTTAGAATACTATTGGCATTTATTTTAAAATATAAATACATAAATGTAAATGAAAATTATTTGCCACTTGGAATTAAAAGAAAAGGAAAAACATTTTATAAGAGGCTTAATATAGATTAGTTATATAGAGTTATAGAATATATATTTGAAGACATTTAATATAAATGACTTAAAATATAAATATTACCGAGAAGGCAGGATTTAGGAATTATAAGCGGTCAAAGTTCTTTTACCTTGATTATTTGGAAGAGCGTTTCACTTGGAGTCAGTCCATTAGTATTATTTCACTAGATCTAGGGTAGCATTATTATTTGAGAGATAGCATTTCATTTTCACTGGGAAATATCTAAAGTTCATTAGTATGAGATGCAGAGCTTCGTTGATGGGAACAGCATATTAGAACGAAGGGACAAGGTGAAATTTCCTACTCATGACACATTGAGTGAGAATTAAAACTGGCATGGAATTTGTATAGCAACATAGCTATTTAATGGTCTCCTCCCTTTGTGGATTCAAATCCAGCAGTATATATACTTTTATTTTGAAGCTGTAACTTCGCAACTACTGCTGGACCTGAGGCGGTTTAAGCACTTAAGGTTTCTCTGGAATAGTTTGACTGGATACTCTTATCTAGTAAGATGTTTGAAACAATGCAAGTTTGTTATCATTTTCTCGAACGATTGTTTTAAAATATATCTTAGGATTTTAAAACAAGCTAGCATGGACAATTTCCACTAATGGGTTTATTTTATTATTACGATTTCGTAATCTTTTACTTTAATCTAAGGGGTCTTCCGGGTAATTGTTTTTCGATAGACTTCTTAACAAGATTGCATCATTTCTGGCTACAAAATTGTATATGAAAAAATAATAAGTTTCATATATAATACCTTATATATTGTACCCTCCTCCTCCGTCATCTCCATAGAAAAACAATCCATAATAATCTATATTTAAATTATATTCCGGGTTCTCTCTCTCTATAGCTCAGTCTTAAACAAAAATGAATCAAATTAAGTTATCAAAAAATGATTACTACTAGCTCTAAACTTTAAAATATAAATACAATTATATTATCAAAATTTTATTATTTCATGAGACATGGAGCGACGACACGGGGAGTGAGACAGACTACATTGAGATATATCCACATGATACTATCCCAATGGCATAAGAACACTATACTAAATAATCAATTTATGGTATTCTTATGACTTTCCAAGCTCTTTGCATTACGATTAAGATAATAATCATATCTTATTATTCTTTATAATAATAATCTAGCTCAATTAAATAATTTAAGTAAATAATTGAAATAAAATCAAATCAAATAAATCTCAGGTTCATAAATTGCATTTAAACTGATTTAAATTACGATAGTAAACTATGAGAAGGGAATTTTATGTCATAAATTCACTACGTAACAACTAACAATAATAAATAAGAATAATGATAATAATAGTATAATGTAATCCTATTTCTTCTTAAATGAAATAAATAAATAAATAAATATTACATTTGTGGTATTATTTAATAATCCGACAATCAAAATACGTGTTGTAATATTAGCATATAATTTATTTAATATTGTGGCAACCAACTTATGACCAATAAACGATATAACTATAATCCTTTAATTTTATCATTTAAATAAACTTTCAAGAATTATTATAACACTTTTATGTTTATCTACTTTGTGCAAAATTATATGTCTGTTGCAATTATAAATGTGTATTGCGATATCATGCATTCTATGTAGAGAAATATAACTAAGACACGAAGCTTACAAATAAATTTACAACATAGTTTATTAATAATTATACAAATAACAATATTTACATTATGTACATCGGATATCCCTACTTTCCTGTTACAAAATTACTTTACTAGTTTATCTTTTAACATTAAATTTCTACTTATTTTATTTTTAACTCTTATACAGTATTATTATTATTATATATCTGATTTTAGTTTAGCTTGTTACAAAATTGTATCTATCAATAATTATCATTACTACTTTATATCTCTTAATTTTAAAATTATATTTTTACAAAAATTTTTACCTTCGTAATAAAACTATACAAAATCATAAAATTCTATTTTTATATTATTCGTATGGAATCCTAAAGATTCAAACCCTTCTTGACAGTTTGATGTTCCGTTTTATTATTGACTATACAATAATTATTAATCAAATACTTATCCAAGCCTTTGCTTCTTATGGTAACTATAATCATTAACACAACATGCACAAATACATATATCTGTTACACATTATTGAATCATTTTTCAACCAACATGCAATCTCTATTTTTAAATATCATATAGAATATTAAAATTTTATTATTACTTTAAAAACTTTGTTTAGATTTTTCCTTTAAAATCTTATATTCATTTCAGAATTACTTTTAAAACTATATCATATGATTCTTCATCTCTTTATGACATTTATACTTTCACTTTTAAAATAACAATTCTAAATCATTCTAGTAAATAAACTATTCTTACATAACGACAACCTAGCCTCATTTCTATTTTATGTATCATTTCTATAAAATATCTTTCTGACGATGTATATTCATGAAACAAGGATAGCGAAAATAGATGCGCAGGATCAAAACAACTAGAATATTATCCTTCATAAAACTTGACAATGATGGCACAGTGAATTTAAAGAACACCATAGAGGAGTGACCTTTATCTGTCTATCCACCTCTACTATAGGATTGATGCTAAAGCTATTCTTTCAGCTTTATATAACATCAAAAAGTTTCAAAGATACGTAAAAACACTGTCCAAAATATATGTGTTCAGTGATAGGACTTAGTTAGCTATACTGAATTCACACAAAATACTATGATCCAAATATTTGATTTTTCTTATTTCTTGGCAAAAAACATCATCTTGGTTTCCTTTACACCAGTACTACCAAGTCACTATCCGATTTTATTTCTCTAGATTTATCTATGCATTACATCGACAAATTTCTGTCTACATTTCTAACAATAATAAAATTCATTTTTAGTTCAAACTATACAGCTATTCTTAAGAAAATCTTTTACTACTT
Source organism: Epiperipatus broadwayi (assembly GCA_028023455.1). NCBI lineage: Eukaryota > Metazoa > Onychophora > Udeonychophora > Euonychophora > Peripatidae > Epiperipatus > Epiperipatus broadwayi. The sequence goes on from JAQFVV010000457.1 coordinate 33,539, forward strand.
ATTTCGTATATTTATAATATACCAACCATTTTAAAATTATCTGAAGATTATGCAACATAAAAGTTCAAAAGAATCACATAATTATTATGATACTTATTATTAATTATATTTTTTAAAACAACTTATTGCATGCACATTTAAAATTACTACTATCTCAAATATATGTTTTAATGTTGGACAAAATGTGTACTTATAATTTAAAAACTTTCATACATCATTCTTCATTAATAAATGACCTAAAAAAAAAATACATTATGCATTATCAACAATATCACAATTACCAAAACGATCTCTATCTTCTTGATCGTATTCTGAAGGCTTCACCATTCCATTACTTCTTGTAGATATTTAAAACTTCCATACATACATTTTATTTTTATAATAATATTTCTATCATTCTATTAAGCTATTATATTTAAAATCTCATTATTCTTAAATTCATGTTTATATGTTTCCCTAAGCTAATATAGAATTTTTATATTTTAAATACAATCAAATAAAATATTAAATTATATTTACGATACTGCTTTGTCGAACTTGCTTGAAAATTGTTCATCGTAAAGCTAAAAAAAAAAATATACTTTATTTTTTCTTTCAGTCACTTAATGTTCTATAAAAAAAAATAACTCTGTTTAATAATCTTCATCGACGATGATCCTTAGTTTTCTCAATATTTTATACACTTATTAATTCTTGATGTCTCCAACATAGTCTGCTAGCTTTTTCCCGCGCGTCTGGTTTCCCCCGATGCATCTTGTAGATATTTTATTTTAAATCTTCAATAAATTTCTGGTTTCCATGGATCCATTTTTATTTAGTCATTTAATCTTATATTTGTTTCCATCAAGTATTTTCTCCATTTAGTATGTTATAATATTTTTTTCTCTGACGATATAAAGTTTTTTCGGCTCCTCTCAATAAAATACTTATAGCACTTTTATATTAGTCTTTAACTTTTACTTTACTTTAACATTCGGGAACTATAGTTTTAGTAATGTTTCCTTTTTAAAATAAACACTTTTCTTCATTATTATTTTTCTTGGTACTAGAACGCATTTTAAAATTTTGTTCATATAGAAGTATAACTTAGCTTTAAGATAGCTCTGTAAATTTATCGTCATAAATTGTTCTTGACGATCAGCAGCTTCTTTTTTAGATTTGCACATATCGTCCCAATTGTATTCCTTTCAGTTATAAGATTAAGTTTCAGGTTGAGCACAACTAAAGTGGCATTAAGATGATTTCCAATTATTTTTCTTTCAGCAATCACTTTAAATATTTTTTCTTGTACTTCCATGTTACTGTAGGCTTTCTGGTTAAATTTGAATAAAATTTCCTGGTAAGATCACTTATAAAATTAGAAATTCATGTCTTTGCAGTCAAAAATATATTATATGTTACCGAATAACTTTTAGAATAATATGAAATTATAGATTTATATTACTTTCAGCTACGATGTTACCAGCTATCAAATGTGTTACTTTCTCCTTCACTTTCACATTACTTCTCCCGCTTTGTATAATTCTTAGATTTTTGTCTGTTAATTTTACATCCTTTGATTGGTTAATATTTATTTTAGCGCGAACAATTTATTCATTTTATTTTGATAACAGAATGTATGTTATAAAATTAAGAATTGATGACGTAATGTCTGGAATATTTATACCAATATTTTTAAATTCAATTATAGTTTTATAAAGAAAAATCATCTAAGTTTTAAAATAATTATTAAAACAATATTTAATATTTATAACTTTCATTTTAATGATCGATGGCAATTATATCTAGTTTTAAATTCACACAGTTTATTATTATTTTACCAAGAGTGTGCGTGAAGGTATTTAATATACGGTCACGTGTTTACTAACTTTTATCAAAATGATTTTTATTTACGTCTTGGTTTAAATTACCAAAACTGATATATTTTTTATAAATTTTGGAAAATAATTTATAATGTTAAACTAAATATAACTCTCACCATCCCACAGTTTATTAATAAATTATACTCTATTAAATTTGATTATTAAATACAATTATACACTACATTTCATTTATTTAATTTATTAGTTTTTTAAATATTATACTAAATAATTGATATACTTTTAACTATCTATAGCTGTATTATTTTATATGGCCAGCTTTCACAACCATAAGCAATGATATGATTAAGCTTTATTTAATTGTTTTCTTTTAAAATAATTTATTACACTGTTACATACCAGGTATTTTTAGCTTTAAATTGTACTATAAAATCTCATTCTCTTATTATTATTTATATATCTTACAAATATAACTTAAAATTTAAAATTTTTTAATAATTGACCTTTCTACCCTACCTATGACCTACAGACAAGGGCACAATATATATAATATAACTTTATTAATATATTCACAATCTCCTACACTGAAATATATAGATATTTATTATTTATGCCCGTATACACATGAGAATATTATTATGAAATAAAATATTTTTAAATTAAGATACATACGTGTTTACATTATTTGTTATAATATTAACCAAAAGAAATATATATATTATTAGCTATGTATATACGTGCGTAAAGGTGGGTTTGAATACAGATAGGTGGTAGGAGATTGGATGTGGGCTGTGAAGCAGGATCTGAGCATCAGATCATTTGCTTCAGTATATAACCTGCAAAACCTAGAATCGAGTAGTTATATAGAAGAGATGGAAATGAATCATTCTACTCCCTATACCTAGTAAAAAATAACAAACAGGAATTAAACATTCTATTAAAAAATTTGAAACAATTAATGCTGTCAGAATTTATAGCTGAATCATTACTACAGTAATAGACGGTGAGGTAGAAACATCATTGGCAGAGCAACACAAATCATGAAATAATCTCATTTAAATAAAACTATAGTGAAAGAGGTATGTGGAAAAACCTATCAAAATAAAAGTAGTAATTGGGATAAATAATGAAATAAAATTTATATTGTATATCACTTAAGGTTACTCAAAGCTACATAATCTATTATGGGCAGAGAATCAACCATTTCTCTTGGCATTAAAATATGTATTCTTAAAACTATATATATATTAAAAGAAAAACTGGAAACAAAATATGGATATGTACACTATATTTATTTTTTCCAGAATACAACTCCCCATCACCATCACCTCAAGATTTATTTATATGACAATAACAAATTACTTGTCTGCAAAACGGAAGGGAATTATTATAAAGTAGTTTAAGATATTAAAAAAATAAACTGTTGGAATTAGTTAATAAAAACTTGATTCACTGAAAATTTAAATAAACAATGTCCAATGTGGTCAAATTTATATATGCAGTGATTATCACATAACTGTAACAAAAACCTAAGAGTTATGTCTCAGTCTCAACATAAAAAAGCTCTTGGCAATGTCAGAAAGCAACTTATATGATGATCAAAGATCTTAAGTCACCTTTCACCAAATCCCAATTTATAAGAATGCCATATAATACTAAATTGTCCAAGCACTTTACCACTGTTACACAATGCTTTATTTACCACCCTTTTTTTACAATTTATAGTTTCAATTGCCCTTCTTCAGAACTTTATATCTCCCAACCTCAACTATTATTAAATGAAATTGATGATTAAATTAAATAATATTAAAAAATAGGTAACAGTTGAGGTTGAGAGATATAAAGTTCTGAAGAAGATTGCTAGGGCAATTGAAACTGTAAATTGTAAGAAAAGGGTGGTAAATAAAGCATTGTGTAACAGTGGTAAAGTGCTTGGACAATTTACTATTATATGGTATACATTTGGCAATGCAATAAGAAAGATTTGTTATTATACTGCATAAGAATATAATGGAACTTTTGATAATTACCTTATACATGAAGGTGTTTAAATGTAATTTATTTTCCAATGACCACAATCCAATATATTTTTAAGGACAAAATAAATGAATTATTTTAGGGCATAGAAAACATGATTTATTTTGATGACATACTAGTAAATTTCAATTCAGAATAAGCCCCAAGAGCTAAAGAGAATTTGCAAGTTGGAGTGAAGTTTAACATGGTCAAATCCATTTGGAATTGCAAGAAACTTTCTAGGACATATTATCTCATATATAATAATATAAAATGTCAAATCACTCCCCTAAATGTTATGTTTTTAATAATGCTATCTTGTAAATAAAAAATCTGAATTTCACATAGCACAGTCAAGAGGTAACCTTTTGCCTATCTATAAAGATTGTTATGTATATTGAAATACAGACTTATTCAAACATGGAAGTGAAATTTAAATTAGCAATAATTATAAATTGTTTATAAACAAAGATGTTAAATTTACATATAGAAAGAAAAATTAATACCTTAGTCAATTTAAACTTTATAACACCCAAGTACAAGTACCCAGTGTATATACTAGCTAAAAAATCAAATATAAAATGTCAAATCATTGCCCCAAATGTTATGGTTTTTCAACAATGCTACCTTGTGATTTGACATTTTATATTTGAGTTTTCAGCTAATGATAGGTATTGAGTCTATTTCTTATATATTCATAATGGAGGATTGCAAAGTTTAATATGATCATTGCTAATTTAAATTTCATATTTTTTGTTTGAATAAGTCCATATTTCAATACACTTAATAACATTGCAGCATATGGGCAAGAAGTTACTTCTTGGCTGTGTGGTTTGAAATTCAGACTTTATCTTTATTCACAAGGTAGCTGATGAAAAAACATAACATTTGGGGAGTGATTTGACATTTTATATTTGAATTTTCAACTAGCGATATGGACTGGGTCTATTTTATATGTACATGAAAAAATATCAAAGAATTTTAAAGGCCTAATAAATTGTTTTAAATTTTTTTTAAAGTGAAAATGCATGTTATTTGCCCTCTTTGTGACTTAATTTTAAAAAATCAGAATTGGAATGCAGCACAACTGATAGCATTAAAAAATCAAGGGATTTGGTGATATCTAACAGATTAGTGGTCTCCAAATTAGGATATGAATCGAGACATTTAAAAGCTCTCACAAATTGAACAATGCTGAAAACAGCACATATTTATGTAATAATCTATATACGTTTTAAATGATAATAATAACATAGCTTACATTACGGCACATGCCCTTTGCAAATGGATAGCTATTTATAATGAACAATCTCTTTTCCAACACAAGATAAAGTCTTTTTAAAAGATAGAATGAATCACTCTATCTTTTTTACCCAAGCTATATGTATGGGCCAATCTGAAGTGTTTGGAACTGAGAGTGTGAAGATTTAGTTAACCACTTTAAATTACTTATCATATTATTTTTGTTAAGGACGCTTGCGAAATTTTTACAATTTATGATGTCATTGTTAGATAAAAACTTAAACATATGTAAATATTTTTATTTATATAGTGCGATGTTTTTATAAATTATAATAATAATGTAGCTTACACCTCAGCACATGCGCTTTACAGATGAAATAGCATTCCATCTGCAAAGCGCATGTGCCATGGTGTAAGCTATGTTATTATTAAAATTTATAAAAACATCGTGCTATATAAATAAAAATATTTATACACGTTTTAAATGTAAATATATACACACTGCTTCCTCACCATTACTTTTTAATAATAGTATTTGACTTATTTCATATGAGTTAAAAATAATCTCAGCGATGTTAGTTTACAAACAATTTGCTAATATAAAAATTATAAATTTATGTAAATGAGCTACTAAGATATATATAAATAAAAAAAGGTGGGAATCACTATGATGGTTTATTGTCACATTTTGGATTATAAGAAGATGTAATTGTGGCCTTTGATGCATCTAAGTTTAATATAGAAATTCCACTTTCAATGGTGAATGACTTCTTGCATATACATCAATGATTCTATTTAGTATTGAAATAAAAATTTATAGATAGTTATATAAAAAAAGACAAAAATATAGGATAAACAAGTTCTCTTAGTACTTGGACACACGTCCAATTTAAATAGTAACTGAGCTTCCTGAGTTTTAAAAACATCATCGAATTCACTATTGAACATTAGTTACATTTATTATCAGGTTATTACCACATAACTTGAGTAAAGAAATTATAATGAAATGAATATGAAAACATCTTGGTTAGAATAACAGATGGTATAGAGCCAAAAAATACTGATTTCATCATCATCAAATTATATTTGTGCTCTAAATTTAAAGATATTGTATAGTGAAACAGTTTCAATCTGGGAAAAAATCAACTCCGGCTATAATATGATATTGAAATGGATTAAAAAAGGCTGACCATAAAATTTTATACTCATTCAGGAATGAGGAGGAAATACATGGGTAAATAATGGTTGCATTCTATTAGGTGAGAGAATATGAAATTATGGCTGAAGAATCCCTGAGATGATCATAATCTCTAGACTCAGCTGTGTATAGTTGCTGAGATTAAACCCCAACATTAAATATTGCTTTATTTAACATATAAGTTGTGTCACTCTAAAATTAATCCATTAAAAAAATTCAAAGATCAAATATTTAAGAAGCACATATTCTTAATATTGATAGACACATGCTCATAATGAACTGAAAGCAAGCTAATCAGAAATACAAATTCAGAAAAAATTATTAGCAAATTAAAAGAAATTTTTTCATATTATGGATTTTCCTGAGATCTTAGCATTGGATAATGGCACCAATTTCATTTAGAAAGAGTACATAAAAAACAAATACCCACGCTGCCCTATCATCTGGAATTGAACAACTTACTTGAGAAAACTATGCAACAATTTAAGGAAGCATAAATAAAAATGGAATAAAATAACATGACTGAAATAATATAAAATATTAAAATGCATAAAAGTTACTTTATTTTGGCACCAGAATTTGATCATTCTACACTAATAACGCTACATAAACGTTATCTGCTGAAACTTTTGTTAGACTTAAATCTAAAAACCAAGTGACCTTTGTTACTATCTGATAATAAATACTGAGAAGAAATAATGAATATATGAAATAATTATTCATAAGAAGAAAGCATCTGAGTAAAAAATAATTTTAATAACGTCTTAAAATGATCTATTAAAAAATATCTATGTAATGTTCAAGTTATTTTCTTTTTCCTTGTCCTATAAAGATTTATTCAATACGTTAATTTTGTTAAATGTAGCTGATCATCAAGCCACTTGAAATTGGAGGTGCAATTCTTCTTCATTCTCTCACATATATAACTAAAAAACTCACTGGGATAAAAAATTTCTTAAATAAAAACCTCAGCCTCTGTAAAAATGAATCAGATTGGAAAGCTAACACAGAGACTAATGTAAATGATTTGACTACAGCACAAATATTTCTATAAAAACTATTAAGAAATTCTATAATAAAATAAAACAAATACAACAATCCCCACTAGATAGTAAATCATGTATAAGTATACCATATATACCAAACTTTCACATAAGATAAAAAATATTACTACATATAACATAAGTCTTAGACTTCCCCCTAACTTGTACAGACTACTAAATAATATCAAAGACAAAATATCCAGGATCAAACAGTTCAGATCTTGTATAAAATTGAGTGCAGCAATGCTGCTTCCAAATCTGTATATTATGTGGAGTCAAGGAAAAAAGTAGTTACTAGAGTCTCCCACAACAAATATTTGCATTAAATTTCTCAGATCTTGCATAAAATTGAGTCAGCAATGATGGGAAATCAATGGCAAATCTAGCTACTAGAATCTCCCAACACAAATATTTTTATAAGCTAGCTAAAAATAACTCAGAATATAAATCAATTTTCTGGAAGCATGAACAACAATGTGGAAATTGTTTGCATGGAGTGAGACGAAACATAAAGTGAAAGAGTTGTGGTTTTTGCTAGCAACAATAAAGCCATTATTAAAAAAAGAATATCATATAACTCTCCAACAAATGGAATATTTAAATTACTAATTTAAATAAATTAGCATTGTACTTTTAAATGCTGCAATATACCCAGCCATACCATGAGAGTTATGAATCTGGCTTCTTCGGCCAAAAGTGTGCTTAACTACCCATAACAAAATTAGCATATGAAATAAATCTTTACTTAGCTTTTAGTTCTAAACATTTAACCAAACTAATTTAAAAATATCTATGTAAATAATCATGAAAATATATTCAAGAGCAATATTTAGAAGTTTCATGAACCACATTTGCTTATATAACTTAGAATATAAAACTCAGATTACAAAAATCAATATTTGTTAATAAACTTATCTGCTATAATCATATCAAATAATTATAGCCATCAAATTAATTAACATTGCAATATTAAATGTATTATGCAATTTTTAGAACATTTTATCTCAATATAAATATTCCAAAAAATAATAAAAAATAGAAACATATAAACACAGATTGGAAAGGTGAGCAATAGAATCTTCTTAATTAAATGCTGAAATTGCTGGGCATGAAGGCCAGACAAAAAGGAGTAAATATAAGATCAGCTGCTATTACAGTCAGAAAAAAGCTACATCCCAGAATAAATTGTCTCTATAGGTATACAGACAAATGTTAAAAGTTATAGAAATCACTTTGATATTTATTATTTGTTTAAGCCTTCTAGCTGTGTCAGTATCATTGTCAGATCATTTATATAAACATTTTTTTCTTTCATAAGTAGTAAAATAATCAGGTTTGTGTATTGGCACCATGAATACTGCAGTTGTTGTAAATGTGAACAGACAAGCATAATAATAAATGGTAATAGTATGAATACTGAACCCTACTGCTTGATGGCATTGTTTTTCACACAATGCACATCAATATACCATTTTAGCAGCCTAACTTATACAGATAACACTACAACAGTGTTGTTTAGTCATAACAGGCCACCTAGAGGGCAATATATCCTATGATTATGTAATAAAATACTATGCCCATTGACTTGTGACAGTATTCCTCAAGCACAATTCAACTCTCACTATGATCTGATTTGATGGTGGCCATATTTGAAGGATGTGAAACTATCAAAAAATCCATTGCACAAAAATTTTGAGAAAGTAATGAATTTAGTATTACATATTAAGAATTGTCAGGCCATCACATATGCTACCCTACAATTTTGAATTGTACACAACTTGAAAAGATTAGGGTTTTCAGCAGAGTTCTGCCAAGTTCATGCACAAATCCATGTTTACACACTAATCCATGCCAGAACAGTAAAATGTCAGCATGGCAAGTGTTCAAAATTGGTTAAAGGGGAGTGAATTGCCGGCCACAGAAGTTGATGCTGTTGGGTTTTTCCAGAAAGAGAACAAATATCCTGCCAGATGCAAAGCTATGCATTTGCGGGAGCATGGTTTTAGTCAACTACAGGATCTGGGGAATTCTGTTGCCACTTCTGTAAGCATACCTGGGGTCTGCATAAGGGAAGTTGATTGGATGGCTCCAAAATCCCCTTACTTACAGCTTTGAGGCTCATCTCCTATTGAAGTCAAACAAACCCTAACTCCCCGTAAAAAAAATGTTTTTTTTAAAAATGAACTGTTTAATTAAGGCTTTTTGAAAAAGGCAAAAAATAAATGTAGTGTAAATATTTTTTTTAAAAAAAAAAACACACCTCATAATAAGAAAATAAAAGACAATAATTAAAAATCAAACCAATGCCCCTCCACCCTCTAAAAACCAACTGTTGGTTTATTAAAAATGAATTGATTAACCGCCTCTTAGGAGGCATCTCGTCGACATCTGACTTCACTCTAATTCTGCTAGTTTTAATGCTCGAATATTCGTTTGACAGTTATTGATTAGGTTTTTAAAAGTTTTGTAAGATGGTGCCCTCTTCCGAATTATTTTACAAGTAAAAAATCAAAAAAACCGCATTTAAAACTAAACAAAGAAAGAAGTTTGTCGGTGATTGGCTGTCAGCCGGCTCTCAGCCGAAAAAGACATTCTGATTGGCTGGAAAGAACAAAGAAACCGCCTGATCAAAGAAAATAAAAAACGCTGAGATTTTCATTTTGAATGCAATTTAAGTATTAAAAAAATATAATTTGAGAAATTAAAATAGTTTTTTAATAAAATATACTAAAAAAACAAAATTATTTTCGAAAAATATTGAAGATTTTAGTAAAAATATTTAAGATTTAGCAAAAAGAAATCTTTACTTTTCCATAACATAAAATTGAAAAAAAAGCGTTTGCATCAGCACTTTTTTGTTTAGACATTCGCTTTAAGTTTGCCGAAATTGAATATATTTTATAATAAATAAATAGCAAGTTATTTTTGAAAGAACTTTCATTCTCTTTCATAACCTGAAAAATTAGCAATATACTTTTTATAAACGTATCTGAGTTGAATTTAATATTATAGGCGAATATGTTTTAACAATAGGCTTTGTCTTTAGTTTGTGAGTTGGCCAATTAAAGATTTGATTTTTACCTCATACAGCCAATAATATAATTAGCGGTAAAAAGGTTAATAAGGCTTTCCAAAAAAAAAGCTCAAAATCAATAAAAAGTTGATAATTTAAAAGCAAACCAATCCCCCTCCAATAATTCGTATATTTTGTTATCTCTTTATATGTATTCTATATTCGAACACATTTAAAATTAATATGCGAAATTTCCAGTACATCAGCAAAAGATACTAAAAGAGGAGAATTAAAATTCAAACCAACCTCCCTCCACCCTCTAAAAACCAACTGTTGGTTTATTAATTAAAACTGAATTGTTTTAGGCTTTTAAAAAAAGCTCAAAATCCAAAAAAAGGCAATAATTTAAAAGCAAACCAAGCCCCTCTACCATCTAACAACAAAGTGTTTGTTTATTAAAAAGGCAAAAAAAATCATACAAGTTTTATATATAGAAAGGGGTAAAAAAAATTTTTTTACCGTAGTATTATGTAAAAAAAACCGATAATTCAAAATCAAAAAAACAACAACTCAAAATCAAAAAAAAATTGATAATTTAAAAGCACACCAACCCCCCCCCCCATGCCATATAAAAACAAAGTGTTTGTTTATTAAAAATGCAAAAAAAAAAACCATACGAGTTTTATGTATAGAAAGTGAAAAAAAAAAAATTTTTTTACCCTAGTATTCTGTAAAAAAAACCAACGCCTGTAAATCGGTATATTGATGTGCATTGGGTAAAAAAGAGTGCCATCAAATGGTAGGGTTCAGTATTCATACTATTACCTAATAAATATTATACTAGAACATTTATTTGGCCAGCAAGATAACAATATAAAAAGTAAAAATAATGCAAGTACATTAATAAGGACCTCTGATAAAAAGGACTGTGGGTGCGGGCACAGAAACTTACAAATAATAAGGCTAATGTGGCTTATAAAAGTTCTTATAGCTATTTTGGAAGCTTCAGTAGTGGAAATTCATTGGATATTTCATTGCCCTCTTGTGTACTCAAATTTAAACCTTGCAGTTGACCTTAATTCACAACATGATGGAGATCCTATGATGCGAGTGTGTGCATACCTCTTTTCTTCTTAAATTGCACTTTTATCCTCTTCCAGATCATTTTCAGGTAGGAATGCTATAATCCTTTAATTGCCTTGCATATCATGAAAATTTCTAGATTCAGATTATCAATCAAATTACTTATAATGATATTTCTATTTGTGGAACAGCAACAATTTCTTTTAATTTTAATCGGCTTATATGATCTCTAAATATTTAATTATTTATAAATGAAACAAATATTTTTTTACTAATGTAAATATTTAAGCGCAAACTTATCTTATCTGAAATATTTTGTTACATTTCCATTTGCCATTGTCAAACTTCCCTTCACTTACAACTTTGATGCCATCCATTTCTGATAAATACAATAATGATTATTACTAATCATTTTCAAAACTAGAGATTATCTCTAGTACAGCTATAAACTTTAAACCTCAGTTAAAGATTAATATATCTGATTTTTTAAAATTTTACACACACACAGAGTTATTCACCTTTGAAAATGTAACAATTTATTCTTCTCTTCATATATATATATATGAGAGAGATAGTGACCTGGGCCAACTGATGAATGCTGGTTCAGCATGAAATGCATCTTGGGGGGTCATTTGTCTTTTATTGCATCGTTATTTATACGAATTTAAAAAGAATGGGGAAGTATAGAGGTGTTTACTATATGTGAAATATTTTGCTTAACTAACAAAATGCATCTTTTCGTTTATAACTCACAAAAATATTTAGTTTTTTTCCAATACTCTTTATTTATTTCTAAACATAGAAATCAATTAATTAAATTACCATAAAGAATACTCTGCGAATCTTTTGTTAAAAGCTTTAATAATTATATTGGTGTGATATTAAATCTATGAGCTTAAATGTTTATTGTGGGAATTATTTTGGGCGGACATAACAGAAAGCGATCTATATTCAAGTGTAAAAAAAATTTTGTATTACTAAATTACTATTAAATAAAATTAAAACAATCTTTTACTTATTTCTTCACAAACGTTAATCAAGTCAATTGAGTAATTAGTTGTTCACAATTTTGTTGTTAAATAACAAGCCATTACTCAAACGTTTCTTTTAAATCAATTTATGATCAATCATGTCAAAGGCTGAAAATGAAGTAAAAAAAAAAAAATCTACTGTTAGTTGTTTAATGAATTTACTTATGATTATTATAAGTTAATTATAATTTTAAGCAAAACTTATTAAGTACAATTAATTTTAATTTTTAATATCATCTTAAGTGCATATTGTGAATAGAAAATTAATTTTTAACCAAAAAAATATTAAAAATTAAATAGGGGTTGAAAAGCAAACCTGTCACTGGAATAAATTAATTCATCACTTCAGGTAACATTTTTTAATTGAAAGTACTGTTTACTTTAAAAAAAATATCTATCTGAGAATTAAATATTAATAAATATATTGTGAAATTAAAAATAATTTTTAATTAGGTTTTTAAAAAAAACATTTCTCTTCAATAGATGCATTTGAATGAGGTAGGTTTTTAATATTTTACCAAAAAAAAAAAATGTTTCTATATGAATTATAATGGCAAACTCAAAATTTTTAACATAAATAAATATATATATATTAACATGTTTATTTGAAGAAAAAAAAGAAAATTCAATTAACCACATCGGGTTTAATTATGCGTTTAACTCGGTGATAAAGTAATAGACTAAACAGCTAAAAATTTCCGGATTGAAACTTAATCTGTTCACTTTGGATTAAAAGTTAGATGTTTTCTAATAAGTAAATGTATGTACACGCATGTTTATATATTGATGTGTTGAGTTATATGTTAAGACACATGTAGTGAACAATTTAATAGTGTATTTATGAGTAAAGATTCCAATAGCCTACATTATATATATTAAAAATATCTCACAAATCGGCTACCCATTATTAAAATAATAAATCTTTAAAAAAAAACTGGTAAAAACGAGAAAAAATATGAAATAAGTGTAGTAATTCTATTATTAAGTTATAAAAAGAAGAATAAAACTAAATGGTGTAATGAATATTCAATTGATGGATGTAGAATCGCTGAGAAAGTGCAAAAAATAATTAAATGAAGCATTAATGAATTAATTTAAAATAACAATGACTTTGTTGGTATTGGTATAAAAGTTGAGAGAAAACACACTATGTGAAAGCAAGAACAAAAAAAAAACAATGTTTGATTAGCTGGGCTGTGTCTGGAAACTAAACTTACTCAAAAACTATTTTTTACAATTAAAATAATATTTAATAGAAGTTGATTTTTATTACCATACAAACACCCCATTTGTGATGATAGTCTTTTAATTATATTTATATATTGAACTATTTCGATCATCTAAGTATTGAATGTCTTTAAAAAAAATAACTTTATTTAAATATTACAATTACATTCAACTGTTAGTAAAAGCACACAGCTTAGTATATGCACAATGTTTTGAAGGGTATTATTCTTCTCTGTTTTTCAGGTGTTGTGAGCATGGGAATCGAAACTGGGCCCTTACATTCTTGAATATTGAATTTTAAAGTAATGCTCTAATCAACTGAGCCTCCTGTCAAAGGCAACAGTTAAGTAGAAATTCCATATACTTATCTATGAAATATCATGCAAATGTATATTGATGAGATCAGTCACCACCATTGAAAAGTAATTATCAGAACACAATTGATGATTAGAAGAGAGAAAACAGATATGTCTAAGATAGCAGACCATGTATGTACCAATAAACATATGTTCAATTAGGAAAGTACAAACATATTGGATAGAGAGGAAAAGTACAAAGAAGAAAATTCAAAGAAGCTGCTTGCATGACAATGGAAAATAACCACATAAGTCAACCTAGGGTAATTATACACAATGTCTGGAAACCACTTATTAATTTTGCTCTTAGGAAAAAGTGGAGAAATCAGGATGAACCTCGTAGTTAAATATATGAAATTTCTGCTGACTGTTGCCTTTGTCAGGATGGTTCAGTTGGTTAGAGTGTTATCTTAAAATTTACTATTCAAGAATATAATGGTCCAGCTTTGATTCCCTTTCTAGTACTATTATTGGTCAGGCCAGCAACACCTGAAGAAGAGAACAGAATAACACATCACGAAACATTGTAATTTACTAACATATGAATGCATTTGGAAAATTTAAATAGAGTTAAGATGATGGGAATAGTCCAACCATATAAATACAATGAGTATTATAAATGTTTAAACTAATATAATGATTAATATTAGTCAAATACATTAATGATATTATTTAACTCATCCAAATTTATCAAAATAACAATATAATGTGGAAGATTTGTAGCATGTTTATTCTACAGAGAAAAGAATTTTGGATAGATTAGCTTCTATTCTTTTTAATGGTTTACTTCATTGCTTTTTCTTTCTTTCTCTGTCTCTCTCATTCCTTTCTTTTTTCTCCACCTGTCTCTAGTGCTTTTGTCTTCACCTTTTATATCTTGGATTTCTCTCAGGTTCCTTGTTATTGTTCTTCTAAAATATAAAAGCCTACTTTTATAATTTCAGTATTAATCCAAATGTTGTTGGCCAACAATTTGATTATAAATTTGTTTTTTAAAAAATACTATAATTATTTTTCTTATTTTATAAATATTATTCTTCCAATGGCTTTAGTCCTGGTTTTAATTTTACAATGTGAGGACATGTTTGCTCTCTTCTGAACTGTCTGTCATAACATAGATTAAGATTTTTTATTAGTCATTCATTAGATTAGATATTATACACATAACATATGAATTTAACAACTTTCTTAGGATAGATCAAAACTTTCTATATTGGATACAGAAATAGGTTAGATAGGCTAAAAATAATTTTTACTCTATAAAAAATTTAAACATTGGGGGAATGGTTTGATAATATGGAATGTTTGATTACAATGAAAAATTGTAAAGGTCTTTTAAAATAGTTTAAAATAAAATGCTAAATTATAAATAATTTTATATTAGTATTTATATATAAAAAAAACTGAATTAAATTTGACAAGAATAAAAATGTAATAGGAATAATGAAAATTTAAGAAGTTATTTAGCTCTATGCTCAAAGATAAATTGGAATACAGGGTATAATAATGAGAACAGTTGTAAATTAGATTAAATGTAAAAAAAAATATGGTTATGTAAAAAAAAAGAAAGAAAGCTTTAATAGCAAGTAAGTAAATAACTGAATAGTTTTATTGTTGAGTTCAAAAGATATTTAAGCACGGAAATCCCAACACTGGAATCGATCCAAAGATCCACAATCCAAGAATCTCACATTCCAGAGTCTGACATTCTATTAAACCACACAAGGCTTTAATAACAACTTGAGTCAGTCATGAAAGAAAATCTAATATTAATACATATTACAATACTATAAATTATTAGTATAAAAATTTATGGGAAATGGAAATAAAAATCATTATTATCCTGAGAGCTTTAGCTTTTGGGCCACAGTTTGCCTACCATTACTTTAGATATTATTTGTATAAGGATTTTTATGAAATTTAATGAGTTAAAACTCTTAATAAGTTTTCTTTACAAAAAGAACTTCTTTGTCAGAATTGAATATTGAGATATTTTCCAAATTACTTCATTGAAGTTAATGTGGGAAATATTTTATACAAAATATTTGCTTACTTTATATAAAGAAATACCACATTGATTTGAATGAAGAAATTCGATTTCTTTTTGAATTCTTAAAAAAAAGCAGGTCAAATTTCTAATATCCACTCCATACATTCTTATTGTTGAAGCTGTTATTACTATATATAATTATTCATATAGATATGAGCATGGATGGGCTGCTCACCAAAACACACCAACTAGCATGGTTAGTTTATTGGCTATAATCATCATGATCTTTCTTCTCAGTTCCCTGATATACCAGTTGAGTTTTATTGAAAGCAGAATGGATGTATATATAAACTTTTTAATAGATATTTACAATCAAGATAGACAAGGGTAAATCATGACTCTTACTCCCAGAAGGCTGTAAAGTCACCAGACAGGGCAGCAGTTAGTGGTTGAAGGCAGAGGGTGCTAAGAATTTTTTGATTATGCACCCAGACTGCCATTATTTATTTACTTACAACAGCAGATCCTTTCAAATAAAAGAATATTGCATGAAATGGAACAATGTTGGACTCTGTGAAGTCAAAAGAAAAGCTAAAGTGATAATTAATTTAAAAAGTCGATATGTATTTTACTATAAAGGCACAAATATTGAAAGCACAAATGGAGTAGGATTCGTTGTAAATAAAATATGGAAAAACAACATTGTGGGGATTGACTGATAGCAGACACTCTGAATGGCACATTTTATTATTCAACTTAATAGACGATTCCAATGGCAGATAATTAAAGTTTATGCATTTCTGATGATATATGTGTACAAAGGGTTGTTTTGATCAGACCAAACAACATTTTAAAATTATCATGGAAGAATTTAATGGTAGAATTTATAACTGATTGAAATATGAAAGTGTTGTATGTACATTTAGATACAGTGATAGCAATGGGAGATGACACAGAAAAGGAAAACTGTATATTATGATTTTTTTTTCTTTGAAAAAAATGTTAAACGGAAAAAGACATGGAAGCATCCAAATGAAGGGACAGTAGAATTGGATTATATTTTGGATTGAGAGAAAAAATATATTTTAAAATTGAAATGTTTTTAATAAACACTGGAAATAGTGAGTTGTAAGACACTTGTTAATATAAAATTAGATAGATAACCTTATTAAGAAAAACCGTATTTACAGTTGATATTTTTAATCTTCAGAAATATTATAATAAATTAGAACTTGCAAATCATTTCAATATTAACAGATTTTGGAGTTGGTTCAGATTTAAATAAAATCATTAGGAAGATAATTGATAGCTATGAATAAAGATAGATGTGCAATAAAGCAGCAATTTACCAATAATTGAATATCTAGAATTTTGTAAAATATTATGAAAAATAATTTACCCGATATCAGAAAATACAATTGTGAATTAGCAAGAAAATCTATTGAAGAAAATAATAGCCTCAAAAGTTTAAAACAATATCTTGGAATTAATAGAAAAATTATTTCTGCAATATCATTAAATATATGGAAGAATTATTTGAAGAATTATATAGTAATGAAGGAAAAGAAAACAAAATATCCTCCAAAATTACTATATCTTCTGATTTGCCAGGTATTTTGAATGAAGAAGTGAGATGTGCAATTAAATCTATGAAAAAGGGAAAAACTACTGATAATGATTGAAATGCAATTAATATAGTAAAAGAAACAGGTGAAAAAATAGAGAAATTATTGGTCAAGTTATATATCAAATGTCTAAATGATAAAGATATATATCAAATAATTGGACGACTACAGTAACAAATTTTTTGTTTAAAAAAGGTGACAAAGATGGCAGCAAAAACTACAGACCTACTAGTCTTTTATCAAATCTATACAAAATTTTTATCAACATAATTGCATTTCGTGTACAACAAATTTTGAATTTTAACCGATCAAAAGAACAAACAGAATTTAAAAGTAGTTTTAATACAGTGGATCACATCCTTCAATTGAGAGAAATGATAGAAAGGATCAAGGAATATGATTTGTGATTATGCTTTGAATTTGGAGATTGTGAAAAAAATAAGCATTTCTTCAGTCATTAAAGCGTTGGATCATGAAAATATAGACCCATCATATTATCATTTTCTGAAAAATATTTATGAAAATGCAACAGCCATGAATAAATTATATTGTTATAACAAGAAATTAACATTGAGAAAAGTGTTCAACAGGGCAATTCCATATCTCCAAAACTTTTTATAGCAGTAGTGCTAGAATTATTGAGGACTAAAATGAAATGCTAAGAAATTAAAAATAAATGGAAACCATTTAAGTCATCTAGATTTTTCAGATAATGTAATTGTTTTTTAAATAATGTTTCAGAGCTTCAGGAGATATAAGAATTATCAATTGAATCTGAAAAAAAAAAGGAAGATAGTAGGATCAAAGGGGAATGCTAAAAAGATAAAATAATGTTTAATGGATTTTCTCAAAAGAAGAAAATAAAAATTGATAATGATGGATTAGAAGAAATTAACAACTACCAAATACTTTGATCAACTTATTAATACAGATGTAAACATAATTGAAAAATTAATTATAGAATTAAACTTGGATGGACTGTTTTTGATAGAAATAATATTAAAAGGAAATATGCCAATGTGTTTGAAATGGAAAGTTTTTAATAAAAGTGTTTTACCAGTTTTTATTTATGGATCTGAGACTTGGACATTAATAAAAGAGCAATTTAAAAAATTTATATCACTCATCATGGGATCAAAAACGAAATACATGCATGAGAGAACATCACTGAAATAATCAAGAAACTGAAGTGGAACTAGACATATTTTTAGAAAACGTGATAATTGATGGATAGTTGAAATCTTAAAATGAATCCCAAGAGATTGTAAAAAACTACATGTGAAATATATGAATAAAATAAGGCAGTTTGTTGATGTAATGTGGATAAGAGGGACTAGAAATCAGAGTATCTTGATCGATAATAGTTGCAAATGATGGTGTTGATGATGAATTTGAATAAAGTTTGGAATATATTTCGACAATTATTTTTTATAAAATATTACTTTAACTTGAATGGAATAATTTCCTTGATATCACTTTCTATAATTCATAAAAAGTTTATTTGTGTGTGTGTGCGTGTGTGTGTGTGTGAAGAAAACTTAGTAAAACTTTTCCTCGGCAAACTCGATTAAATTCCTTGGAGTATCTAACGTAACTGTGGGTAAATACTGGCACCCAAAAACTATGGCTTCCAAGATTATATTTTTATTTTCATTTAGATTTCCCAAGACAATATTTTTATTATTTTTTTTTTCCATACGTCATAGCATCGGCCGGGACGTATGACGTATGGAAAAAAAATAAAATAAAAATATTGTCTTGGGAAATTTAAATGAAAATAAAAATATAATATTTTTATTTTCATTTAATAATTTATAGCAATGTAAAATGTATTAATATTAAAACATTTTGTTTTGTATATGTTTTAAAGCTTATTAAAAAAATCGATATTTTGAAAGTGTATATTTTTAATTTTATAATGATACCAGTCAAAAAAAATTGTTAACGTGAATTGTTTGGGCAAAAGAATTTCAACATTTGATGTTGTGAAGAACTATTATATAACTGTGCTTTTTTTTCTTTATAGTTTTAAAATAATATTTTATGTGATTCTTAAACATTCAAAAATATGTAAGTATTATGTGTGGTACTTATTACCGAAAAACTTGCCAACCTCTGACTTAAACATGTACTTGACTTTTCCCCAATTTTTTTTTCATATGTCATAGCATCGTCCGGGAGGCGAACCCACAACCGTCTGCAACCAACTAATTGCTTGCAAGGCAGCTGCGATGATTCTCGGCTAACAACGTTGACCCCAATTTTTTATTGATGAACTTCATATTTGAATGACATAAAAACTAAAAGATCATCAATAGATCATTTTACATTTATGAATCAATAGATAAGAATTAAAATTAATAAATTGTTTTTAATTTAAGATAGAATTCAAGACAATCTTTAGTTATAAGCAACTGATTAATTATTTGTTTGGAATGTTAATTGAATTTGGGTGACTTTTTAATTGTTAAGAAAACATTGACACAGCACTCAATAAGTTCACTGCCATTTATTTTTACCAACAATAGCTACAACATTACTAGGATAAAATAAACAATAGCTATGTTTTTGAGAGAACTCAAAGTAGAATTAAATTAAAAGTAGATTGAAAATATTTCTTCAAGCCTTAAGCTGATGTTTCAGGCAGGTACTTGATGGCTTCTCAGTTCGATTAAGAATAGACATTTACAAACCAATAACTGCTTGACTTTTTACCATTTTTAATGATTATTAGAGTTTTTAAAAATTGATTTAATTATCCCTGAACTGATTTGCTCAAGTATTCTAAAGATTGTTAATCTGTATAGATATTAAAAGATGATATATCTCAAAACGCTTTTATGCTTTTATACACATTTGATTTAAAAAATAAAAATTACAAACGTTTTATTTTTTTTAAGTGCAAATGAGATAGATGAAAATAGTTAAAAATCTATTTTAGGATAGAAGGCAATTTATTATAGATAACTTTGCTAAATGCTGCCTTTATCTGATAATTATAACTTCACATATATTTAACATAAGTTTAATAAGTTTTTTTTTTCAATGTACTGAAGGTTAGAATGTGAAAAGACCTTATATGAAATGAGGTCATCAATTGTTAAATCAAGCGACTATTGGCTTTATTTTGTAGTTATTTGTTTTAAAAAAAAAAAACAACTTATGTAAACAGTAGTTGCAAAAGAATACTATTTGAATAAGTGGTGAGAATTTTGAATGTATTGCAAAAATTTTACCTATTGATATGTAAAAAATATATACAGCAAAATAATCTCATTTTTAAAACAGCAGACATCTCCTTTCTGTTAATATTGCATATTATTAAATATTTAGAAAATCAATTTTTTACTCACTGATGTTTTGATTAATCTTTTTTAAAGTCCTAAAAAATATATATTACATGTTATTTATAAAATAATAGTAAATTTTAAATTCTATATACATTCTACCCTATTATACTTAATACCTAGATATATATTATATAATATACTTCACTCATACATCTAATTATATTTTATTTATATAAAAAATGAACTCATTAATTATTACACTTTAAACATACATGTATAAATAATTTGATAAATATATATTGAAATAGATACAAATAATTTTTTCATGTATATTTCAGTCAGTGAGGAAGAATGCTAGTTTAATATTATACATTAAAATTAAAAGTTAGTAAAGGAAATAAGGTTTTATACAAAAAAGTCAAATTTTACAAGGTTCTTTAAATATAAAAAAAAGACAAAGTTGTTTTTTTTTTTTTAGAAATCAAAAAAGTTTAATCCTTTGTTTAAAAAAGAAATGATATAACTAAAATTAGACAGAATGTATTTTATTTAATTAGGATGTAACATAAAATACTTAAAATTAGAAATCGTACATGTTATGTGATCAAAAACTAATAAAATAATTAAAATGTCATTATGTGTAATCTGTAACTATATTTTACTAAATATATTGTATTATTTCTTTTGTTGTATATTTTTGTATTAGTTTGCAGAAATAATAATTTGATACAATAGTTTTTTTAGTAATCAAGAGATTAAGATACTCTTAGATGAAAATTTAATATAATTTCAAGGCACATATGATTCAGATTAAAACCTGCCTTAAAAGTATTTACATATATTTCGTGTGCATTTAATAAATAAATAGAACTTTATAATAAGTTTAGTAAAATAAATCAATTTATCTTATTCTTCTAGATTGTTTTATGTGCATTAAAAAAATGGCTGAGAACTACTATGTGACAAAAATAAACTTTTTTTAATTAACTTGGAAACTCATAAACATTGCTAGTTGTCAGAGTCTATCCTAGGTATAGAATCAACTTTAGTAAAAATGATCTTGGGAATTATTTAATCAACTATAAGTTACCAACTACTAATTGTGATTAAAACAAATCTTTCAAAATTTGTGAAAAATCTGATTGTGGTCAAAATAATTATATATAACCATGGAAAGCCAAGGCACAATAGACCTAAAATCATGAACTTTGTATGATATGAAGTTCTGAAATAAATATATGAAAAAATGCAGTCCACCATGAAAGCATACTGAATATCAAATATTGAGAGATGCTAATCCTAGTTAATCATATAATTTTAAAATATAGATTTTATGAAATTTATTTAAATTTAATGTACTTAGGATTAGCCCCCAGATACCAAGCTTGATCACAGATAATTTCATACAATAAAATTCATTATATATATATCAAATTAATGCAATAATTATATATATATTTTAAAAAATTATACTTACTATCAGATTTTTTAAAAATATATAATACTGTCTGATAATTAATTTATTAATAAACAAATAAATAAATTGACATTTAATTGCTTATGACATTTTTGTCTTTCAATTATTTCTAGGAAAACAAAACCCTTTTTTTTTCTTTTTGTCAAGCATTGGTGATCGAGAGGTCAGCGACAGCCGCTTTACGAGCAGTTGTCCTGGGTTAGCGGGTTCGCTTCCCGGCTGATACTATGACACATGAGAAAAAAAACTTTTAAAAACATTAAAACTTAAACCCCTCCCTCCATTTCTCATTTTTCTATAAATTTTAATAAAAGTTGTAAGGAAAAACATTCTTTTTAAATTTATAGGAAAATGAAAAAAGGTAGAGGTTAAGTTTTAATATTTAAAAAAGTTTTTTTTTCTTTTCTAGTAAATGTCAATTTATTTATTTTTTATTAATAAATTAATTATTAGACAGGATTGTATTTTTTTTTAAATCTGTAGTAAGTGTAATTTTTTAAAATATATATAAATATTGCATTGATGTGATATATATATACAATAAATTTTGCCTGGAATTATCCTTAATTAATCTTGGTGTCTAATCTGTAAGTATCAAAGTTAAAATTGAACATTCTTTCTTAGATATCTACTTAAAAGACTTAAATTAGTATTATTTTTATATTATTTATTCTTTAAATAATACTCTTTTATTTATGCTGTTTATCTACATTTCTAGACTAGTTTATGGTTTTCATCAGAAAGGAGTTTGGATTTTATATGCTCATAATTTTATCAATCATCCTTAAATCTTTTGTACTTTCAAACTATTAGCCTGATATTCAAAAAATCCTAAGGTTTTGAATTAAAGCCAATCTTTTTATATCCTATAGATTTGACATTAGACCAGCTATATATGATAATATAACACTACCATCTAAATTCCATTGATTATTCAAATTTACAAGATGACTTCAGAATATAAGTAAGATAAATGCTTCTGAAGACCATGTTAAATGTAAATTGAGGAAGTCTTGCGACATTTTATTGATACGTGCTAGCTTAGTTAAAGTGTAAAAAATCCTTACAGTTAAAACAAAATTGAAACCACTAAAGTATATATTTACTAGCTCAATGTTATCTCTATAAACCATGTTAGCTTACACTCAAATGTTTGGAATATCTTTGAATTTCAGGCTAAATGCTGAATGTATAAGTATGTTAAAGCCAATTTTTTTCCCCAAAATCCATAAGCCAGAAACTAGGTTGAGAAAGTAGATTTAATAACTTTTCCATATAATATCCATTAATTATTTAAACTTATAATAGGTAGATCTGAAAAGGATAAAGAAAACTGCTCCTGAAAGTATACTGTTAAATGTAAAAAGATAAATCATGTGATACTTTAATTGGTGCCTATTTATTATTTGATTTTATTCTATCTCTATACTTAATCAAATTTATTTTATTTAAATAATTTTACTATTTAATTTTAATTTTACTATTTTTTTATATTTTAGAAGCTTACTTCCATCTTCTGAGCCTTATTCCTCATCCAAACCATGTTTCCACTTTTTCAAGTTTTATATGCCAATATTTATAACTGCATCTACCAAAACCTTTCGTATTTTCTTTCAAAGATATACACTATTAATCAGTGATGTAAAATGGCTTCTTTTTTATATGAAGTCAGAAATTTTCTGAGCATAGGTCATTTTATAGGCACTCTTAAGATTAACAATAAACTTCTACTACCAATATTTGCCATTACAAAGTTATTTAATACAACTAAATCCAGTAACATTACCAATTGCATGGCTTATTACAGTAGTTGCTCAATATCCATGGATTATTGCCCTAGTTCTGTTAATTCCAGAACTTCAATTTCTTACAGAATCGGAATAATGAAATCATTAGTTATTATTACTGCAACATTAACTACAGCATAATATCAACTTTCTATCTTTGATGTTATATAGGAGGCTATATAGGAGGTGTATGGGTTTAGTGCCGTCTTAATTTTGTGAACGTTTTTAACAAAAGAAAAATTATATTTAATTAAAATATTATCATATATTTGCAAAAAAAAAAAACTAAGTGGTGTTTATAAATTATGTTTATTAATCAGAAGTTAGTCCAACATAAATCAATTTAAAAAAAGACAAAATTTATCCAAGATTGGATAATCATTATTGGATTAATTCAGAACCGGTTCTAACAGTATTTTTTCTTGACTTAAATAATATATTTTTTATTTAATTTGTATTTCTGGTTTTCAATGAATTGTCTTTACAAAATCAAATCTGCATCTATTTTTCTACAAGAATGAAATTAGATAAACTAATATTATAAATTTGATTATTTTTCATTTATTAATATTGTAATTAATTTTTAATATAATTTTTTTTACTCAGTATTATCTATATTTCAGCTGAGAATAGTAAGATTGTATTATTAATATTATGATTAGTAATAGCAATAATACTTATTTCTAGATGTGATGTTTTTGATATTATGAAAACTTTTTTTTGAGTTTCTATTTGTATTTTCTTAAAAAAATATTTATATATAGCAAAGAAAAAAATCCCACTTAAAAATGACCACTAATTTTAGTAATATTACCAAAATTGTAAAGGAAGATATTTCACATGAAATTAACCTATGCAAATTTGTTATTAGTGCCTTGGGACTTGTTGGCAACTTATTAACATTTATAATCCTTAATAAATCTTCTTTTTCATCACCTACATACTTTTATCTGAGATGGTTAGCAACTTCGGATTTCTTGATTATGTTTTTTCTCATATTTGCAACATTAAAAGATATCATTAAAATCCAGTCATCATCGGAATTAGTCGTTTGGTTTATGGCATTATCAGTTCCATTAATGTATGTTTTTCTTAGTATAAGTGATTTACTGACTTTAGCTGTAACGTTTGAACGTTTTTTAAGTATGTGTTACCCAATACGAGCTCATCTTTATCAAAATAAAAAGATATCAAATATTATCCTTTTATGTACAATATTAATATCGATGTTAATATGTATTGGTATTATCCCTATTCACCAAGTCACATATAACCGCAATGGAAAGAAATATGTTTTATTGTATGATCCAAAATATGTGCAGTCTAAAACATATCAAATATATACTATCATTTATTATCTTATATTTCGGGTTATTCCTCTATTTCTGTTAATATTTATGAATAGTAATATAATAATATCATTAAGAGAAGTTGTAAAACGTAGGCGTGAAATGACTCAAAAAAATAATGAGAAAAGATTGGCAGAATGTCGATTGACTTTATATTTAATTATTATGGTGATTACTTTCATTATCACTTCTCTTCCTTCAACAATTATAGTACTTCTTTTTGAATTCAATCAAATTTCCTTAGCTTATTATAGACATGTTTTATATCCTTTGGCAAATTTTCTAGAAACGGCCAATTTTGCACTTAGTTTTTACTTATATATGTTAGTTAATTCAGACTTCCGAAAACAAGTCTTTGGTTTGAGAAGTAATAAAATAGAATGCACACAAAGTAAGTAGAATATAGAGATTTTAATTCTTTGGAAAACATTTCAAGTATCGCTCTCATATATTAAGAAATAAATTTTATCGACAAAGGCAAAAAAAAAAAAGAGATAACAATGAAAAGTTTATACGAACTATCTAAATTAACATTGTTGGTTTCTAAGAATGCTATATAGAAAAAGAGTATTTTTCTCCACAGCACTTCACAGCCTCATTTTTTGTAAAATTTTATTTGCAGATAAATAGAGCAGAAATATCTTTAAGCGTGTACTCTAAAACATTAAATCTTAATCAATAAAAAAAAATAATGTAGTTTTTAAAAAAATCACATATATATGATTAAAAATATAAATATTTTGTTCATGTTATCATTTCAAAACTAGTATGAATTATATGGCGCACTGGTAGAGTATGAGACTATGGAGCACGACATGTTCGGCTCGATTCTAGTTAAACTGGCAAAACTCACTAAAGCATAAGAAGTGGTGGTCATGTGATGTTTATTGGCTCGATTCTAGTTGCAACTCTTCCAGCACGTGAACTTCTTGAGAGCAATAAAGACATTCTATTTTTTTAAAATGGTTGCATATTAGAAATAATTATCTTTTTTTTTTTATAAAAACCAAAGCAAAAATTTGTTTAATTTATGAAATATTTAATCACCTTTTTTTTTTTTACTGATGACTATGTTTACTTCTAGATGTATCATTTCAACACAAGAGATCTTAAGAAAAGAGTAACGAATGCCTCCAAGACAAGTTTTAAAAGAATAATTTAACAAATTTATTTATTGGGAGGGATCTTATAATCGCTATAATTTTATAAACACTGGTTAATCATACATATAAGGTTAAGAATATTCTATTAAAAATTATTTACCTTTTTATCTCTATCCCTACCTTACAATATACAAGTTTGATTTCATGTTTTTAAATGCTTAGCACCTGATAATATTTATGCATATAAAATTGAGTTTTTAATTAAATCATCTTTGTTTTATTATACTTGGAGGGGGGGGGGGATTTACAGTTAAGGTAACTTATAGTCTATTAAATAATTAGACTATATTATTAAATACTTTTTTTTTCATCCTACTTTGTAAAATTCTCATTCATTTTAACTCTTTTAAATCAAATATTATGTATATTATTTATATTCAAAAATTCAAAGATATTACCAAAGACACATGCTAACATTTCAACTGGATCTCATTAACCATTTTTTAGTAAGTCATTCAGATGTACTGTAGAAATGCCTGCATATAAGGGGGAAATATTAACTGACCTCTGCTATCTAGAAAAAAGCTGGTGAACATTGTCAAAACATCTATGTAATGCTAATATTAACAAAGCAAATGAATACAGGGAACAATGTCGACAAGTATGTAATAATGATAAATCTGCAAGCAAAAAATAAATTCACTTTCATTTGTTTATTTTACATAAATTATAGATTAGAAAAATGATGACTGTAAAAATGAATATCAGCCAAAATATTATTGCAGTTTCATTTGAATTGGCATGAATTAAAGCTTAGCAACTAATAAGGTTTAGTTTAATCATCATCAATGGGAGTTTGCAACTGTTTATCATAGCTTAACACAATTTATTTTAATGTCAATATTTCATTATAAACAGAAATGAATCATTTAAAATAATAAGATGGCTGTTTTAGTTGGAACTATATCACGTTAAAATAATAAAAATGTCAATATTATTTTTAGGTACATGCAGTTTTATTATTTACCTTACCTTCTTTTTGTTTTTACTTCACATTTGCAATTGTATCTAAATTAATTTTGATATTGCCATAAAAATCTATGGCAAAAAAAGAAAGACCATAATGCAGGAATATATATATATATATATAGATTGTCTTCAGAGACAAAAAATGGGTGTTACTGTTTATGAGTATACTTATAAGAACCAGAAAATTGTTATTAAACTACCATCTAATTGTAAATAAATGAGATAGCATTTTAATGTATAAAGATTTCAAAAAAAGAGGTAAACCCTTCAGTGTGATGAGAATTGATATATATCTTATGTGCTTCATAAATTTATTTTGTAAATACAAATCCTTTGTTGGAATCACAATGAAAAATAATGATTGTGTATAAAAGATTGAATACTGTACATTATTATTAGTTTGAAATTAAGAATTCAATTCTATTTATTTGATATATATATACTGGAACTTCCACCAAGGAAGAATGGCATTTTCATTCATAAGAAATTACCAAGATATAGTGGGAAAATTCAATAAAATAAAAATATTTCATTAAATTAAGCTGTTTTTAATAAAAACTAGATTCTCATCATTTATTAATAAAATTTCTTTAAAATATAAATTATAAAACATGAAAAAATTATTAAGCATTAAATCTATATTTTTTTTCTTCTCTTTATTGATTTAGTAAAGATTTTTTTAAAAAAAACTGTTCACTAGAATTATAATTACTATTAATCTAAATTTAGTTTCTATTTTTTAAGCACTTAAAACATCCTTTTTTAAAAAAAAGAAAAAGTTTTTTTTTTAAATATGTTGGCATAAAAAACACTGAATTAGAATATGATAAAACAAATACAAAAGAATCTTAAATGTGATTATTTTTTTAAAAAATAGACAAAACTTTTTAGCCTGATATTCAAGCTATCCTACCAGCTCCCTCCCTCCGATAGAACTTAATGAAAAATAACATAATAAAAAGTTTGGAAAAAAGTCTAGATTTCCTTCATGTGATGTTTATTGCCTTAATGAGATTTAATCTGTATTTCAAGATAGAAAGTGATGTTAACATAAAAAGAAAATGTTTTTTTAACTATAATTAAATGACTATTCTAATTTATAACAATCTTAAGTAACTTTAAATCACTCTTTATCATTTATCAAAAGACCAGAGAGAGTAAATCAGATAAGTAAAAACCAAAAGAACATTCATGATTATTTACTAAAATACAGAATACATAAAATACAGCTTAATCATTAGCTTTAAGTGAAATTTAAACATGACAAATTTTATTATTTCAGTTAGGACTGTTTTTAAAATGTTACAGTTTTTAATAGAAAGCCTCAAACTTTTTAAATTGTTAAGATTTTCAAAGAAAATTGCAAACAAAACAAAAATATCTTTTTAAAAGTTAATTTTGTCTAAAGTAAAAAATAAAAATTGCATTGTATCTCTATATTATGAGAATTAAAAGAGCTTGTTATTATATTTAATTAAAATGAAGACTTAAATTTTTTTTTAAAATTTGGTTATCGGCGATTAGCCCACGCACACCGCGTGATGTCGCTGTTGCTAGTCAAAAACCAATAGATATAAAGTTACCGGGCTGATTTACAATTTTCTTTTTTTACAGTACATGTCAGCACATAGTGCTGGAATTCACAGGGAGGGGGATCCGATATCTTTGTCGATCCGAAGGATCGTCCATCACATGAGACAATTTTCAAAACATTATCCATCTCAGCACATAGCACTGGAATTGGCAGGGAGGGGGGTCCGATGGTTTTGACGATACCAAGGATTGTCCATCACAATATATACATTTTTAAAAACAAAATTATTTAATAAAATCTAATATTTCCTTTTTTCAATTAACGTCTGATCAAAAAAAAAATTTTTTTTCAACACTATTTTAAAACAATTTACAAAACACAATTTGATTTGAAAATTCCCCTCTGATCAAGCCAAGCTTATGCTTTGAAAGTCTCATAGCTGTCCCTGCGCAAAATACATTTTACGCATGATTTCTATATAATTCTGGAATGTACACTTTTGAAATTCATTTAATGTTAAAAATATGCAGGGACTAATCAATGACAACCAAAATTTCAAATATTGCAAGATTGTTTTGTCAATGACAGATGCCAAAAAATAAGACATCAAAAAATGATAGATGTATATTTTAAATTTCTATTTCTCTGAATTCAATATTTTAAATAAAGATAATGAATATTATTGCCAATGGAATAAAATAGTTCATTCTATATATAACAATAGCATTCACAATCAATGGATGCAGTTAAGGCTTTTGCATAAAATCTCTATCTAGTACCTACTCATCCAATATTCCCAGACAAGTTTCTAGCTTGTGGCTTTTATATTGGATGAGTAGATACTAGATAGGGATTTTATGCACAAATCCTTCCTGGATCCATTGATTACAAAGGTTTGCATTTGGTGATAATACTGCATGGAGTTTGCTATTATTAACAACCTGTGTAATCATATGAAATGATGATCATGTAATGTTTATTCTATATATGTGATATGTAAATCAAATTTAAATTGGTATTTTCATCTTGTACTTTCGGAGCTAAAGAATTTATCTAATAGTTGCAAAACTATGAAAGAAAATAAGATTACTTATTTTGAAATTAGATACTCATTTAATAAAAAAACTCAAATCTTTGATTTTTTTTTTTTTTAAATATATCTAATGAAATGAAGAGAACTTGTTAAAATATTTCTGTATTATCTGCATTATTAATTGATCATTTGATCATATAATTTTGTATTTTGATAAAAAAAAATACTGTATATAATTTTTCTATGATTTATTAATAAAATTATTTTATAAACTTGTTTGTATCTTAATTTTGTCAATCTATTATTTATATTCAATTATAAACACATCATTCTTCTTCTTATGAATGTCTTAATCTTTTTGGCATATTGAAGTTATATTATAAACTAATTGTATTTATATATTGAACTATTTCCATCATCTAATATTAAGTATTGAATGTCTTCAGAAAAATGTAACTTTATTTAAATATTCCAATTACATTCAACTATTAGTAATAGTTGAATGTAACTGGGATATTTAAATAAAGTTAAATTTTTTTAAACACCTTTAATATTAATATTAGATTATGGAAATAATCCAAATATATGAATACAACTAACCTACTATCATCACAAACTTTCATGAAAACAAATGATAAAGTAGTTTCTAAACTACTACTTTTGCATGTTGAATTTCTCAGGATTCTCAGACTCATGCATCTTTCCCAATGATCTTTCAAATGCTTATACTTTAAAAATTTGCTTTAAAATAGGTTTTGTGGTTCTAAAAACTCTGGAAAAACAAAAGTGCAGATGTTCAATTAAACAATAAATTAAAAAAAACTTGATTTTTTTAATATTAAGCTTTTAAGTAATTTCACTTAAAATTAAACACAAACTTTAAAATATCTTATGAATATTAGTACAACTTCTTTTCCTTAACTTTATATTTATCATTAGTACTTAACATTTTTTATGCACTATATATGATTTGTAAGATGATCTTAATAAAAACATTTCTCAATAGACTATTTATAACTATCAAAAACAGTATTTTAAAATACAAATAAGCACTTAAATCAACAAATGAATTTGTAATATTTATGAATTTATTGATAAAAATAATAGCTTGTTTCTTTCAGTTCAGCTTCTCACAATTGTTAAAATATATAATGAAGCTGAAATATGCATTGTAACAATATTCTCTACCGATGCATATACTATAGAATCATATATAAATACAGATAAGTGGAGAAATCCAAACATACATAATCCCTTGCATAATTTGCTGAACTTTCCGTATCATTATTTTTCACAATTATAAATCATTTAACAATAAAAAAGTTTTTTAATTTTATATTAAGACTGATAAATTACATATCACTAATATAATTATTTTATGTCATTTAAACAAGATACCGGAGTTATATTTCCTGATCACCATATTTCAAATCACTCCTCAAAGAGTTGTTTTCAACTCTCATTCACAAGTATTTTTTATTTGGGCATGAACTAACCATGTTTTTATAAGCACTACTTTCCAAAGAAATATCTACTGTTACATTACACACAAACATTATTCTATTCCAGCAGGATCGAGGATAAACTGTTCAGATACACGTTTTAATGAGACTAAATTAAATATGAATATTGCAGACAGCTGTATATATTTATATAACAAAATAACTTATTTAAGAATTTTGATTGTCACCTATCATAGTAAGTATCAAATTTACACAGATAAACATTATTATGATTAATGAATATATACATATTGAAACGGAAACCTCCAATCCCTTTCTGTTTCACCATCAACCTAATGACCTGCTCGTCTGAACTAGTTTCGAATCTATCTTAAATGTAAAAATGTCATATGTAAAAATGTTATATATAAGTCGAGTGGGAAAACTTTGCTATAATGGCCGCTTGAGTTGCATCATCCATTTACATACGAAACACGCTATAATTAGACAGGTTTGATAAAGTTATAGCGGAGAAATGCTCATAATTTATTATAGAATGTTTTATTAATTTTCAGTCAATTCTTAATTATATTCGCTATTATTTCGTATGTGGATGGATAAGTTAAACATTGGACTGATATATATATATATTTAAGTTTAAATAAAGATCCTGTAAAACATTTTATTTAAATTATATTTAACGGTTTTCTGATTTAATGTTTTACATATATAATTGAAACTAAAGTATTTTCTTTAAATTTGCTTTTTTTTTAATAAACAAATAATATTGTAAGAACAAATATGTTAAAAGTTATTTATTTCAGTAAAATAAAAATCATCCGTTTGTAATTAAAAATGAGAATTTGGTGTAAACAAGATATCAGTTAGTGACTGCACCCCGGGTAAAAAGTAAAATCTAGTTTACTGATTGATTTTTGTTTGCAACAAAAAACTTTATCATTAAATCAGAATACCGTTCCTTCTGCTAAGCTTTAACATTCTTTAACACCTAAAAAGGAATTTAATTAATGAAACTGAATCGAATTATATGATTTATATATTTTAATAATTTTAAGTAATTAAATGTAACACCTCGGAGACGTTATCTGTTGTAGAAATTAAATTATATTATTTTGTTTAATTAAAAGTCAATTGGTCCCGAGGTTAATGAAATTCCAAAAGGTGTTAAAGTTTAGTCGAAATGTATAAATAGGGCTTATTTTAAGCGGGAAGAGATACTCCATCTTGCTTTTGAAGGGCTATTACTATCCAGGTTATAAATTGTTTAATTTTACCATGTCTGGCTAAAGTCAGGCACAATTTTGCTGCCGTTCCCGTGATGGAACGCCGAGTTCAGTCCATCAAATGCCGAAGCAACAACCAAAAAGCTTATACCAAATAAAAGATGTCATAAGCCGCTAAAAGGGACTTGCCGTCGTTCCAACACCATTTTAAATCGTCTCGCAACTGAATAAGAATATGCCATAAGCCGCCAAAGAACTCACCTTCGTTCCAGCTCGAATCTATCCAGTCCAGCTATAGAACTGTTATAATATTATTTAAAATAGCAGAGCTCTGTGAATTTCAAAAACAATCATGATTTCTTCAAAAACAGGTTAGCTAACCATATTATCGAAACTTCTTTCTAAATTGTTTTTCAAATAATCTTTAAATTCTATAATATGAAATACTTTTGTAAATTTCTGTGTTGATTAATGTTTTGCTATATAATTTAATCACTGCAGTTATATTTTGCTTTTCTTTTGCTTATTTTTAATTATTATTAGTTGTGCCTATGTTTCGAAACGGCGTGCATTTAATTAGAGAATATGTTTTTAAACATATAAATTTAAAATCTTCGTATTATTTATATAGCGTCATTTCGTGCGCTGTTTCGAAACCCAAATTCATATTTTGTCACTTAATAAATTAATTAATATAAATATAAAATGTGGCTTTTCAACCTTTAATTATTATATTACTAAAGATTAAACTAGCCTGGAGTGCAATCATAAGTATATTTTTTAGTAAAGTATTCGTAAGTCCCTTATTATATATACTTTTCCTCCTTTTTAAAAGTTTAGTAGTTATAGATAACTAAAGAGATTGAACGGGATAAAGTAAAGTTTGTATATATATATATTCCTGTCAGTAGCATATCGTATTTCTCATGCTACAGAAGAGTTGGCTCTTTTGATCAAGCTGATAAACTTGTGTTCATTTAATATGTGATATTTCATTTATAATATCCTTCGGCTTGGCGGATGTGAAACTTATTAATATTTTTCTCGTTGTGCTGTTTTATATATAAGATGGAGCCACGGCGTTGCCAGCACATCTTCTCTTATAGGGTAGTGCAGTAGCGAAGTCTGAGCTACGGGCCAGATTAGTACGTAAGTCCCCCGCTTCTTATGAACCAAATAAAGGTTCCCTTTTGCAGCATGACGACCGGTTATTGGGTAAACCGTTGTTTGTCACAAAAACCCTAAAACTATTCTTCCATCCGCAGAGCCACTTTATTATTATATTTTACTTGTGCCTAGCGTATTAGTAAAATCGTTATAGCCAACTCTTTCCTCCCTAATATGCAGTCTTCGGCGTTGATCCGAAGCAATCTTGAAAACCCGTTCGATCTAAAGCTATCTGGGATGCTTTATAAGCCCATAGTTGATATATAAAATTATTATAGTCAGATGTATTATTAAGCTTCACTCCAGACTTGGTTAGATTTCACGTACAATAGCCACACGAACTGATGATGAAAGGGCATAACTGGTAAAAGTTAATGTAGTGATTAGTTATATAGTAGGGTATTTGTTTC
This sequence comes from Epiperipatus broadwayi, assembly GCA_028023455.1. Taxonomy (NCBI): domain Eukaryota; kingdom Metazoa; phylum Onychophora; class Udeonychophora; order Euonychophora; family Peripatidae; genus Epiperipatus; species Epiperipatus broadwayi. The sequence continues at coordinate 68,048 of JAQFVV010000457.1, forward strand.
CATTAAATAATATTGGAGCAATTAAATAATAGCCAACGTATCAATTATTGGCCTAGAGTAATGTTACTTTATAAATAAAATGCCTGCGTGCATTTGCCAACAACAATTGTCAATAAATATATTTTAATTCAACATATATCAGTTTCTGTCTCATTATTAAATCAATCCAATTCACTAATTTCCCATAGCTATTTCATTAGTAAAACCCCTATTAACTAATTATCTTAGATTTTATCTTTGAAATGTCTTTAGTGTTTAAGTTGTTTATATAGATGTTTAAGTCCATGAGTCTTGTTTCTCCGATTTGCTAGTGGGCCGGATTAAGAATTAATTCTCGTGTGCCATCATTGTTATGTTGTCTATTAGGTGCTTGATCTGGGGCTTGGAGAGTGGGTTCGAATCCAGGTTGGTCCCTGACCAAAATCTCGGGCTCGACTGGGTTTGAAGTACATTTTGTGAGTTCCAGCTCGTGTTAGATGGATAAGCATATTTTGACCGGCACAATATTAATAAGATGTAACAGGCGAATTATTTTGAAAATTAAATTATGACAGGCATTATTAACTCACCTTTTCCAATTTATTAATGGGCCCTTCATTTCAACATAATACATTTTCTCTTTATAAAAATAATTTCATAAATAAAAATAACGACTAAAATAATAGTAACAAAATTAGTAGTTGTAACCCCCCCCCCATTCTATCCACAATAACAATATTATATGAAATTATTTTGAATTAAACCTTTTAGTTCATTATTTATATGTTCAGTAAGTTTACTTTTAACCACAAGTATACCAATGTATAGCAGTCTATAATTCTGCATTTATAATACCCTGCGACAGTCATTTCGTTCCAGTTGAGACATAATTCTTAACTGTTGACTTATCAGCATTGGCTTTTTATTTGCTAATTTCTATCTTAAAATATCACTATCATGATACTAGTTTACATATTGGTATTTAGCAAAAAAAATTTTTTTTTGTTTCAGGTCCAATTGCACTGTTCCAAAATTCAAAACTTTTCACTGATAAATGCCATAAGCTTAAAATTAGTCTGGGAAATTTGGATAGGACAGCAAAGGATAGAGATTTATTAAGAACTATCATCTGATATCTAAATGGCACAAAAATTGGTAAAAGGATACTGCTAACTTCTATCCTTTTAGTATTGATAATTAGTTAGTATGCTTTCTAAGACAATGAGAAAACACATTATGGGTAGAAAAAAGCTAAGTTTAAAGCATCACTTGTACCAGGTATCAGAACATCATTGAAGAGGCCATATGGTTGAAGATGCAGCTAATGAACTTTTGGTGGCCTTAGCATACAACATTGATGGTTTCCATTCTCAAGAATTTTATCATTTAGTTTAACACTTAAAAGTATTCATAAGAATCAAATTTCTTTTAACTCAACTGTCACAAAATTACTGAAACAATTGTAATTCCTGAATCTTTCCATGCATTGATAAGTTTTATTTTGTTAAGTTGCATGATGCTATTTATATGCACTTTGAATCTTCTCTCTTCATTTTTCCTCCAGTATGTATATAAAAGCTGTACTATATGTAAAAATGTCTTCTCATTACCTTCAGCTAGTTGCTTTCTTAATGTGTTTTTTCTTACTTTATTTTACTTTAAACCTATAAATATTATTAACAACTGTTTAAAGTCAACATCTGATTATTGGACTTAAATTTCAACTAAATTATTAAAGGGAAATGGTAAAAAAATAACGTTTTATAAGTACAATTTTTCTCTTAAAATTTATTTTTGACTTGTGAAAATTTGTGTATTTTATATAACATTATTTACCTTTTTTTCATTCCTACTTTTTAGTTTTTCTATCACATTTTGAGTGATAATTATCAATCAAAAATGGGGTTTTATTACTTTTACTATTTAGTTATATTGTGTTTTGTCTATCTTTTTATTTGAAGCTAATGTATTATGACACATTTTGCTAAGTTCACACAATAAGACTATGCATTTCAATTTCTCATTATTAAAATTTTTATTTTGGCTTCATTACATAATTTTGCCTTTAATGGATTTATAAACTATAAACTTAGTTGATCCTTCTTTGGGATAATCACTTAAGTGGCACTATTTATGCTATGCAACAACCAACACAATATGACATTTTCTATTGCTCCATGATTAATCTTAAGGATTCAGCTGATAGTAAAGATTCTATAAAATCATGGGATATTAATGATTTAAATTAAGGACTTTGTGTTTTTTTTAAAAAAACTGAGAATACTTCAATCAATTTCTTTTTATTAAAAAAAGGTATTTTTGTCTCTGATTTTATTATTACTACTCTGTCACTCCTAGATAAATCAGGAATTGGTGTTGCAATATGTACTCCTAAACATTATTTACAGTGAAATCCAAAAACCTTTACTAGATCAAAGCTATAAGCCTAGTCTTTGTCATAAGTGCTGCTACAATGAAAAGACAAAGACATAAGGAATATCTAGATTGATATACACTCAGAAAATATCTACTGAGAATGTCCAAAAGAATGATTCTCAACATTCAAGAAAATATGTAAATAGTATAAGCACACCGATGAGTACATAATCCCAGACATATACCTAAGAAATGAATAGTGATGCTACCTACATTAACCTCTCAGATAGGCACAGTAATCCATTATTCTATTTATTTAACTTCTGTTTGATGTGCAGCACGACTTTTAGAATTTAATTTGGTTTCATTTTCTAAATCTCCAAAGCAAGAAATGATCTATTAAGATTCTCTCTCGTTTAACTCTTTGTTTTTTACTTCTCTAGAATATTTTAAATATATAACTACAGCTTGGAAACTATAGTGGATAGTGACTTCACTTCTAAAATTTCCTGATCTTAGTTCCATTTCTTGTTGTTTTTAGTATTTGTTCTGGACCTCTAGAAGATATTTGCTATGTTCTCTTTTTCAATATGTGGAATTAATATGATTGTTCTCTACATCCATCCACCCAAAAATGATAATCCAATTTCCTATTTATAATTCTAATAATCAATCACATATTTATATATTGTTAAAACTTGTGTCTTCTTTTAAAGATAAAAATAACAAATATTAAAAAACGAAGTCTTGAAATTGTCAAAGAATATTCAGAGTCACGTAAAATAAATGGTGAATAAAAATAGTCATTTTAAATATACAGAGCATGTACATGTATAAAAATGTATACAATGTCCAAATATTGGTATAAATGATTATTAAAAAAACAAATCTTTTTTATATTAAACTTAATATTACTTAAAAATGATTGAGCTCGTCTTGAATTGAGCCTCGCACTAACTGCTGTGCATTTTACTTTTATGAGTCTGAACTTATGGTATAAAAGTTATTTAGATAATTAATTTACATGGTACTACAACTACAATGTGCTTATTTCTTAAATTCGAGGTCGGATTCAAAAGGACCATCTCATTTAATGAAATTCAAGTTATAATTTAAAAGGGATTTAAACCTAAAATGGCCATTCCCTAGAATTATTATTACGAGTATAGATGTATAAGATTTGCATTAAGAGGCACTTAAAACTTGACTAAAGAGCTAACAATAGCTGAAATAATTTTATATTAGTGAGGTTAGCAACACATAGATTGACATCCGTGGTGCATTGTAGGCCAGGGAATTTATTTAATGGCAAATGTACTCAATCACTTAACCATATTTATATTATAATCTGAGATTAGCAGATTAATATTTTAAGATTAATTTGGGTAAAATTTGGACATTTTACAGGAAGAATTGTGCTAAAATTATGTATTCATGTCACATATACTTATGAATCATAAATTAAATAAAAGTTTAAAAGTGACTATTAGAGAAAATCGTTATCATTTAATCAATTTCTGTTTAGATTTTCATAAAGTACAGTTACATTCAAAAAAATAATTTCAGATATAAATGGTTTAATTTATATCTGATTAATAATCAATGGTTTAAAGAATATTTATTGTAAAAGAAAATATTCTATGACAATTATAATAGTATGTAAATAAATTGTTTTTTTTTCCTACTTATTTAAATAGTATGTGTTTAGCTTATCATGCATAAGGCTGTCTGGTCCATATATTTTCATATTCATTTCATTAGCGATAGCTCATTTATTTACATGATTTGGCCTAGTATTATAGTGTGTTATGTAGTGGTCATGTTTATCATTATATGTTAAGGAAAATATTACCCAATCCAAATAATATAAAGTATACGCTTGGAATTCCCTGATGTTTAATGTCAAATAGGGTGCATATCAGCTTGCTCTCAACCAAGTCATATCTTAAGCTACAATTAAAAAAGGATAGGTGGATCGTTACAATATATTTATATGCACACACAAATAAATTGTACAAAAATGAAAGTATCTATCAAGTCAGAACCATATCTGAGCTATAATGTAGAGGAAAAAATGTAAATTCAGACCAAAAAAGTAACAGAAAGTTGAAGTCAGATACATAAGCATGTGAGAAAAAATGTCTAGCCTTTCTAAATTTAAAAAAAAAGTTAAATTATACATATTTAATTAATTCTTCAAAGTCCAAAACTGTAAAGTGTTCAATATTTTCAAGATCAATTGCCTCAAAAATGATTAGTTTTTTTTTTAAAAAAAAAAACACGATAATATTCAACTGTGATTTGATATTATGTTTAAAATTACCATTTTCTTATATGAATTCTATTAGTGAAAACAGTGATGTTACTAGCACAAGGTCTGAGCAATGGATAACTGAAAGAATATTTATCATAGAAAAATTTATATCTAGCTTACCAAAAAAAAAATTATTCTCAATCCAAACTAATTTCTATCAGTTTTGAATGCTGTTAATGAAAATGCCACAATTTGAAGAAGTTTCATGCTATACTCTTAGTATATTGACATCAAAGTTACAGACTATTTTAATAATTCAAATTCATCCTGAAGTGTTTCCATGAAACAGTCATTTTCTAATTCATTCGGCCCACAATCAGATATTGAAGACTTAATAAAACTAATGCTTTATATAAATTTTGCAATCACTTAGTTGAAATATGACTGAGTCTCTATGTCCAATCTTGAACAATCATTAAGAAGTATGATTCAATATCTCCCTCAGAACATTTAATTATTCTTCATTAAAAAAAAACTTAATCTAGACATTGTGCAAATTTTATACAAATGTACCCTACAAGTTTTGGTTGTATTATCATTACACCATATTAATAAAGATATGAAATTTTCTGTTTTATATAATTTCTGTGATATGAGAACTTGAGATAAACAGCTACTTTTAAAGTTGATTTCAGAAAATTTTAAGAAAAGCATGAGTCACTCAAATACAAACCTGTAATATCAGTAAAATGGAAAATGTTTGAATGTACCATAATACTGTAACTTTAATGTGACTTATTGGTGAATATACTTTTAAAAAATAATTTAATAAATATATATATATATATTTAAAATTTGAAAATATAAAAAAATTGCATGGCAGAAGTTTGATACTATGCTATAATAAAAGTTCTGCCATTTTTACAAATATCATAAAAATGGTGATTTAAAAAAGGATTTAAAAATTTGTTTAATTTACAATTTTATTAGTCACCCATGAAAACTAGTACAGTCATATCTGCTCTATTTGCAACACTCTTTGACTATACCTGTTGTCACAAACATGACAAAAAGTAATTGACCATAAGTTTGCAATTAAATAAAATTTTAAGAATATATATATATATTGAACCAGGTGCGCTGAAAGAGATTATTCTTGTAAGGTTTAACTGGGTTTAAACACCTTTTATAATAATTTTAAAAACATGGGAATGGACCGACCCTTCAAGCAGAGGGGAGAATACCCTTGATAGCAGAGCCAGCAATGATACCCACAGTCAAATCTAGCTATGCAAAGCATAACATAATCACATTTCCAGATTGTTGCCCACTTCAACTGTCATCCAAAGCATTTTGTTTTGAAGATCACCATCAGGCGCGAACTAACCATAGATTATATAGTCAGCATGTTTCAGATGACACTCAATCCAGCACTTGACATATCCCATGATTAGCTCATACTTTTAACCAGGGTCCAGCACATTTAACTTAACACATAAAAATAACTCTACACTAAATTAATGGTGATGCAGTGACGAGAGAGAAAATAGACAAGATAATATTTAAGCAAACATTAATATTTATTTTGCATACATATATCTAATATAAAATAACAATATAATGTTTATACAAAAATATCAAAGATTACCTAGTTATAACAGTCCTTTGTTAATTAAAGTTCATTTGATTTAAAATAAAGTCTAGACTGTGATCATAATATATTTGAAAGTATCTTTACCTAGGTTTTCATCATCGTCAGTTCCAACAGGTTGACTTTTTTGTCTCCGTTGATGGTTTCTGGGCTTGTTTCCATTCGTTGTCTTGACAATGAGTTTTTGGTGGTATCTACCTCACCATTTTAGCATTAGTTTCCAGCAAGGATTCAGAAAGGGGTAGTTGATTTGGAAAAGACTTTTGAGGCCTGAAGCCCAGCAAACACTTTCAAAAATTATCTAGCAATGCACTTTTGCTAGATCTGTGGCTTCTGCAATATTTTCCACAGCATTCTTCTCTTAATTTCTGGATCTCTGGAGCAATGAATAATGTAATCCATTACCACTAAATTTTTGACTTAATCTGAAAATACCTGGTCCAAACAATGTATTAGTCCCGCCCTATTTTCTAAACCAAATGACATCCATTTAACTTTATAAGCAGGCCTATTATACCGAAACACGCTGTATTTCTGATCATTGGGATGTAACTTGATCTGTCAATAACTGGCAGGTAGATCAAACATTGAAAATAACTTTTTATTATGAAATTTTACCAATAAATTGTGAGCAGAGGAGCATTTGTATCAGGGATAGTTATTTTGTTTGTCTTGCATCCAAACGTAGTGAAATGGATGTCCTCTTTCTTTACGGTTACAATAGGGTTGTTAAAAGGTGATGAGCATTTGGATATAATTCCCCATCTTAGCATTTTATCTATCTTCTCTTCTACCTTCCCACCTGTACTGATGTGGAATAGGGTATGCACTGGCCCAACATAGTTGATCTCTCATAAGTTTTAACCTGTGTTCATAACCTTGAATTACTCCGGGGATTTCTGAAATAACATTTTCGTACTCATAAATTTTGATTCTTTTTGCATATTTCCGTTTTTAATTCTGCATTTTGTATGCAACATGCCCTAGCAGATTTATACATTTTGTCTGACGTAAACATTAATACTTTATCATTTAATTTTTTTGACTTAGTTTATAATCCAACACACAGTCGGCCCTATGCATGAAGTAAGATCCCAGTATGATTAGTACCTCTAAAATAAGCAATACATGTTGGTATTCTTTCTCTGCTATATACATTTACCCACACCTGCTTTGACACCAATTTTGTCTTCTTACTACTATATTGGCCATATTAACATAGTTTTTAATGGTAAAATTTTGATGTTTAAGTTGATACGACTCATTCTCTTAAACATATTCCATGACATTACAGACACTTGACGGCCTGAATTCAGCAGTGCTTGTTAAATTCATACTTTGACAATATATATTAGATTACCATCAATAAAAAAAAAAAAACTTAAAACGAATTACCAATAGTTAACAATTTGTAATAATTTCTTTACCTAGCAGCAGCCAATTTAGGACTGTTTTTAATTATCATTACTTCAAATATAATTTTTTTTAATCCAATAACTAGTCACAGATGGATATAAAATCTTATTTTAATGCTACTAATCAGTCATTGCTCATATATGTTATTATATTTGGATTCTTGAATGAATTGAGGGTAAGATTTTTTAAAAAAAAAACAATTTAATGAACTGCTAAGATACTTAGTTCTGAAATGTAAACTATGATAATACAAAATTCACAGGACTGTTTAAAGGACTTCCTTTTCATTAATTTTAATTCATCTATTATAAAATTCAAATTACAGAAATCATTACAATTACACTTTAAAATATTTTTAAAACTATTTAGTCTGACTATATAAATGTATATATAAATCCATGATTTTACTCTGTCGTTTTCAAAATCCATGGTTCTACTGTCTTTTCAAATTACATTCAATATATTTATTTTCATTAACTTTTCTCCTTTTCTAATTTTTGTTTTTCCTACCCAGATATATGCACCATAACTATATTTCCCAAACACATTTGTTTGGATATATGTAAATGTGTTTATAGTTTTTTACAATAGCACTTATCCTCTATTCATATCTATTATGATTTATTGAAATATTTAATATAATTGTTGGATATGTATATATTCACATAAAAGAGTAATGATTAAAATAAATACACACTTAAGGAATCTAGAAATACAAAAAAATGTAATACAAATATGATATTTGTATGTGCATAAAACACGAATGAAGTATGTTAATTAATCGCTGCAGAAACACATTTGAATTATACTAACTATCTATATTGTAATATAAATTTGTAATGATTTTCAAATTTAACCTATAAATGCTATATGTGAAGGAAAAATAAATAAAGAAAAGATCAGTTTAAATTAATTTTACAAAATAATTAAAAAACAAATTTACTTAAGGTTGCTGTCTTAATCTATTAAAGATAGATTTTGAATAAAAACTATAATCAGTAAATTAAATTAAGAAAGAAGATAATTCCATCTCTGCAGAGAAATTGAAAAAATATAAGTTACTCCAGAAGTAGAGATTAGAATATTTTCGAAAGCATTTTGTTTGTAAAGACTGATCATTATTACAGAAGATAATTTTTTAACTTGGGTATTATCTAGCCTCAAGAGTGAATCCATATACTTAGGAATTTTTTGCATGACATATCTGATCTTTATTACTATTTTATGTTCCACAAGTTTTTATATTCTATACACATTACTGTATTATATAAGAATGTATTTTATACTAGTATTTGTAAATATGTTGGCTAATAATTAAAATAGTAAATCTTATTTTAATTCTAGTTGCCCATTTAATTTATTAAGATTAGTTATCGAGAGACACGACAGCAAAATTTAAATCAATAAGCTCTCACAAAATTAAAATTTCTAAGTGGGAAATTTGACTAATACCTTGTCCTTTGAGGTTAGGCAAAAGTAGATTAATCTAAATCAATACTTCTGAAATTTCAAGATCAAGAATATTTCTATAAAAAAATATTTTGGTCGACTTATTTTCAGCTTAGTAACAGCCACTAGCAAATAAATATGGCTACTCTGACTTCAAAAAAGACAGATCAAATGACAAAAACAAATAATAATACACTAGAGATTAATTTTGAATATATAAATGTATCTGTGAACCCAAATACATCCTTACATCAACATACTGATCTATCTTTCTGCTTATTTGATATTTTGCAATATTGTTTTTTTAATTTCTTCTGCAGAAAACTAAAGTACTTCAATACAATATCTAATTGTAGCTCTCCAATTTATTCTATTTCCACTAATCTCATTGCACTTTTAAAAATATTTTTGAGGCAATCATTATAATGTAAATGGTATCTACTTTTTCTACAAAAAGCATGCTCAAGTTCATCATTAATCATTCTTTTAGGAAATTTTATTACTATTAGTTCATTTTATATGTCTAGTCCAATGAATGTATGATTTTACAATAATGGACTTCATATAGATAATTGAACAACATATTGATTTGTCTTATGATTTTGTCATCCTATTTTTAAAATTTTATGAAGCATCCTTAAATGAAACATTTCTAATATCTTTATATTGCATCGATAGAATGTCCAAAGTTTCACTTCCATAATACAATGAATTAGATAAAACAGCAGCTGTATATACAGTTAATTTAGTTGCAGCAGTTATTTCCTTGTAATAAAATATCCTATTTTTTAACTTGTTAAAAATAACAGCAGTATATTAAAGTCCCATGTTGCTCTTCAATATCTAAGTCCATCTTTTTACTTACAAAACTATTAACTCTTTGCCCGCCTCTTACGAGGCTCCTCGTCGACATCTGACATCACTCTAACTCAGCCAGTTTTTATACGAAAATATTCGTTAAACACGTATTGAATTCGTTTTTAAAAGTTCTGTAAGATGGTGCCATCTTCCAATTTATTTTACAAGTAAAAAATAGAAAAAAAACGCATTTAAACCTAAACAAAGAAGGAACATTATTTGTGATTGGTTCTTAGCATGCTCTCAGCTGAAAAAGACATTCTGATTGGCTGGAAAGAACAAAGAAACTGCCTGATCAAAGAAAATAAAGAAAAACGCTGAGATTTTCATTTCGAATACGATTTAAATTATTATAAAAGAATATTTTGAGAAATTAAAATTATTTCAGAGAGAATAATAAAAAAACAAAATTATTTTCGAAAAATATTGAAGATTTAAGTAAAAATATTGAAGATGTAGTAAAAAGAAATATTTACTTTTCTATAACGTAAAAGTCGATCTTTTTGTTTATATTATAGCTTTTATGTTGCCGATATTGAATATTTTAGAATAAATAAATAGCAATTTATTTTTGAAAGAACTTTCGTTCTCTTCATAACCTGAAAAATTAATAATATACTTTTTATAAACGTATCTGAGTTGAATTTAATATTATAGGCGAATATGTTTTAACAATAGGCTTTGTCTTCAGTTTGTGAGGTGGCCAATTAAAAGATTTGATTTTTATCTGATACAACCAATAATAAAATTAGCGGTTAAAAGGTTAATATTTAAATTATCGGTACTTGTGACTTTTGACCCATGTGGCCGCCAGAGGCGCTGGTCGGGGTCAACTTAGAATAGGGGCCTAAATACAGCATTGCAAATTTCAGCCAAAAGGTGGCGCTGTTCACAATGCGTAAGCACAGGAACATTCCACCAGCTGGCTGGCAGCAAAGCTGCCCGCTTGGTGGCGCTGGTCGCAGTGCGTAAGCCCATTTAGCTTACATTGTCTGCTACCAGCAGATACCAAGAACCTAGGTGGCGCTGGTTGCCGTAAACACATCTAGCTTATGTGTCGTCTGCTAACGGCGACTACCAAGATTCTAGCCCACTACATGGTGCTGTTCCTCCACGGTTACACACGGAAAAACTACGCACTGATAGAATTTATTGTACATACTACTTAAAATATGAATGGCGTATAATGTGCAGGTGCGAATAATTAAGAAGCTACAACGATTTAAATATTCTTTCAAACTTAATAGTATCACATGCTATTTCACAATTTTATAAATGGATGTATTTTTAAATTATTTTTTTTAAAAATCGATTTTTTTTTTTAATTATTTACTCTATGTCAAAATGTTATATATAAGTCAAGTGGTGAAATTTGCTATCATGGCCGCTTGAAAACGCTAAAATTATCACGTAGAAATCCTCATAAATATTTTATTAATCTATAAGTCAATTCCAAATTTAAAAATCGATCTTTTTTTTTAATTTTTACGACAATCTGTTTTTTTTTTTTTTTTAAAAAAAAAAGCTAATCCCCCCCCCTTCTTTCAAAACTAGAGACATTCCAAAGATAAAATCTAATATATTAATAGGGGTTTACTAATGAATAGCTATGGTCAATTAGTGAATTGGATTGATTTAATGAGACAGAAACTGATATATGATGAATTATATTTATTGACAATTTCATATATACTTGATATAACCCATTACTTAGCGTTGGATAATGCACGCAGGCATTTTATTTACTAAACAACCTTACTCTAGGGTAGGCCATTTAGCAAAATAAATTTGTGGCTAATTATTCAATAACGCTAATTTTATGCTATATAATAAATCACTACATTCCACTTATTAGTTATGCCCTTTCATCATCAGTTCGAGTGGCTATTATACATGTAATCAAACCAAGTCTGGAGTGAAGTTTAATAATACATCCGATTGTGATAAATTTATATATTAAATATGGGCATATAAAGCCTCACAGATAGCTTTAGATCGAACGGGTTTTCAAGACTGCTTCAGTTCAACGCCGAAGATTGCATATTATGGAGGTAGAGTTGGCTATAAAGATTTTACTAATACGCTACGCACAAGTGATATTATGGCTTCTCCTTAAACGAAGTCAAGAATATCTCAGCAATTATGCCCAGATAAACCTGTTAGCCACTTTCTTTTACATTCCCCACTCTAAATTTACCCATAATCTGCTCTATCCCATTTCCACAACATAATTTTTGTCAACTCTATAACCTTTATATCTAAATCCCCCTTATCTTTTCCCAAACCCAGCATAAAAAACAATAATTCACTTTCTGTATAATCACTCTTTTCATATTTATTTTTCCACAACTTCATTATATGTACCCTTTCTGTTTTCAAACATTTACATTCAATTAACAATTGCCTAATATTTTCAATTCCTTCCTTACATAATTTACAAAATAAATCACCCATATTTTTCCATTTACATGTATATTCTTTTGTAGCTAAAGATCCCGTTCGAGCCTTAAACAATAAACTACTTTCCTTACTATTATCATAAATTAACTCACATCTAATATTCTGTTTATTTCTATATATATTTAAACTCTTTTTACTCTCCATACTATTTCTCCATCTCTCTAACTCCCTAGTCTTTATTAATAAATTTATTCTTTTATCCCATTCCTTACTACTATAACACTCAATAATCCTCTTAACACAATCATCCCATCTTTTGTACAAATATACTGATATAAATTCTTTATCCAAATCTTTTGCATAGTGCATTACCTTTCTCACCCATCTTGTTACCTGCCCTTTACTCATAACCCAATTAAATACTATTTTAGCTATTCTTTTATTATCCATAAACTGCAATCTACCAAACATTTTCATTTTACTTTTTGCATCTCTCATATGAAAACTTGATCATCCCATTTCTCCTTGAATTGCCTCCCTTGCTGTCCATACTTCTGCATCCAATGCATGTCTTCCTACTTCCCTTTGAGCTTTTTCTAAATAATCTAATATCTTTTTACTAGCATATAATGCATCATTACCATATGTTAACCCTGCTACTGCAACTCCTTTCCATATAATTCTAGCTACATCATATTTATTATATGAAAATACTGTTAATTTCTTTATCAATCCCTTTCTTTTCTTTGCTTCATTTATCAATTTTTTCTCCCATTCATCCAAATAATTTTTCTGATTACTTAAAATAATTCCCAAATAACTATATCTATTCACCACACTTAACTTAATATCTCCCAATAAAAATTCTACATCTTCTCTTTCCTCAGTATTAACCATCATTATATTTGATTTTTCTTCACTAAATTTAATCCCCATCTCTTTACCCACCCTTGCACATGTCCTCAACATAACTTCCATATCTTCTCTTTTTTCTGCACACAAAAATATATCATCTGCAAAAAAAAAGACCTGACAAAATATATACTCCCTTACTACCTATTAAAGGTATCTCTACCCCTCTTCCTAATCTTTCTATTGCTCTTTCCATTTCACTCAAATACAACACAAACAAAATAGGTGACATAGGGTATCCTTGCCTTAGTCCCACACCATTTTTAACTTTAATTGATTCTATATTCTCTAATTGATATATATATAATAATTATTTTCATATAATTTCTTAATAATATCTATTAAAGCTTCATCCATTCCCAAATTTGCTAAACTTATCCATAATCTATTTCTATTTACTCTATCATATGTCTTCTCTATATCTATAAAACTCATATATAACTGTTTATCTGCATTCCTACTCATATCCATAAGTTGTGTAACTACAAATAAACTATCTCCTATACGCCTATCTAATCTAAAACCTCCTTGCATTTCACCCACTACATTATTCCCTTCCATCCATTTTACAACTTTACTAGCCACCATATACGAGAAAACTTTATATAAAACTGATGTTCCCGCTATCGGTCTATAATTATTCAACTTTCTATGATCCTTACCCTTTCCTTTAAATAATAACCTTACTCTTGTATTACTCCAACTACTTGGGAAAAATATAATAATAAAATATAATAATAATAAAATATAATAATAGTAAAATATAATAATAAAGTGGCTCCATTTTATATATATAAAAGAAACAGCACAACGATAAAATATTGATCAATTTCACATCCACCAAGCCGAAGTATATTATAAATTAAATTCCATATATTAAATGAACAGTAGTTTTGTCAGCTTGAATAAAAGAGCCAACTCTTCTGTAGCATGAGAAATACATATATGCTACTGACGGGAATATATATATATATACACAAACTTTACTTTATCCCGTTCAATCTCTTAGTTATGTATAATTAATAAACTTTTAAAGAGAGAAAGTATATTTAAGGGACTTATGAATACTTTAATAAGAAAAATATACTTATGATTACACTCCAGGCTAGTTTAATCTTTAGTAACATAATAATTAAAGGTTGAAAGTTTAGATTTATAAGCCACATTTTATATTTACATTAATTATTTACTAAATGACAAAATAATGAGCACAAAGGGTCACCATTATTTATAAATTAGGGGTTCGAAACAGAGCGCTAAATGACGCTATAATTAATACAATACGAAGATTTTAAATAATATCTTCAAAAAGTATATATTTCGTAACTAAATGCGATTTTAATAATTTTAAAACAGATACTCGAGCTGGAACGAAGGTGATTTCTTTGGCGGCTTATGGCATCTTCTCTTTAGTTGGGAGACGATTTAAGATGGTATTCCTATAGCTGGAGTTGGGATAGTTGAATTTGAATGAAGGTGAGTTCTTTTAACGGCTTATGGCATCTTCTATTTATTATAAGCTTGTTAAGGCAATGTTGGTTGTTGCTCCTGCCTTGGATGGATCAAATTCCGACGTTCCATCACTGCAAAGGCAACAAATTCTTGCCTGACTAGCAGGCCCTAGATAAATTAACAAATTTTCAGCTTCTCGTAGTAACAGCTCTTCAAAATCAAGATGGAGTATCTTTTCCGCTAGCCTATTTATATATTTTCACCCTTTTGGAATTTCGTTTGCCTCAAGACCAATCGACTTTTAATTAAACAAAATCATATAATCTAATTTCTACTACTGATAAAATCTCCGAGGTGTTATTTTTAATTTACTTAAAAAAAATTATTAAAACATATAAATTATATAATTTTGATTCCAATTTCATTAATTAAATTTCTTTTTAGGTGTTATAAAATGTTATGGCTTAGCAGATAGTAACGGTATTATGACTTAATGATAACATCTTTTGTTGAAACAAATTCAATCAGTAAACAAGATTTTACTTTTACAGGTGGGGTCACTAATTGATTTCTTGTTTGCACAAAATTCCCATTTTTAATTATAAACCGATGACTTATTTTAACTAGATATAAATAACTTTTAACATATTTTCTGGTTGTCATCTGATCCTTCGTGTTAGCCGCCAGAGGCGCGATTTCTAGCTAAATTTCTAGAAATATGCCGTTTCCGCGGCCGCACCCAAGCCTTTAAGCATTCTTTCTAAAAGAAATCCTAGAAAGATTGTTAACTCGGAGTTAAGTCTACTTTCTACGCTAAAAGGTAGAGTATTAACTCGGAAGTTAAGTCTCCTTTCTACGATAAAATCTAGAAAGAGTGTTAACTCGGCTTAGCGGCTAACGGTGTGGCTTTTTCCGATGCTAAAAGCAGAGGAAAATGCCGTAGTTGTTTGTGTCACGCACTATATCATAATGCTGCGTTATGTATTTGATGTAACAATATCGTACTAGGGTGTTTATTTTGATCGTGTCACGATTATTTAAATTTTCATCGGTGCCTTGTTTTTTTTAAGACCAATCGATGTACTGTTACATTTTATCAATTTTAACAGTATCGTGATTGTTCCTCATAAATTTGTATTCCTCCTAAATTTTCGATTAGGGTAGAATAGCGTAAAAATTTAAAAATCACGCTTTGAGTCACGTTTTAGCGAGAAATTTTCCGAGACAAAAAGTACGGCTAATTCCCACAACAGAAAACTTGGAAAAGATGGGAACTGCCAGACACAGGCCAGCGCTGGAATATTTCTACAGCAGAAAAAAACATCCTGCTGCTGAAAGAAAAGATTGGATTGTGCGGCAAATATATGCAGATTTGAGGTCCGAAAACATCTGCCGACGGAAAGGTTCACTTCGTAAAGACAAGCTTGTTTGAGGGATTCTAAATGACCTTCGTCAAATGTCAAAAATAAAAGAAGTAACTTCAATTTTTATTTAAACGTACATCCCTTCTTCTCCCGATAATTGTTGGCGTCGGCAATCAAATGTAAAATAAAAGAAGTAACTAAAATTTTTATTTAAACGTAACCCCAAAACCCCCTCTTCTCCCAATAATTGTTGTCGTCGGCAATCAAACGGTCAAATAAGAGGAACGTCAATTATTCTTTAATCGTATAGAAAAAAAACAAAAAAAAACCTCCCACTAATTGTCCTGGCCAATCAAATGTAAACCAATCGAAGTAAGACAGTAAATTATTAGTTAAACATAACCCAAATTACTATTCGAACGTACACCGAAAAAGACTCGCTCTTGTCAATCAAAATTAAAGAAACCTAGACTATTATTGTCCCATTGTCAAATCGAATATTATTTGGGAAAACCCAAATAATTTATAAACGAAAAAAAAAAAAAAAAGAAAGTCAAATCGGTTTTCAATCAAATGGTAACCGATAAAAGTAACTTAAATTTTGATTTAAACATACACACGAACAAAAACAAAATGCAAAACTCTCTCTCCCAATAATTGTTGTCGCCAATCACCAAAAAACACCCACCCCTCTCACTAATTGTCAGCAATCAAATGTACACCACTACTAAAAGTAACGTAAACTACTATTCTTTAAACGGTTACACCCCTTCTCCCAATAATTGTTGTCTACAATCGTACACACAAAAAAACACCCTTCCCAGTAATTAGTGTCGGGAATCAAATGTAAACCGATCAAAGTAAGACCGCAACTTATTATTTAAACGTAACCCAAATTACTATTTGAATCTACACCAAAAAAAACACCCGCTCTTGTCAATAAAAATTAAACAAACAACAACTATTATCGTCCCATTGTCAAAAATATTTATTTGTAGAACCAAAACCATAATTTATAAACGAAAGGAAGTCCAATCGGTCGTCCATCAAATGTAAACCGATAAAAGGTTTTAAATTTTATTTAAACATAATAAACACACGCGCGCGAAAAAAAAAAAAAACACTTCTCCCAATAATTTTTTCGGCAATCAAATGTAAACCTATCAAAGTAACGTAAATTATTATTTAAAGATCCATCATAAAACCTGTTCTCTCGTGAATTTTGTCAATCCAATTTTACAAAAACTAATATTATTTTTTTTAAAAAAAACCACAAATTACTATTTGAACACACACCAAAAAAGACCCTTTGGTAAAAAAAAAAAACCAAAACTATTATTATCCCATCGTCAAAAATATTATTTGGGAAAAATAATTCAGAAACGAAAAAAAGTAAACTTTGTAAACAAACCAAAAAAAAAAGTCAATATTAATAGAGAATCGCTATCCCGGGAACTATATATTAATGTGTTTTTCAGTTAGAAATCGCGCCTCTGGCGGCTAACACGAAGGATCAGATGACAACCATTTTCTTTATATTGTTTATTTTAAAAAAAGCAAATTTGACAGATCTTATAAAAAAATACTTTAGTTTCATTATATTCGTATATGGATGGATAATTTAAATTTTATATTTGTATTATATTCGTATGTGGATGGATAATTTAAACCATGAAATTATGGCATAATGATTTGTACATACAATATTTAAGATTAAATAAAAATAATGTAAAAAGTTTTCTTTATAATATATTTACGGTTTTCTGATTTAAAGTTTAATAGATATAACTGAAACTAAAGTATTTTTTTACAAGATCTGTCAAATTTGCTTTTTTTAAAATAAACAATATAAAGAAAATATGTTAAAAGTTATTTATATCTAGTTAAAATAAGTCATCGGTTTATAATTAAAAATGGGAATTTTGTGTAAACAAGAAATCAATTAGTGACCCCACCTGTAAAAGTAAAATCTTGTTTACTGATTGAATTTGTTTCAACAAAAGATGTTATCATTAAATCATAATACCGTTACTATCTGCTAAGCCATAACATTTTATAACACCTAAAAAGAAATTTAATTAATGAAATCGGAATCAAAATTATATAATTTATATGTTTTAATAATTTTTTTAAGTAAATTAAAAATAACACCTCGGAGATTTTATCAGTAGTAGAAATTAGATTATACGATTTTGTTTAATTAAAAGTCGATTGGTCTTGAGGCAAACGAAATTCCAAAAGGGTGAAAATATATAAATAGGCTAGCAGAAAAGATACTCCATCTTGCTTTTGAAGAGCTGTTATTACGAGAAGCTGAAAATTTGTTAATTTATCTAGGGCCTGCTAGTCAGGCAAGAATTTGTTGCCTTTGCAGTGATGGAACGTCAGAATTTGATCCATCCAAGGCACGAGCAACAACCAACATTGCCTTAACAAGCTTATAATAAATAGAAGATGCCATAAGCCGTTAAAAGAACTCACCTTCGTTCAAATTCAACTACCCCAACTCCAGCTATAGGAATACCATCTTAAATCGTCTCCCAACTAAAGAGAAGATGCCATAAGCCGCCAAAGAAATCACCTTCGTTCCAGCTCGAGTATCTGTTTTAAAATTATTAAAATCGCAGAGATCTGTGTAAAATTCAAAATAATCATTATTGCTTCAAAATCAGGTTAGCTAACTATATTGTAAACTCTTTCTAAAATGTCTTATCAATAATATTTCAATTCTATAAATGACATACTTTTGTTAATTTCCTTTATTAACTTCTTGTTTTGCTATATAACTTAATCACTGCAGTTATATTTATTTCTCTCTTGCTTATTTTAGTTATTATTAATTATGCCTGTCTTGAAACGGCGCGCATTTAGTTACGAAATATATACTTTTTGAAGATATTATTTAAAATCTTCGTATTGTATTAATTATAGCGTCATTTAGCGCTCCGTTTCGAACCCCTAATTTATAAATAATGGCGACCCTTTGTGCTCGTTATTATTTTGTCATTTAGTAAATAATTAATGTAAATATAAAATGTGGCTTATAAATCCAAACTTTCAACCTTTAATTATTATGTTACTAAAGATTAAACTAGCCTGGAGTGTAATCATAAGTATATTTTTCTTATTAAAGTATTCGTAAGTCCCTTAAATATACTTTCTCCCTTTAAAAGTTTATTAATTATACATAACGGGATTGAACGGGATAAAGTAAAGTTTGTGTATATATATATTCCCGTCAGTAGCATATATGTATTTCTCATGCTACAGAAGAGTTGGCTCTTTTATTCAAGCTGACAAAACTACTGTTCATTTAATGTATGGAATTTAATTTATAATATACTTCGGCATGGTGGATGTGAAATTGATCAATATTTTATCGTTATGCTGTTTTTTTTATATATATATAAGATGGAGCCACTTTATTATTATATTTTACTTGTGCGTAGCGTATTAGTAAAATCTTTATAGCCAACTCTACCTCCATAATATGCAATCTTCGGCGTTGAACAGAAGCATTATTAGTAAAATCTTTATAGCCAACTCTACCTCCATAATATGCAATCTTCGGCGTTGAACAGAAGCATTCTTGAAAACCCGTTCGATCTAAAGCTATCTGTGAGGCTTTATATGCCCATATTTAATATATAAATTTATCACAATCGGATGTATTATTAAACTTCACTCCAGAATTGGTTTGATTACTTGTATAATACCCACTCGAACTGATGATGAAAGGGCATAACTAATAAGTGGAATGTAGTGATTTATTATATAGCATAAAATTAGCGCTATTAAATAATTAGCCACAAATTTATTTTGCTAAATGGCCTACCCTAAAGTAATGTTGTTTAGTAAATAAAATGCCTGCGTGCATTATCCAACGCTAAGTAATGGGTTATATCAAGTATATATGAAATTGTCAATAAATATAATTCATCATATATCAGTTTCTGTCTCATTAAATCAATCCAATTCACTAATTGACCATAGCTATTCATTAGTAAAGCCCCTATTAATATATTAGATTTTATCTTTGGAATGTCTCTAGTTTTGAAAGAAGGGGGGGGGGGAATTAGCTTCTTTTTAAAAAAAAAAAAAACCCGATTGTCGTAAAAATTAAAAAAAAAGATTGATTTTTAAATTTAGAATTGACTTATAGATTAATAAAATATTTTATGAATAATTATGAGGATTTCTACGCGATAATTTTAGCGTTTTCGAGCAGCCATGATAGCAAATTTCACCGCTCGACTTATATATAACATTTTGACATAGAGTAAATAATTAAAAAAAAAAGTTCGATTTTTAAAAAAAATAATAATTTAAAAATACATCCATTTATAAAACTGAAATAGCATGTGATACTATTAAGTTTGAAAGAATATTTAAATAGTTGTAGCTTCTTAATTATTCACACCTGCACATTATATGCCATTCATATTTTAAGTAGTATGTACAAAAATTTTTATCAGTGCATAGTTTTTCCGTGTGTAACCGTGGAGAAACAGCGCCACGTGGTGGGCTAGAATCTTGGTAGTCGCTGTTAGCAGACGACACATAAGCTAGATGTGTTTATGGCAACCAGCGCCACCTAGGTTCTTGGTATCTGCTGGTAGCAGACGATGTAAGCTAAATGGGCTTACGCACTGCGACCAGCGCCACCAAGCGGGCAGCCAGCTGGTGGACTGTTCCTGTGCTTACACATTGTGAACAGCGTCACCTTTCGGCTGGAATTTGCAATGCTGCGTTTGGGGCCCCTATTCTAAGTATTTCTGTGGTTGACCCTGACCAGCGCCTCTGGCGGCCACATGGGTCAAAAGTCACAAGTACCAAAAAAACTTGAGTTTCTTGAGCATGAATTATTAAAGCAAAGTCATTGTATGTTGAATTCAAAACATGAAATATATTCTATAGATTATCTTTTGAACCGGCACAATTATCAGAATACTGTAAATCCAAGAAGATGAACTTTTCTTTTTCACTTTTAAGTGATTTAAATTAAAAATTTCACTATCAAACTTATACTACATATCTTGATTAAAAACAATGTTGGAGCAAGTACAGATCTTTATATAACACTAGTTTTCATTTCAAATATTCAATTTTCCTCATATAATAATACAACTTACTTTCATTTTATCAGGCAGAATTTATAAACTTTGATGGTAATTAATTTCATACAATGTCATAAACTTGTTCAATCAACTGAGCCAATGCTTTGACTAAATTAATAACAGCAATATATAAATCATCCATTTGTTCCTAATATTTTTCTTATATTTCCTAGGAAACTAAAATCATATCTATAGTATTCCTTGATACTCTAAAACTATATAACATCTCTGGTAACTATTCATCTATGACCAAAATAAACTTATTAAATAAAATTCTTGAAAGTAATTTTGCTATTATAGTGAATAATGATATTCCAAAATAATTACTGCAATTTTGAATATGATCAGGTAGCGTAATTTCATGAGTTCATATATTCCTTTAAAATGTTAATATTTTAGAAGCTACCATATTTTAAATCATTTCCCAGTATCTCATCAATGTTAGCAGTCTTTTCATTTTTATGATTACAAAGAGCTACTGTGACTTCATTAACATGAATATCTTTGTTCAAGTGGAAAAGAACAAATAAAATGGATCTTAATTCTTGTAACATTATTCAAAAAATAATCAAAATATTTTTTCCACCTGTTCAAAATACCATGGTCATTATATCAGAGGGTGCCATTCCTGGATTTCAAATGCATCAAAAAAAAAAAAACATCTAAACTATAAGAAAATGTCCATATCTCTTTTGCATTTTTAATTCACCTATCATATTCAAGTCTTCTTGTCAGTGATTCAACCACTGCCTTTAAATCTCTATGCTTCCAAGCAGAAAATATCATGTTTCCTTTTAATCAATTCATTACTAATAAGATTGTCAAAAAAACATCATTATTTTTACTAATGAATCCAGAATAGACTTACTTGTATCTATAATACCCTACTCAAGAAAATTCTGTATGTTTTAGTACTATGGTATTCCATTTCTAAAATCCAAATCAGCAATTTTATTGTTTAATAGTTTTTGAAATTTAGTATATAAATACTTCTTAAAAAACACAAAATATTTTTTTTGAAAATGTGATTGGAATAAAATATATTGTTTAATGCAATTATCATTTTAACTTTGAGCATAATAATCTATGATCTGCCCAAAAATCTTCATTTATATTTGCATAAAATGAACTTATCTTATATTCTGACTCCTTAGTATAAAATTAATTAAATATCATTGTTTTGAATATGAATGCATTCATGTTCTGTTGTAGCAGTTTATAGTACTGATATCATTATTTTCAACAACTTTTGGCTAACCCATGCATTAAAATCTAAAAAAAAAATTGATCTTTTAATGGTATTGCTATCCTCAAGAAATAACATTTTCTTTCTCTGAATTTTCTAAATTTAATATTGGAGTATATACACTAACAAAATAAGCATTGGAACCATTGTGCAAATCAAGTTTTAATATCCTTAGCCTTTCTTTGATACACTGGGAATTCCAAGATAGAAAATATTAAACTTTACAGCAAATTCAACATGATGAATTCCCTGTTGATCTGCCCTTTCAAAAAATCTTGTAATCATGTATCTACTCTATTAAACTTCATTCCTCTGGAAAATAAATTTCACTAAAAGAAGTTGTATTGAACTCAAATCTTGACAATGCTTTAGCCACCAGCAGTTCTTTATTTTGGTCTTGGATAGTTTATATCAGGTTCAGCATTCCATAAACCTATATTTAGAAGACAAATTTTTATAATACTTATCTACTGGTAATAATATTATCTCTCCTGCTTTACCACTAATATTATTATTATTGTTGTTATCAATTTAATGGGCAATCCATTAAGCATGACAATCTAGCCAGACTATGTGACAAAAGGCCATTTTTAGACCATATTTAAGTCCCTTCCATTTCCATGGTAGGCAGGAGAATAAGGTGAATAGGGCTGCCTAAACATAAAACCATTGTCTAGATCAAAGGTGTCCAACAAGTCGATCGTGATCCACCAGTCGATTGCAAAGCCATTTTTGGTCGATCGCGAGGCCAATCTGGCAAGAGCTGTCGGGTAACGAGTGAAACAAATTAAGTCAAGATTTTCAAGTTTTTTGTTATTTTTGTTCTAATTTTTTTTTTCAATTCTAGATAGGTGAAATCCACTTAGCCGTATCATTATTGAAAATAATATTTTTAATCTTGACTTAATGTAGCTAATTTGAATTAATAAATATTGTTAATAATTACTCATGTTGCTTTAATTCCCCCGGATATGAGTTTTTTGGCCTGTTAAATAAATTATTTTTTACTAGGTAGGTATATAAAAATAGTATGTATTTCACACCTCCCTCCACTTAGACTACGCCTATGACAACAAGTCGATCACAACATATTTTTAAAATAAAAAGTAGATCTTATGAACACAAAAGTTGGCCACCCCTGGTCTAGATGAAGCACTATCTCATACCCAGTTCCAACCTGATTCTTTAGTGATCATACTGCTTCAAACAAAGACTGCAACTAAAAACTGCCCATTTACTAAACATGTGCATGTCATTGCTTTTTTAATTTTCAAGGGCTTGAAAATGAAAAAGGAAATTGGATTCAGAAATGCTGTATGTATAGTTAAAGAATAGAAATGTGGTTGCACAAACACATAATCTCATTGTCACAATTAGTTTAGAAAAATGATCATAACATGAGAAACTCATGGCAACTGAGTCTTTCCTTAAATGACTAAAGAAGAAAAACAAGGAATAAAAAAAATATGTTTGTATATACTTGGTCAGAAACTTTTTGTTGGATATTCCATTATCCACAATCTATGGAGCCTGTTAGTAGCCCAAATATATCATCCAATGACTAATAAACTATATAATAAAAATTTTGCACTGAAAAAAAAAAAAAAATTTATTATAAAACTTACATTTATTTATAATCTTAATGTAGCAATTTCATAAAATGAAGTTTGTTTAATTATTTATAAATATATATGTCTATATAAAAAAGTTTTTTTTAGTAACCATGCAGGGATAATGTTGTTTCTTTACTATAAGATTCATAATTTCAGATTCATATATAACAAATAAATGACAAAATATTTTTAAAGACATTAAATTGTTCAACTGCAGACTTCAAGAGACACGTCTTTGAAACTACTGATATTTAAATTAACAAACAAAAATGAAATTAATATATAAAAACTTAATCTATTTAGTAATATTTCAATCAAAAGGTCAGGATAATAAATCACAGATAAAATATTTCTTTTTACTTTATTTTTTATTAGTTTATCAATTTTTGTTAAATCAAATTTATAGGTAAAAATAAAAACAAATCTTTTAAAAAGTGATAATAATATGGTATTTTATACATATAATTTAATGTTTTAATGGAAGTTACAAATGATAAATGTTTTTACTGCATCATTTGAACTGACAGCATACTATTTTTCTAAGTCCCATACAACTAATATCAGTTTCTAATTTAGTAAGATTGTGATGATAGGCTTTTGACTAATATACAAAACAGACCTGCCAATTTGTTAAAAATATTTTAATATATATATATAGATACATAATAACATGTGTTTTTCTTTATGAAATCAATAAATCTATAATTTAATATCAAACAAAAATTACAATTTGTATTACCTTCTATATATTATATTATTTATTACTAAATAAAAAAAAATCAATCAATATGATTTCAGTTTTTTTCCCCCTAAAGTTAGTAAATAGTAGCGTTAGAGCATGCAAATCAAAAGTTTGAAACATTAAATCTAGTCAATTATAATAATGCTTAAATTCCAAAAATTGTTGAATAAAAACCTTTGTCTTCATCATTTTTAATTAATTTTTTGAATACTTGTTACTATATAAAATGTTTAATAAATTTTGACAATGTATCATATGATTTCTGATATCTGTATTTTAACACTTGCTGTAACTATAGCAAAACTGACGCAAATCAAAAATTTGAACTAATAATTTTTTTCAATATCAACAATTGAATTTTAAAATTATTTTGTCCAAAAGTATTTCTATTCATTTTACCATAATATATCTAACTCCATTCTGTTACATTTTATACAATATTAATGGTAATAATGTCATTAATAACTATTCTTACTGAAATTTGTATATCAAAAAATTCAAATAATAACTACACGTTAAAAATAGAAGATCTGTTGTTATTTAAATTTAAAATGTTTTAAATTTAAAATGTTTTAAATTTGTTAATTTATAAACTATTAATGATACCATCTCAATTTCAGACTGATTGCCAAAGTTAATGTGTATGTACATATTTCAATATCAACTCACAGCTATATGCATAAATACAGACACATTCTTTTTTTATAAATACTATTTGAAAAAAAGATAACACATATCAAAAATTAATAACAGATATAATTATTTTTAAGATCAAATATTCATAATTTAATCTGAAATCTTTGCATAGTATTGCATATTGATTTGTATAAGTCTTTATATTACTAAAATAAACTGATATAGGAAAAATGGTAATATAATGTTGTCTATTTGAGTAGTAACTGCTTCAAGAAGTGAGGTTAAGAGAAAGCCAATAGACAATGGAATCCAATTACCATGAAAAGGAACTCCTATAACAAAAACCAAAATTATTATTATAAAAAAAAAAAAAAAGAATATAAATTAAATACAACAACAAATAGAAATAGATTCTGAAAACTATATTAGTAAACTAAAATTAGAAATACTTCAACAGTGACAAAAAAAATGAAAGAAAATAAAACTTACCAAAAATTATTAATATCTTAGTTATTAGAATCTGACTGAATAAGGCACATGCTGTTCCTTCCAGAGTTTTCTTGGATCCTATAAGAGTATAATTCCAATAATAAATAAAACATAATACAATAATTACAAAATATGGTAATAACTTAAACACACAGGCTTATTATATACCTGTATTTACATATCTAATATATAGGGTATATGAGCACAGACTTTCACACAACCCACCACTCTCCACACTATCTCATAACACTGATACACTTGAACACATATATGTAGAAAAGATAAATAATCACCAATTCCAATAATAAATAAAACATAATACAATAATTACAAAATATGGTAATAACTTAAACACACAGGCTTATTATATACCTGTATTTACATATCTAATATATAGGGTATATGAGCACAGACTTTCACACAACCCACCACTCTCCACACTATCTCATAACACTGATACACTTGAACACATATATGTAGAAAAGATAAATAATCACCAATATACATATTTCATGCTAAACCAGCAATCATCAGTTGGTCCAGATTACCATCTCTACACATATATGCTATAAGTGCTCAGATATATATTAAGATAGCCAATCCTTATACTTTAATGGACAGGCTCCAATCTATTCCACACTCCAACTCTTCAACCGTCCATCCAAATGAAAATCTGATGATGGAATGCTCAAAGGCCACCCTGAGGCCGAGATTCTTGTCACACCCATGTTGGCCTAATGTCAATCTAACCCCTTATGTAGAGGACATAATCCATTTAATCCATATACAAGGGATGGGTAGACATCTCTACTATGTAATAACTTAAACACACATGCTTATTATATACCTGTGTTTATATATGTGCAATATATAGGATATATGGTGATTATTTATCTTTTCAACATATATGTGTTCAAGTGTATCAGTGTTATGAGATAGTGTGGAGAGTGGTGGGTTATGTGAAAGTCTGTCCTCATATACCCTATATATTAAAATATGGTAATAGAGATTAGTAATAAAAACATTATATATTTTATTATTATTATTATTATTATTTATGCTAATAACATGTAAGAAAGAGTTATTTTGAGATGGAAAGACACATTCACTACAAATATCGTTTTAATAAAAAGATCTAATAAAAATTTGGAGAAAAGTAATAAATCAATATTCCTAAAATTAATTTATTTTATCTTAAATGATATTTAATTTGAATTCTAATAAACAAAAAAAAAAAAATTTAATGATTTAATTAAATAAGAATGAACTATTATTGCACTCAATTTATAACCATTAATTTACACTAATCTTTCCCTTTTTATGTTGATATATCTTGGAATGCAGATGAAATACCTTGATGCATTTGTGAGTAAGTTTATATAAATATTCAAATTACTTTCGTAGATGCACTTTTGCTGCTTCTCTTTTATATTCACAACAATTTATTACTTTTCTATTTACTGTTAATTATTATTTACATTTTAACTTATTAATGCACAGATCAATTTCAGAATATTATATATACATATTATAATGGTCGACAGAATCTTCAACCCTATTTGTCTTGCCAGGGCACCACTAGGCTATTCAAACTTAGAAAATTTATAAAGGCAGTAAGATAAGAGTGAGGTTTAACTTTATCCAACTGAAAGTCACTAGTTCAGGGAGAAGCTGAGTCTATATTATCATAATATCACTCTGTACATTTAATACCAAAATTTCTACTTCTTGATTTTTTAAAATATTATTAATAAAATATATAATAAATTACTGCCAAAATTTAATTAAACAAAACATTTTATTATTACGCACACACACACACTAATACAAACATCTGGAGATTAGATTAGCTATTAAGTGTATTTGATTTAAATTATATGCACGGATGAGTACATTCAATAGATTTAATACAATTTTAATATTTTGCTAAGCGTAAATACACTACATAGAATACGCATATAACTAACTCAATCCTTTTTAACCCTAGGCTAAAATTTCGCATTTAAACCAATGTTAGCTTACTGATATACCGATATGACCAATGCAAAATTTACATTTGTAGCATGATATCGTTATAGAAATAATGAATCATGGTGAGAAGCAATGAGCATCTTCCCCATGATCATTAATAAATTTTACCAAAAAACAAGAATGATCCACTGCCCAATTATATATATTTGTGATGATCACACATACTGCGATCACACATGTGTACATTTAATATATAGCATAATATTAAATGTGAGTTAGTTTTAATTAAAAAATCAAAATGGTAGTTGAGAAATGCAAGTAATTAAAAAATCAATTATGGTAATTAAAGAAAGTGAAGGAAGGTAAGCAACCAAGATCCTTATCTTTCACCTTCCAATGTCAACTTTTTTAAAATTTAAAATTAGTAAAGTTAAAGAAATAGTAAAATAAGATCATGGAAGTTAATGATCACGTCTTAAAGTGAAAGTAAATAAAAAGGGGTTAATGATTGTAGAATTAGCAATCATAAAATTTCAGTGGCAATTATAAATAAAAATAAATAGATTTATAAAAAAGATAAAGATCACCTCTTCAAACTACACATGTGAATGCATGAAATATATATATGGCTATGTGAAGGTAATAAAGAGTGTGTAAATAAGAAAATTATTTCATTAAAAAGAAATGGAAGTAAATAAAATAGAAAAATAAATAAATAAAAAACAAGAAGAAAATTTTATGTATTTTATGAAAATAAAATAAAGGTGTGAAATGTAATTAACGACATTCCAAAAACAATCAAGAAGATAAGAAAAGGATTCTGGGACAATTAAGTAAGAAGTAAAAGAAGTAGTCATGTTTTAGTTTCTTGAGTCTGCTGAGCTGAAAGACAGAGTAGTTCGAGAGCTGTGTTTTTATAAATGAACAAAATGTATCAAGAAGTTGAAACATCGAGAATGCACGCTCACCTTGGGTGTAAAGTCATCTTCCCCATGAAGTAATAGTAGAGATAGCGCCTGCCTGATGGTTCACCTTCCCTGTCATTGAAGCCTCAAGAATACGACCTAAGTAAGCTGCAAGAAAGAATCCAGCCGGAGCCCAAGAATATCCATCTCTCCAAAAGAAGTGGAGTAATCCACATGATGGGTAACACTTCACTCGTAAACGTCCAGAAAACCTAGATAATTAACTTTTTTTTTTAATATAACACGCGTGCACACACTTTTGTAAATGGCCACATAAATTAAAAAATGCAATTGCAAATGTGAATCTGAATGATCAAAGAATATGTGAAGAAAAGACTATAATCTATAAAATATCTACATATAAATGTTTAGCATCAAAGAATTATCATTTTAGGTGAAGGGTTAATTAAATTAAATATAATTTGTGTTATTTTAATGATTGCTTGTTTTATATTGAAATATTATATTTTAATGTTTTATGAATGTATTATATTAAACAATATTTATTTATGAATAGCTCTTTACTCTCGTCTTTCCTTCTCCACCATACTAATTATAATGATATACCTGCAGGGTTTATAAAATATACTAAGTAGACATTTATTCTAGTAAAAGTACATGTCGATGTAGTACAGTAACATTAAATCTCGCAAATTTTATAAATATTTCAAGCGCTGGATTATTTTAAATAAATCATTCTTATGAATGAATATCCAGCAACCAAACAAGCGTCTGATCGTGAAAGATAATACTGAAATATTCCATTGGTAATCTCAATATTCGATCAGGAATATAGACTTAATTAATGAGTCTATATTTGCTTCTTTGCTTGACGTGACAGTCGTGTCAATCGTAAAGTGTAAATTAAAATGTTCTCAAACGGTCAAAAAGGTAATTCTGTTACATTTTCGGGGCCTAGTCCGGGATCGATTTGCTGTATAATTATTAGTCACGCGTTGGGTAGAATTTTGTTGAAAAAAATTATTCATATACAAATTAATTCAAAAAAATTTAACTTAGTGAGAAAGCGAGGACGAGAGGGAGAGAAAAAAAACTCTGCTTTATAGTTAATTATATATGTTTCAAAGTCACATGTGTAGTAGAAAAGAGAAGGGAAGGGGGAAAATTAGCTTTGTGAAAATCTATTGAAAGTTTTTTTATTATTTAATGTTATAGAAGGAAAAGAAAAAAAGGTATTTAAATATCTGTATACTTAGAACGACCGAATATATATGTTATCTTTACATAATTGCGATCAAATAAAAAAGAAATATATTGAAATCTAATATAAATGGGCAATAGATTTTGAAATTTTATCAATAAGTCATAAATATAGTAAAATAAAGTATATCAGTGAAATTATAATAAATTATATACGTGTCTTATTTCAAACAGTCGTAGTGAAGTAAAATAAATTTATCAATAAATATATACGTAGTAGAGTCGAGAGTAATAGTGGGGAAACTAGACAGATCAGGGAGAGGAAATGAATCTAAGGCAGGTAGGCAAAGAATCTGAGCAGGTGTGGTTAGGATTAACTGACATACCAAACGCCAATCATAAAAGAAAAAAAAATTAAATCAGCAAATAAAAATAAAAGGCTCAAGCACAAAAGAGAATCAGCATAGTGGAAATATAATTAAAGATTAATTCATAAACTTAAAAGTAGATTAATGCACACGAGAGCAAAAACAAAGATGGAGGTCCAAGGTGACGGAGAGGGGAGTATTAGTAGTGAAAAACAAATGAACAAACCAAAGATTTTAGCAATGATAGGGAAATGGAAAATAGTAACGAATACAAAAAAGGATATAATGTAGAATACCATGACGTGATGAGTACGTTGAAAGATATAATAGAAAACCAGCGACAATTTGCTAGAGAAATAGAGGTGAGAGAGAAGCAAAGGGATGAAGCGAACAAAGAAAGGCTGGAAGAGTTACGAGAACAACTAACTAAAAGCTTCAATCAGAAAATTGAAGAGTTAAAGATAATTTTCGGCAAACCACTTGTCAATTGGCGGCCACAAATAAAAGATTGGATAGCCAAGCTGATTTACTCGAGAATTTCGAGCAACGAATTATGGGGGAGTGGGATAATGGAGCACAGGAGGTCGGAATTGATGTAAATGAAAAGGTAGCCAATGTATAATATAAACTAGAGCTAGTATATCAGGAAATAGAGGAGTTCAAAGTAGAACAGAGGGAGAAAATTGAATTGGTTAAAGATGAAAACGATAAAGTTATAGAAAATCTACGATGGGATATCAATCAGTTAATAGTAGCAATAGAGAAAATAGAGTCAAAAGTAGAGGAAAGGGAGAATGAATTAGAAAATCTAGAGAGGAAAGAAAGAAATAATACTAATAAGCAGAAAAGCACCAACGAATGCATGCCAGCAAGTAACTATAATCTTATCAGTAACAACATGGCTACAGTTAATCAATTTTTTAAAAATAAGAATCTTCTCTGGACAATCAGGAGAAAGCCCTATGGAACATCTGAGGAGTTTAAAAAAATACTTTAGTTTAATCAGATGAATGATGAAGCCATGATAGCAGTTGCCTGTAGTCACATACAAGGGGAAGCGCAAGCATGGTGGGACTCACTGTTCCACAAGCCAACAACATTTGCAGACTATCACAAGTCCTTATTAGCTAGTTATTGGAGCGAGGAACTCCAAGACAAAATACTACATGAGATATCATAGAGGAAATGGCAGACAGGAGAGCGATTTAGCACATTCTTCCACCAGCAGATGGCAAGCTTGAGGACAATCACATCATACCCGCTGACAGAGTCAGATTACGAGGATAATCAGCCGTAGCTTACCGGAAGATATTGCCCGTCTGGTGATATGTAAGGAGTCAGTAGAACCGATGGAAGAAATCTTAACAGCCTTGGATGATAGGAAAAGCAGAACGGAACCTCCAGCTGCGGAACAAAATGGGAATCAACATCAAATGCAGTTGGAAAACCTAGGATACAGGGACACAAGCGAGATGTTGGAGAGCAGATTGATAAAATGCTTGAATGGGGGGTTATCTTTAAGTGTTCCTCCCCATTTAATAATCCCCTTGTGACTGTGAAAAAGGAAGATGGATCTATCAGATTATGTTTGGATGCGCGGCACCTAAATAAAATAACAGTTCCAGACATTAATGCCCCACCACCTATAAGTGAGTTACTCACAAGATTTAAAGGGAAAGGGGTATTTTCTACGTTCAACTTGACGGCCAGTTACTGGCAGATCAAGCTGCATCCCAAAGACCGGAAATATATGGCATTTAGAAATGAGGGACATGCATACAACTTCAATAGGATTCCATTTGGACTAAGAAATAGTGGAGCAGGGCTTATCCGATGTTTGGATCAGGTATTAGATGAGAAGATAAAGGACTTCATTGTAATATATGTGGATGACATTGTGATTGCGTTGGAAAACATGGAGGAGCATTTTAGACACGTGGAAAGCTTTTTGAAAGAATGTGAAAGAAAAGGCATCAGGATTAATTTGAAAAAAGTCATGTAATGACATCGGAGGCCAAGTTCCTGGACCATATCATTAGCGAGAAGGGAGTAATACCGAACCCAGATAAAATCAGAGCCATTAAGGAATTTCCTACTCCTCGGAACAGAAAACACATTAAATCTTTCCTGGGGTTGTGTAATTTCTACAATCGCTTCTATCAAGGATTCTCAATGGACATGGGGCCTCTATTATAATTGCTATGAAAGGAAACACTATGGACATGGGGTGAACATCAGGAATGTAGCTTTCAAAAAGTAAAGGCAGGTTTCTTAAAAACAGTTATGTTGGCCTATCCGGATTTCAGCAAGACGTTTTTCGTGCAAACCGATAGCAGTGGATTTGGATTAGGAGCCACGATGTTTCAAATAACATGGAAGGTCAACACAGGTACTTTGTTTTATAAGCCGTTTACTGAAAGGCCCAGAACTTAATTATACAACAACCGAAAAGGAAGCCCTCACTGTGATATGGGCATTTAAGAAATTTAGACAGTACTTGGGCGGCTCAGAGATTGTGGTATTGACTGATCATAGAAGCCACGAGTTCCTCAATCAGAGTTTTCTGGCCAATAGTAGGCTGCTGAGATGGAGCTTGTTCCTGCAGGAGTTCAATTATAAAGTTGTGTACTGCCGAGGAACAGAGAACACTGTAGCCGATACACTTAGCCGGTACCCAATAGCGAATAGTCAACACATGAAATGTGAGGGAGCATACATCGCAGTAACTGAGACATGCAGAGGACATACCATAGCAAGTGAGATGCATAATTTAAAAGAACATCAAATGAAGGATAGGGAGTGCAGACAAGTGATAGATCATTTAAGGCATCAACATGTATCCGAAATAAAGGGAAACACTCTATGGAAGGATCGAAATCACTTCTGCCTAAAGGGAGGGCTCCTACAGCGGAGGCTCAAGAGAAAGAAGCAGACATGCATCGTCATGCCGACTGCACTGAGAGAGCAGTTAATTTAATATATCCATGAAACATATGGGCATTATGGGGCAAACAAAGTGGAAGGCTGGATTGGTCATTGGTTCTACTGGCCAAGAATGCACGCTAATATTGCCAGTGTTATTAGGACATGTGCCACATGTGCCAGGACCAAGCCACCTAAGGTGTCAGGAGTAGGCTCACTGCAGCCCACATATGCTGATCAGCCGAACTGTATGTTACCCATAGATTTTTACGGACCGCTACCTGCTTTTAATAAAAGAAGATACCTCCTGGTCGCATATGACCTCTTCTCAAAATTGGTAGCGGCATATCCAGTTACTCAAGCCAATGCTAAGCAAATCATTAAGGTATTAGAACAACAGCATTTTAAGACTGTGGGAATCCCCACCAAGATCCTATCGGATCATGGGACCCCATTTACATCCAATGAATGGAGGAAATCGGTCAACAAATATGGAATAAAGCACATATTAACATCGATCCGCAATCCTCAGTCCAACCCATGTGAACGAGTCATGAGGGAGCTAGGGCGTTTATTTCGTGTATATATACCTGAGGATCATCATCGGTGGGTGAAGGAAACACCACGTATAGTGAATATGATCAACTGGGCAAAGAATGAGTCCACGGGTTTTGAACCCATTCGCCTTCATTTTGGGAAAAACATCCTATGCCCATTTGACAATAGATTACCCGTGGGAA
The DNA here is from genome assembly GCA_028023455.1 of Epiperipatus broadwayi. Taxonomy (NCBI): domain Eukaryota; kingdom Metazoa; phylum Onychophora; class Udeonychophora; order Euonychophora; family Peripatidae; genus Epiperipatus; species Epiperipatus broadwayi. The sequence continues at coordinate 102,129 of JAQFVV010000457.1, forward strand.
CCACGTCGATAAATAAGAAAAGGGATACAGAGCAAGCACGTAGCCAGTTGAGGAGGATGGGCGAGATGAGAAGACAGAGGCTAAAAGGCACCGATAACCAATTCAGAATAGGGGATGAGGTAATGATGAGGGTGCACCTAGTGAGTTACCCAGTGCAAAACATATTTAAAAAGTTTCAACCTATTTATTAAGGACCATACACTATCCGAAAATGATATGGGAATAATGCCTTCATCATAGCCCGGGGGGGCAGAAGAAAAGGGAACATACAATGCGCGATCGTTAAAGCTATTTCGGAAGAGAAATCTACCTCCATATAAAAGGAGTAATAAAGAATCTCCAGATAAGAACTAATTTAAAAGAAATCTAACACGTTGGATCTGTCAACTTGATCGAATATTAATGGCCCTGGATTTCGAGAATGACTTATAAAATAAAAATAAAGATCAATGTAAATAAAAGAAATGTAATGGGAAGAGAGGATGAAATAATAATAAAGTTTTAAATAATAAATTTTGAAATACAAAATACGAAAAAAGAAAATGAAATATGAAAAAAGAAAATGAAGTAACGTAAAACAAATTAATTTGTAATCTATATGACAAACTCCTAGTGTAAGCCTGTCAAACACAGCTGTGCATGAAAAAAAAAAAAATAGAAAAGAGAAACAATGATTAAAAGGTAGCAACTATATCAACCATTAGTATAATAAAACCCTTCTCATAAGATGCCATTATGATAGCCAAAAGAATTTAAATTTTAAGGTACGATCTGTAAGTCTGCAAATGCAGCTAGAAATAATAAATAAATGGAAAAAAAGAAATGGGATGGAATAATAAACATCCAAGCTTATTAAATGGATAATTAATACGTAATAAAATAAAATAAATGAATAATAGTAGTAAAGTTAAGTGTCAAGGGTATATGGTTGAGGTTCTGGATTGAGGCATTTGTGTGTGTGTATAGGGATTATGCATGGATCGCATCTGAGCTTGGTTAAGCCGTCTCTTCGAATGATATAAATCTGCAGGTGAGTATGTGCATTAAGTTTTAAATAATGTAGCATCAGTAAGAATCCTGGGCTCATTATCTATACGGGACAGAAGCTCCCAGTTTATTACAAACTCAATATAAATGAGTACATCCAGAAGTTAAAGAATTAAGAATTTGTTTTATTAATAATGTAGCATCAGTGAAAATCCTGGGCGCATTATCTTTGAGGGATAAAAAAAATTTCCCACTTTTATTAGGGATCACACTGAAAAAAATATAAAGAATGAAGAATTTCATATTTTATTAAGTTGAACAAGCAGTAGAAATGTCGGTGTAAGTTAAAGTGTTCCGTAGGGATTAAAGTGGTTTGATTAGCGCAGATCGATTGGATTGAATATGTATAGCTGTTGCCTAGTTGTCTCTCCATGTCTATCTCACCAAAGAAGTTAAATATTAAGAATTAAAATGGCCTTCACATGAAAGTTCATTATATTTTAATTCTTAAAAAATTAGGGAGTGGTGTAATGTCATGATCACACATACTGCGATCACACATGTGTACATTTAATATAAAGCATAATATTAAATGTGAGTTTTTATGTAAACTAAATTATAGAAATTGGATAATAAAGTTAGAAAATAAAATAAATTTATTTTAAGTTAGTTTTAATTAAAAAATCAAAATGATAGTTGAGGAATGCAAGTAATTAAAAAATCAATTATGGTAATTAAAGAAAGTGAAGGAAGGTAAGCAACCAAGATCCTTATCTTTCACCTTCCAATGTCAACTTTTTTAAAATTTAAAATTAGTTAAGTTAAGGGAATAGTAAAATAAGATCATCGAAGTTGATGATCAAGTCTTAAAGGGAAAGTAAATAAAAAGGGGTTAATGATTGTAGAATTAGCAATCATAAAATTTCAGTCGCAATTATAAATAAAAATAAATAGATTTATAAAAAAGATAAAGATCACCTCTTCAAACTACACATGTGAATGCATGAAATATATGTATGGCTATGTGAAGGTAATAAAGAGTGTGCAAATAAGAAAATTATTTCATTAAAAAGAAATGGAAGTAAATAAAATAGAAAAATAAAAAACAAGAAGAAAATTTTATGTATTTTATGAAAATAAAATAAAGGTGTGAAATGTAATTAACGACCTTCCAAAAACAATCAAGAAGATAAGAAAAGGATTCTGGGACAATTAAGTAAGAAGTGAAAGAAATAGCCATGTTTTAGCTTCTTGAGTCTGCTGAGCTGAAAGACAGAGTAGTTCGAGAGCTGTGTTTTTATAAATGAACAAAATGTATCAAGAAGTTGAAACATCGAGAATGCAGGCTAAGGGGCCACAAACGGACGCCAGTTGATCCATGCTCGCCTTGGGTGTAAAGTCATCTTCCCCATGAAGTAATAGTAGAGATAGCGCCTGCCTGATGGTTCATCTTCCCTGTCATTGAAGCCTCAAGAATACGACCTAAGTAAGCTGCAAGAAAGAATCCAGCCGGAGCCCAAGAATATCCATCTCTCCAAAAAAAGGGGAGTAATCCACATGATGGGTAACACTTCACTCATAAATGTCCAGAAAACCTAGGTAATTAACTTTAATATAACACGCGTGCACACACTTTCGTAAATGGCCACATAAATTAAAAAATGCAATTGCAAATGTGAATCTGAATGAACCAAATAATTAGTAATTTTCTGTATCAAAGAATACGTGAAGAAAAGACTATAAGCTATAAAATATCTACATATAAATGTTTAGCATCAAAGAATTATCATTTTAGGTGAAGGGTTAATTAAATTAAATATAATTTGTGTTATTTTAATGATTGCTTGTTTTATATTGAAATATTATATTTTAATGTTTTATGAATGTATTATATTAAACAATATTTATTTATGAATAGCTCTTTACGTCTAGTCTTTCCTTCTCCACCATACTAATTATAATGATATACCCACAGGGTTTATAAAATACTAAGTAGACATTTATTCTAGTAAAAGTACACGTGTCGATATAGTACAGTAACATTAAATCTCGCAAATTTTATAAATATTTCAAGCGCTGGATTATTTTAAATAAATCATTCTTATGAATGAATATCCAGCAGCCGAAGAAGCGTCTGATCGGGAAAGATAATACTGAAATATTCCATTGGTAATCTCAGTATTCCATCAGGAATATAGACTTAATTAATGAGTCTATATTTGCTTCTTTGCTTGACGTGACAGTCGTGTCGATCGTAAAGTGTAAATTAAAATGTTCACAAACAGTCGAAAAGGTAATTCTGTTACAATATATATATATATGAGATGTTTGGTAAATAGGAATAATGGATTTCCTTTATTTAATTACACACACACCAATTCTGAATCCATACTTTTTTTTTAAATCTTTGTATTCTAACCTAGCATTTCTCAACCTTTTTGCTGCGCGTCCTAACAGACTTCATTGAAATAGTTCTGCGACCCAAATGTTTATTACATAAATTATAATATAAAATAAAAGACACTACATCAGCACAGTACTGTATATATTCACATCATTTTGATAATATTTATAATGAACAAATAATTTGTAAGTTAAAAGTTGAGTTAAAGTTAAACTACATATTTTTAATTTAAAAGCTAAACACATTTGTTAATTATCAAAAAAAAGTCTTTTCTTTTCAAATAAGGTTTTATTTATATACGAAATACAAGCAAAAATTAATTTTCCACCACTGGCGCTGTTGTCACTTTGGCTGCATTAATTTTAGTTGCATTTTTTTGAACAATTACATTTTGAAAATAATCATGAAAATTAACATTATGATTAGTTCAAATTTAAAATTGAATTTGAGAAAACTACACTAAGCGTAGGTAGTATTACTTACTAATTTTTTTTATTAATACTAATATTTTCTTAAAATGTAAAAAGATTTTTGCTGTCAGATATTTATGTTTTTATTTCTTGGTGCATATTCGCGACCCATTAAAATTTAACACAATCCAAAGGTTGAGAAACCCTGTTCTAACCTATTATTTTCTATTTGTTTTTTCCTTGACTTAGAATGACTACACTCATTTATGAGTAGATGTTAATGATTTACTGAGAATAATCAGTCATAGGGTACACTTATATTTTCAATCATACCATACTTTAAATAGTAATACAAAATCATATTCATAAATTATAACTTAATGTGGACAACGAATGACTCTATAGTAGACTAGCTGATTAATAACAAAACATTTGTCATTCAACTTTCTAATGGAGTAAAAGAAAAATATCCGAATCTGAGCATATGAACTAAAATTATTGATGTTATTAGTGAAAGTTAACTTAGAGATAAATATCATAAAACATTAAGTACTGGCAGAAACTTGTTATCAGTTGCTCAATTGCTCAACTAGAAACTTCTTAAATAAATAAATAATATCATCTGATGTCAAAACATCATGTGACAATTGAGTACAGTAGTTCCATTCAACTGATGAAACTGAGATTTTGTTTTTTTTTACTTTCCTCAGACACAGCAGGAAAACTGAACAGTATCTTGCTGAGACATGAATGTATGTAACAGAAGTTAGCAAATTAAAACTACATTAGAAAAAGAATTGAGTACTCTAATAGCCGGAGCATGTCCAGATATGATACTAAAAAAGTTAAATCAGAGTATTGAAGAATTTTGATTTCGAAAGTATGTAAGTGGGAAAATGAATAAATTATATGCACCACCCTTTCCCTTATCTCATCATTTTCTCTTTCTTAATACCTACCATCTTGAAAATATCATGCCCTCAGAATGTTTGTCAATAGTTATTGTAAAACGAAATCAGAGAATCCAATTGGAGCCACTAGAAACAGAGCAGATATATGATAACTGTTCAATCCTCTGCATGTCAAAGTAAAGAGATTCAAAGTGAAATCCTGCAGAAATGAAATGACATGCTACTTTTATAGGCTAAATTATTAAAATAACTAACAATTTGTTTATACTTTAATTATAACATTCACAAGATGAATACATTATTGTAATAACATTAATTTAAGCATAAATTAATGTACACCTGGGTCTCGTTTTATGCGGTAGATAGGTTCCTCAGAAAATGCGCACAAAAGAAATCGCACAAAAATAAGACTTAACTTAACCTTGAAAAATGGGGGATAGGTTCTGTCATTTTCAGAAATTGCATAAAAGCAAAGCAACAAGGAAAAATTACTTTAAAATTCGCATTAAAAAAATAAGGAAAGAAAGTATGACTAATAAAAATTTCAAATATTTGAAAAAAATTAATACAAGATAAACTTTTTTTATTAACTACAGTATTTAATTTTACATTTTTTCATACATATTTTAATCATTACTGCTATTTAACAATATGCGTTCGTTTGTGAACTGGTAAGAAATCAGATTTGTGATACGATGTACAACTAGCGCCACTTTCAGTCTTGTGCTGTGTTAATGGTTTTCTATTTCTATATTAAAAAAATGAGATCACAATCAAAACAAAAAGATTATACATTATCATTAGAAAGATTATTTTCAGTTTACAAAATCAATAAAATCTTCATTATTATTTATTTTAAAAATCTAAAAAATTCTTTATTTCTGTTATATCTAACAAAATACGTTTTAAAAGTTTAAAATTTTTGAATATTTATTGAAATATTTTGATAATTACTCATTAGTATAAGTAGGTTATTTACACAGAAGCTAAGATTCTAAATACAGCTTCAGGCCATATTAACGTTAGCTGCTAATATAACATTATATTTTTGAGAGAAAAAAAAGTATTTCAAGTCAAAATAAGTTATTAATAATTTAAATTTCTTGATATCTAATAAGTATAGTGAAATATGAAAGATATTAACAAGAAACATGAATCGCATAACTTCAAAATCGCATTAAAATAATCCGCATAAAATGAGACCCAGGTGTAAATGTATATAAAAAGTTTATATAAAAAATAATTAATTCTTATCACATTATTAATTTAAGAAATATATCAGAAAAAAATTCTAAAACATCAGAAATGACACAATGAACTATTTCCAAAACAATTAGAATGAACATCACAATTCTTCATTATGTATTCATTCTCTTTATAGAATATATTAATATAGTTTTCTTTCTTTTTTTTTTTAATTTCATAAAAATTGCAATTTTAAAATTAAAAAATGCACAGAAAAATACACATTTTTCATTTTACTCAATTGTTATCCTTTATTATATTCACCAAATCCTTATCATAATTTAGAAGTTAACTTTATGTGTTGTAATTATATATCTATATAGATGGGTTTTATAGAGACAAATTTGGGATTAAAAAAAAATCACATTCCTTGTTAGTAAACAATCTTAAATTATTTTTCTACATAAATACTTTAAATACTAAGAGATTCATACAAATGCAGGTTTTAGAACCTTCCAAAAAGAAACTACGAGAGTCTGAATCCAGAGTAAGTTTATTGCCTGTGGAAATCATCTCATACATCCACTTGTTTTTATGACTGCTATGACAGTTCATGCTGAATTGAATATCTATCATTTCTACATCATCATGTTTTTATAGATCTTGATATGGAGATCTATTTATAAAGAATAACCAATCATATCTCTTCATTACATTGTGTTTTACCATACTGCAACTCTAATATTGAAATCTATATGGTTTTATTAAAAGATTATAATTAAATGCTCCATAAAACTAAACAAATTTCTATTAGATTTATGAAAATCTGTATCTTACAATGTAGTACCATTACAAAAGTTAACTTACAAAAATTCAAGTTTTCACCAAAGTAACTCATTATAAGTTTCACAAGTATAAATCTTTATTATTAAATTGGTGTATTTCAAAACAATTTTTTTCTAATATGAATGCTGCAGTATGAAAGCAGTTACATCATAACCATAAAAACAAAAAATGGATAATTACAAGTTTGACATATTCAGAAGAATCATTATATCCCAACAACTAAAAAAAATAATCAAAAGAAAGCTTTCCCTCCATGTGATATTAGCATGATTAGGACAGCCATATGGTACTTTTTTAGATCAATCATTATTGATTGCGTGGATACAAAGCTATTGTATTTTAGAACATACTGAACTAAGTTCCTCCCAAGGTACTAATATTATTTACAAATATCTTTCAATATAATAATGTTTTAATTCATATAGTTCCTACAGTCAAAAATTATATTGAAGAATACATGGAAAATAGAAGATATCATTCATAATTTCTGATTTAAATATTATTGAGCCTCCATGGATCATTTTTGAATAAGTGAAATTAATGTGCAAATAATATTCTTCTAGATATTGTTAAAATATTTTGTATTCCATCCTACACAGAGTATAAGAAATTTTTGACATAATAATGACCTATTCCATCATTTATTCAATCTCAATATATTTTTTATGTTATTTCACCAAACAAATCACACATATTAAACATATATAACTGTATGTTTTGAAAAATTATTTAGCATCAAAATCCCAAATATGATTTCATAAAAAAAATACTCAAAATCAATTATGCCATAAGTGAAAAAAATCTTTAAATAAATAAATGACTTTATTGGAAAGAAAAAAAATACAATGAAAGATATAATTCATTAAAATAAGTCTGAGTTTTAAATCGAATAAATTTAACTATTAAGATGTTTAGCAAACTATATACAGCACTGACATTTATAACATGATTTTATAAATATAAAATAATTTATCCAGAATAGAAAGTTTTTTTTTTTAACTTACTCCACATCAAATCTTTATGGGGGGGGGGGGGGAATAAACAGAAGACATAGATGTTATAAAACAGAAATAAATTTAATATTAGTAGTCAAGCGTTGTTAGCCGAGAGGTCAGTGCAGCTGCCTTGCAAGGAAGCAATTGGTTGCAGACAGTTATTGTGAGTTCGCTTCCTGGCCGATACTATGACATATGGAAAAAAAAAAAAAATTAATATTAGTACTCTGGAGAAGATGAAGTTACAACAATAATTCAAAAGTGAATTTAAAAAACTTTAGTTTTGAAATAATGTTCTTATATCTGAAGTTTACTATAATACTATATAACATTATCTTAAATTTTTGATTGGGTGAGTTTTCTATTATTACTACAATTTTTTTGTAAATGCCCAATCATGTGATATTTTAACAATTAAATAATCTGTTAGCTTAACAGAATGGTAAACATAGTGGACTAAAAAGTTAAAGGCTTCTGGATCCATTCCTAAGAAAAATGAGAAATATATATCATAGTTTAGTCATTTGACTTTTTGAGCAGATCACATGATTGCTTTATTCATTTTTTTATTAAATTAAAATTTTTATAAATTTTTACAAATGAAAGTAATCAAATTGTAATTTCTATTTTTTGATAAACAATAAAATAATTTGCTTTTCTAAAATATTTTCAGATATATATTTCTCAGGATTCATCAACTGAAAAATATAATGCATTACTTTCAAAAAGAGAAAAAATTAAAATAGGAACTCTAAAGTTCATCACTCTACCTCAAAGCTTAATTACAATAAATAAACAATAAAATAATAACCAGGCCATGAATGTTTGCCAAACCAATGTCCACCTACTGATGCAGCCATGTCTCCTACTCCAATGGCTATTAAACCACTAAACCAAACCAAGTATGTCTCTGAAAATAAAAAACATTAAAAGAGAAATAAAAAAAACAATTGTTTTCAGTAAAAAACAACAACAGACAATTAAATCAGCAAACATATATATATATTTAAAGAGAATATCATTAATACAAATATAAAAATACTAATAATTTGAACATTTCTAATGTCTGGATACTTAAGTGATAAATTATTAGTATATATACATATTAAAAGACTAACAATCACTGTATAGTAAATAAATTTGTAGAGAAGACATATTTTTAAAAAAATATACACTAAATACCCATAAATTACTAAGCCTATCTTTTTGTTCTTTATTAATTCAATAGTTCTCTTTAATTTATGATTACTATTGTAATTTTTTTAAAAAAAATGATATTTAATTGCTAAATGAAATGGAGAATGATAAAAAAAAAAAAAAAATACTAAAAAAAGAATAAATATTTCAGTCTTCTTGATCTAAAAAAATATATATATCCAATTGCTAAATGAAGAAAAAAAAGAATTCCTTAAAAAGAAGAATAACTAAATTTTTTAAAGACTTCTTGATTTTTAAAAAAGTACACTGAATTGCTAAATATAGAAGAGAAAGAAATCACTTAATACTCTTTTATAAAAAATTTGTGCTGATATAATATATATATTAGTTTTATATTATTAATAATAAACTATATATATAAAGTAATTATATGCAAAACTATGAAAATTTATTATTAATGCTTATCAGTTATTTAAAAAACCCATAATAGCCCTGGAACAAAAAATTTCAGATGAATGGTACTTGTAACTTTATTTAAAAATGTGAATATTTCCTTAAAGTAAATAATAAATAATCCACACATTTTTATAAAATATTTTAGTGACATTTTCAGATGTGAATTAAATCAAAAGTTCAACAAAAGTTAATATTAATGACCAAATCAAGTACTATACAATTGTAATAATGTTATAAAAATGGCTGATAAATATTTACTAAAAAAAGAGGGGGGGGGGATAAAAACCTATTAAAAGACAAAATGAATGAAAAAATATTTAAAAAAAAAACAAACAAACAAAAAAATTGATTTCAAAATAAATAAAACTGCCAAATCTATTTTAATTAATCATATATATGTACTAATCATCAGCTACACAAAAGTTATTGCTAACAATTATTATTTTAAAAAATGTATGTAAAACATGTCTATATAATATTTTGATAAATTGTGTATAGTTTTATTTCTCTGCTCTGTCTAAACAATAGTTTTTTAAAAACAAAAGATGTTTAAAATAATAGACTTTTCTAAATAACATTCTGCTAATCCAAATATCAAATTATATTGGTAAAATATACAATAGGATTTGTGATGATTGCATAAAAAAAAAAAAAAAACCAGCATAAAAGAATAAACAATTTATTAACTTGCTAAAATCCCTGCTTTATGAAAATATTAAAAGCAATTTAGACCATGTCACAACCTATATTTATTATTACTATAAGACTTTGCTCTCTGTAAAAATTAAAAGCAATTTAGACCATGTTATAGCTTATCTGGACTTATTATTATGTTAAGACTTTGGACTATTCATATGCTAAATGTAGTAAGACTTTGAACTTTTCCCATATCAAATACAATACACATATAACCATGATAAATGCATTCTTGCACTTGTAATGGTCACTTTTTAAAAGTTAGTAACTAATTAATTTCTGAATTAAATACACCCATTTAACTCAACAAAATCATATATTCTTTCAATTTGATTTCAGTGTTTGAATAATTAGAAAAACTCAGCCACAACCCACTATAGAAAACTGGATTGCTCCATTTTCACGGCAAGTAAAGAAGGCTATTATAAAAATAGATATTTTCTTTTACAAGTAAGAAAGGTTTGTCACAAACAGGTATAAATAAGATATATATACATATACCAAGAATATCTGCAATTACTATTTTTATCACTAGTATATGGTGAAGTATTAATTGGGCAGATGAGCATTTTGTAATTTAATGTCAATAATCCCAGTAGATAATCAATTAGTTCTTTTAAACAAATGCAACTGTAAGATCAGCCTAGGGTGACTTCACTGCTAGGCTTAGCCAGGTATGGTTAATCAGCATGGTGATCAAAAAAAGTAGTCGATTATTTCAATTCTACTTAATCATGCCAGGTCAAATATGAGAAAATCATAACACTCCATGATTTCCTAAAGAAGCCATTATTCAAACAATTTTTATTATGTTCAATGACTATTAACTGGATCACATGACTCACTTGTAAAGGTGCAATTAGGAAAGGTTTAGCTTAGAATAAGCATGAAATTTAAAAATATCAAGCATCATCCGCTCGTATTCCACAAGACTTTCACTTATTTCAAGCAGCCCTCCTTCCCACCCAAAAAATACTATTACAGTAATGAAAATAGAATAGTTATCACAAACATAAATACTAAAGCAACTGAATTACTTGACAGCAATCTGAAAATTTATAAAGATTGGTGCCCTGTGCAAATAAAAAAATTAAGTAGCTAAAGTTGAAAAGTAAAAAAAAAAAAAACTATCTAAAGAAACAAATGAAATAAGAATCAATCTGCATCAGTAAAACAGAGATTGATCATTAGTAATGAATCATTAAAACATTCCATACTTAATAATAACTTCAAAGTTTCCCCCATGTCCAAAAAACACCATGAAATTATTTATTAAAAAAAAACAAAAAACAAAGTAATTCAAAGATTGATTTTAAAAAAAAAACAGTCTGAAGATCTAAGATATTAATATAATGCCTTTTTGATATAAGAATAAGTGAAAGTTACCATGTGCTCTTTTATAATTTTGTATATAATCAAGAGCAATGTACTCTGCTATTTGGTCAAAACTGATTTAAACTATAGACATTGACTTGAATTTAAACAAAAAAATTGTTATTGAAAAGTAAGTACATATTAGGTTTCCAAATTATCTGAAATTGGCTTACACATGGTAATATTATCACTAATGAGAATAATGCTTAGAGATTATGCATCACCAATTGCATGCCAGGAAAAATGAGTGGGTCAGACTGCTTGAGATAATCAACAAAACAAACAACAGTATTTACTTACGAAGTAATCACTAGATTGCTTTCAGTAAAGCAGGAGAATTTATATTTAATTAATAACTAATATAAGAGATCAGTATAAAACTACTCTCATTTTACACAATTGGATTTGCTATCAATCCATCAGATTTCAAACAATCTTAAATCAGGTAAAAATTTTGATGCTAACTACTCACATTGGATATATTTCCAAAAGATACTCATCCTTACAGAAAAATGAAGAAGATGATTCCATATTTTCATCACTAGATCTAAAATCACAGTTAAAAAATATATAATATGGAAGTTTGCAAGAAATTAGATGAATTTAGATAAAACTTAATTCTGATAAATGTATATGAAATGCTTGAAAAATTAATTCCCTGATACATATAATATCAGAACAGAAAAATTACCATCATCATAAAAACTTGAGGGAATCAAGGACAATCTAATACCAGTAATAATGTTTATCTGGATTAATTAATATCTTTAATAATGTTGGAAAAAGGATAGCACATATCCTGAATGAATGCTTTAAAACTTTTTACAAAAGAATCAAATAAGAACTCTGAAAAAAATATTCAATTTCCCTAAAGAATGGTTCAGCTCAGCTAAGCTATTGATTTATTGCAATAGCTATTTGAAAGAACCCTTAATGATCAATGATTGCTTAAGTAGAGTTGGCACTGTTGACAATATCACATTATGATAAAAAATTCCAATAATATTGGTCTTTAAGATTTTTTCAGAACCAAGAGAAATTATAGTCAATTAGACAAAAAAATACTGGAAATTGTATTTATGATGTAAAAGTTTCAATGGCATTATGGATGATCATTCAAAATTATAACAGATCATAATCCATTACTGGGCATAATTTTAAGTTCAAAGAACATTCTAATACATCTAAGTGCTCATATGAAATGTTCACAAAGGATATTGTAAGCTTGTGACTTTTAACTAACTACTAAGAAAAGAGGATTAATACCTTATGCTGATGCTTTATTAAAACTACTTAATGGGAGTAAAAACTTTACCAAGAGGAGATAAAAATAAATTACATAGATACCCTTCAGTCATTAGATTGTTTCCAACTGGACTAAATAAAATCAAAACTATCAATATCTCCTAAGACTGCCCTGTCCAGTTATTCTAAAATCTTCCAAAAGATTCTAGAATATATGAGAGAAACTTTTTATAGCAAAAAATTTTTCTCTTGGAAAATGATGTTATTTATCTCACAAAATAAAATAAAACCCTAGATTTGATTCACAATGATCATCCATCGGCTTATTGTGACATATCGTGATCAAGACTAAACAAAAATTTTGAAAATAAAAATATTAAGAGACATAATTATCGCATTGTAAAATGCACTTTTTCCACTAAAATATGTCCTATAAATTCAAGCAACAGATCCACCTAGGACTCATCCAGATAACATTTTCCTAATAGTACTTGATGTATTTTCATACTGAACTCAATAAAAATTTGTCAAAAGTAATAAAAAATATTCAACAACTCAGGGAAATTTTAGCATCCACATAATACCAAAGTCCATTATTTCATTCTGCTTTGAATAAAATATATGAAACTACAAATATATGATATTAACAGCTATTGCACATCAATTATTCCTTAATACAATAACAACAGAAAAGTTTTCTTTTCACTGAGGGATTCTTCAGCCTATCTTTTTTGATCATAGCAATTAATTTATTATAAACTAAAACTAATCCCCAATTTGTAAAGGCTCACTCTAGATACAAAACAAAATAAGTAGGACATGAGTTTAAAAAAAAAAAAAAAATTAGTGCACTATTAATAACAGCAGCTCAAAAAAAATTTCAGAAAAAACAAATGACTGAATTATAGCAATAAACAACATTACCACAACTCAAATATATGTGAATATATCTATCTATTGCCATGATATCAACTGAAGAAACATCAACAAAATATGAATTCCTCAAAGAACAACAAACCATTAACAACTCTATAGAGATGGAAGATGAACAATTTATTTAAAAAAATGTTTACTAATTGAAAACAGTTCAAATACAACAGAGTACAATTTAGCCACTAGAATAAAGAGAAATATGCAATGTTATGTCTATTCTAGTCAATCAAATAAATATATACAACATTTAGAATGAAAAATTAATTTTATTAATAATGACTACATAGTATTTTAATAAAATAAAATTTTAATTGCATGTTTAGTACTTTTTTTAAGACAACAGATATTTGGAACAAGTTGTATTTATATATTGCACTATTTCCATCATCTTATATAAGTATTGAATGCCTTTAGAAAAATTTAACTTTACTTAAATACTCCAAATACATTCAACTGCCAGTAATAGCATACAGGTATACTAACCTGGGTGTAGATGATGGAAATAGTCCAATATAAAAATACAACTAAACCACCATCATCACAAACTTCGGGAACACATTTGAAACAAGTGTTTACTAAACAACAAGCATGTGCGATCAATATTTTCTAAACATCATCCTGCAAACTACTTTCATCCAAATGTCAAACTATTATACTCCAAAGACTAATCATGAAAGAATATGAAAGTTAGTCCACTAATGATTACAAATTTAGAAACAACTCTTGAATGTGATCTTATTTTAGATATTAATGATAAAGATATAAAAAGGTCAAAAAAATCAACATAGAGAATAAACCAGAATATGAAATGTTAGTCCACCGACAATAACAAATTTAGAAACAATTCTTGAATGTGATCTCATTTTAAGTATTAATGACAAAAATATAAAAAGATCAAAAAAATCAACATAGAGAATAAACCAGAGAAGGCATATGCTTACTTTTCTTAATTTTCATAGACACCAAAAGCAATTAATAAAAGCATGTTATAATTTATCCAGATCTTATTTTACCATGAACTAAATACACTAATGTGTAAATAATTATAAAATGGATTCTTGTATTTGATTTTGAAACATTTGACATTTAAAACATGTGTAATTTCTATAAATGATTATATTTATTTATTTATTGATATTTAAAATAATAAGCCATATTCATTTTTCATTTGGTTTCAATACATAGTAAATACAAAACAAAATTATAAATTATGAAAATATATATAAAATGCAGACAAATATATATATAAAACCAATTAAGAATGGAAAGAATTTAAGAAGGGAAAAACAAGAAGTTTAAAAGACTAAAAAAACATGTATAAAAATTTAAAAAAAAAAAAAGATTACAACAGATAAGAAAAAATGAGAATAAAAAATATGAATAAAGAAAATAAGAATATTGGACAAAAAAAATGATTACAGGAATAAAAATGGTAAAACAATCATGAAACCAGTTTACGAAATCAGCTTGTATTCTTTTATTTCTGTATATCAAGATATCAGAGAAAATTAAAAAATACAAGGAGGTTAATTTTCAATAAGAAAAGCAGATATCTGAAATATAATAATTATATACCAAAAGCAATAATATCCACAATGTTATTGATGGCCACTGCAGAATGGCATAAAAGTGATTAATGACTGATATTTCCTCAATGTGGAATCACAAATCTAAATGCTGCTTTGAAATTTTTTGCAAAAAACTAAAAATTTCTCAAGCAAACAGTATTTTTTCAAATAGCTGACCCATAGTCAATCTAAATAATCATTCAATATTAATAGGTAAATGATTGTCTGTCATCTCAGATAGTAAGTGAAAATGTAAACAATTGTGTTGATAACATAAATCCAGTTGTGATGGAAATAAATAAATAAAAAAAAAATAAGACTTGCATTTTATTTTTTACCATAAATGAAGAAAGCATCATCTATTTATAAGTATTAAGTTTTTGATTTTATCTTTACCCCCACCCCACCCAACCCATTAAAGCAAAGATTTTCCTTAAAGATCTATTACAAAAATATTTTTACCTCTTCAAACAATTGGAAATCATTATAGTCTATCAGCTCTCAAATCTCATTCTGTCTTATCCCATTTCTATTTAAGATTTATAAAAATAATGTGAGAAAGAAATTATTTGTTGCTTCTTACAACACTATTATTCCGTATAAATTTTCTTTGTAATATTCCGCTGTATCATTTATATTCTCCATTTTATTTTAGAATCCAATTTCTATGTTAGTCAAAAGCTTTACTCTTTAAACTTAATGGCATACTTCATTTAAATATAATATTAAGTCTACCAAATGCAGTTCACATCATTGTAATTTTATACATTTCTTTTATTACACTTGTTTTCTTTGACAATAAACAATAAAAGTAATTATTATTATGACATTATTCATTTCGTGTGTCTAGTCTTTCCTTAATCTGCCCAAATACAGTGCGCCACGATTGTAAAAAATATCTATAAAATCAGAGATGATCTAGGTAATCACTATTTATCTTGGAGATCTTTATTTGTCAATTTGAATTTTTATAATTTTTTTCTATTGTTAATTAATACGTATGAAAAAATTGAACCACTTTAGTGTACAATTTGATCTAACTTGAAATTTTTAATAATTCCATATAAATTTTATTAATAAAGTGGCATTGTTTGTGAATTTTCTTAGTAATTTTAATATGACTTATTTTTTAAAACATTTGTCTCAGATTATATATATGTTAAAGTGAAGAGTTTCAAGAATAAAAGTCAATATATATTTTGAGGTCACTGACGTATACATTTGTTTGTGTGTTGTTAATATCAACATTATAATGAAGTACTGATTGGATGTTGCAGATTATCAGATCAGAATATATAATTCAAGAATATTGCAGAGATACCCCTTCCCCCCTACATGACAACTGGCATGATCCATTTGAAACACATGTATAAGGCTAATATTAACTACATCTATACAAGTATAAATGCAAAATAAATAGTCATTTATATACACATATGCACATGTAAGAAAAAAACATTTTCATAATTAATAAAATCTAAACACATGGCAAATATACAATTATTCCATCTTTGAATTATTACATTTACTATATTTGTAGATAATCCATAATACAAAATCCATTTCTAAATTCTCCAGTTCTTAAGTTTATAATTTTATAAATTTCCATCAACTTTTTATATAATAGCAGTACAAGTATATTTTTCAAGTTGTTTTAAATATTTTGAACAATAGAATGATACTGAACTTATTAATTTTTAAAATGCTATATTATTTTTCTTACAGTGACTCAAATTTTCACAATATTTCTTCTAACCAATTTGAAATTCATCTTTATCTATCAAAACCACCCTTACTATTAAATGTATCCAGAAAAATATAATTCCTATAAAAAGATGAAAAGAGATTGTGATCTTTGTGCACTGCTTTCTATTATAAATCTAGTTTCCATCTAATTATTTTAAAACTCAAAGACGATGCTTTCCTATACTTTCTTTTTGTCCAAAATTTATTGAACTTTTCCTATTTTCAGTGTTTTTGTGTGTGTGTGTGTGCAAGTAAATATCATTAAATTGCACAAAAAATATTTGGCACCAACCGATTATAAATCCATTAATCTCACTCAATATAAACATCAATAAAAATTGTATTGACTTTTCAACTTTTCTGTATTTTCATTATAACTTTAATATTGCCAGAATATTTTTATCCTTTTTAAAAATTTTATCTCACGGCCAAATTCATATCTTCTATAATGTGATA
This sequence comes from Epiperipatus broadwayi, assembly GCA_028023455.1. Taxonomy (NCBI): domain Eukaryota; kingdom Metazoa; phylum Onychophora; class Udeonychophora; order Euonychophora; family Peripatidae; genus Epiperipatus; species Epiperipatus broadwayi. The sequence continues at coordinate 119,499 of JAQFVV010000457.1, forward strand.
ATTCAGTCCAATATTCAAATCATTTAAATTTTACAAGTTTTTCAGAGTGACAAATATATTTTAAGCTTTATTTGAAATACTGACAATTGTTGATCAAAATTTTCCAAATCAATATATAAGACTTCGTCTGCAATAAATTATTTAAGTTTTAATATCAAAATATATATATTTATTTCATGTGAGGTATAAAAATAGGTCATATATTTATACCAATATAAATTATAAAGTAAGCAAAATAATATATATATGTTTTTACTTTTATAAATAGTGAAATGGTATATATTTAGTATGCCAAAAAAAAATATTTATAAGATAAAATGAGACTGAGGAAAAACAAATAAAAATATTTATATATTTGAAGAGGAAAATGAAATTTATATAAAGCAACCAATGACAAAGAGCAAAAAGAGCTAGCCTTCATCACTAGTATTGTATATGTTAAATAATTTGATTAACTTTTAATATTTTTATTATTCCTGTTTATGCTATTACTACCGTAAACTTTCAAAATAATAGCAACCTCAAAGAAACAATTATTTTGACTTTCCTGTTACCTAAAATAATGTTTTTCAATCTTAATAATGATGCATCTACCTTTTCTTTTCATCACAGTATTATTGTACAGTCCTATTTAAGTGTTTATTATTGAGCAGTGTCCTCTTAAACTAAATTAGGCATATCTTAAGATTGCTAAATGAGAGGGAACCAAAGAAGCCACAACTCAAAATTTAAAATCTTTAAGTGCTGACTATATTTTCTGCTACCAAATAGCTATTTTGTAACTGACTTTTACTTGGGGAGGGGGAGACAGAAGATTAGAAAAGTCACATTTGCGTAAACAAGCAGGAGAAATTTGGATTTTGCTCATTTCCTTTTCTTTTTTTTCATTCATTTTTTTTAACTATTTTTACCTATAAAGTGTTTTAGCATTACCTATAACAATACAGAGTTAGGTGTTCATAGACCATAGATTAATAACTACGGATCTAAAATGTTTTATTTTTATCATGTGATACATTTTCAAAAACCATATAATAACTTGTGCTACATTAACTTTTTATTTATTTATTTTCACGTAATAATTAAATATTACAATTTTAATACAGAAAATTCTTTCATATTATCAGATACAAGCATTTAAAAATATTTTCAAATAAATCTTATGCTTTTTTGATTAAACATTTGTACCCATTTCTTTTTCTTTGATTAAATATATATACATGTGAGTGTGAAGGCATTTTCAAACTCTCAAACTGATATGTATGTGTGTGGATACCTGCACATACATTTAAAGATAATAGTAAATAAATAAAGAATAACTGTAGAATTAAAAGATTTATTTTTTAAATACGGAACTAAAAAATAATTAGAAGTTTAAGATTAGAAAAAAGAGTATATTCTAATTATACTGAAGAACTAAAATTAGTGATAACGAGATAAAAATGTATTTATAATAATTAAGGGAATGAGAGTCAGATTTCTGTCATTAATAAAAACATTTGAGTCTCATAATAACTTGTTAATTAAAGTTTACAAAAGGTAAAACATTCTGGAATCCAGCATAGGTGCACTTAAAGAAATAACTATGAATGGGAATGCCAGCCAATCAACTGTAGGAAGAAAACAATGGAAGAAGACACCAAGTTGGAGGAGAATAACAAAAGGAAGTTAATGAGGAGCTCAACTGGAAGATGGAGATAAAACCTGGGTGTTGGACATAACACAAACTGTCAAAATGTATATTTTAAATATTGATTATCCTAATCTTTCAAATTCGTACATGCTTGTATATGCATATTTCGCTTTGTCCATCCATGTCTACCTAACCATTACACCTATATATATATATATACACAACTAATATCAAGATTCACAGTCCAACAATTTGATATTTCCAACATTAATTAGAATATTCTGGTATTGTTATTACACTGACAATTACTGCTGCCTTTAACTCCTAATGGGAAATATAGAGTTACTACAAATTTTGTTCATAGAATTTGATCTTTTTTAACTTTTTCCATTATTTTCAATATTTTCGAAATTCATTATCTATAATTCTTCTACAAGCTATTCTTGATTGTCTTTACATCAGTTTCCATATTCTAACCCTAATTTTAATTTTCATAGCATATTTTCTTCCTTAAAATATTTAATCTCCAATAAGATTTTCTTTTCTGATCATTCATCTAATATTACTTCTAATCATTATATATCCAAAATAATACAAAAGCATTTGTTTCTAACTTTATGAGTTAGCTAATTTTTCAAATTTCATATCAATATAGAATAACAGATTATCATATTACTGTCAAAAATATACATTTATATTTTAATTTTTAGATATGTCAGACATTCTACCTCAATAATTATAAATAATAATATTAATTTATCTGATTTCTTTTTTATTATCTACTGCTCACAAGAACTAATTTCATTATTAACTTTTCATATTATATTCATTGCATGGCTATTATTTCTGTTATGATTGTTAGCATTAACAATACTATTATTGTTGATATTCCTACTGATAATTAAAATTCATTACAGTATTGTTGCTGTCACTAGTAATTTAGCATGTAAATATCACAATAATGTGCCTTAAAATAAGAGCAGTTCCCTCTCTAGTGTGATATATTATAAGGTTGAATAATTAATGTTGCCAGTTGCCCTATTAAATTTCCATCTTCAGAACAGGTTCTGTTTTTTGCTTTTAATCAATAGGGCATCTGTTATTTACTAATTGCCCTGAAGTATAATCAATGGTTCTAGAATAGAAAGCATACTAATTTGATCATTATCAAGTTCTTTATGTATATCTACTTATAACAATAAACTAAAGAAAATTCAAGTAAAAATTATACCACTGTCTGTTCTTCCAGGAAAAATCCAAAGAGGTAATGAGCATCCTATAAGAAGATCAATATGAGAAAGAATCAGCAAGCCTTCATCCTTCTCATCAGTGAAGAAAGAAAACATGGTTTGAAGAACTGGACCAAATGGTTCCACTTTGAGGATTCGAATACACTGAAAATAAAAGAAATAAACATCAAGAGAGAAACCAAAATTAATTTTAAAAAAAAATTAAACTATCAATTGACTGATATGACACAAATATTTTCATGGGTAAAAGGTGGAAAATGCTGCTTTCAAGTTTTCTTTTACAAATAAGGCAAAAGATCATTCATGCAAAATATGATCAGGAGGCATGAGTAGCCATAATAAAATTTAAGATTAAATCCACTGATTTTTTATTGCATAAATGGTCTTTTCCATGTCTTTACACATGGGAAAACTCCAAAAGACTATCTGATATATATATACACACACACAATGTTAAAAACAAATTCTGTTAACTATTAAGAAATTTAAGACAAGGTTGCTTTTTATGGACAAAATAATTATTAATTAAATATTATTTTCAAATAAAAATAACATTTAATATGTAGAAGTAAAAATGTGATATTTATTCAGAATTATAGTACTTCAAACTTTTTATACTGATTTAAAAGCTTATGAAATTTCAAAAAAAAAATAATAAAATGCAACAAAGTTATCAGAGAGTGCATTCATGAAAGCACACAAATTTATTTTTAAAGAATTATTGTGATAAAGAATTATTAGCAAAATCTGAATGCCTTTTAAAATTATTTTTGTTTTAAAAAAATTATTCAGATTACTTACAATATACACACTATAAACAAAGCTTTTAAAAAATTGGTCTAATATATACTATATAGTTAAATTATATTGCATTTAATTCATTTTTGAAAGTATATGTTAAATGTCAATAAAGCAGGTCATTTCATGATTTGTTGATATAACATCATTAAAACTAAAGAGTGAAAGGGTATAAGTAAAACAGGTCAATAAAATATATAGTAATTTGACCTAGTCTCAAAAACATATAACTATAATAGGAAGTTGGCCTTGGTTCAAAAGATTTTTTTAATTTCAGACTATTAGATTGTTAATGTAAAGATTAAAAGATGAATGCTAGATGTGTAAATTCATTTGCTGGCAAAAGCCACAAACGAAAAACTAACCTGAAGGCATAGATTTAAGAACATTACTGTTTAGTGATCACTGATTAACAAAGTTTTGTAATTCATGACTCCAGCAACAAGTGGAAAAAGATATTCCTGAAAAAATTTGATGACAATGTCATGAATTAATAGTAGTTTTCATATTTCTCTGCCACAAATTAGTTTAATAATTATTTAATGATATTGAATGAATATCTTTGAATGAGAAATCACTAGATAAATTCCTTTGTAAAAAACATTCCCCTCCCTGTTTAGGAAAGAATATGGAATGTTTACTTTTATTAATTTGTGCATACACATCTGACAAATTGTTCAGGATTAAACTGCATTCATTACAGATATTCTGACATTGAACTATTATCATTCCAAATTAATGTGTTTTTATAACATTGTTGATAAAATATTATAATTATATATATATATAAACTGAACTGTAGATGATTAATCATTTTCTAGCTATAAAAAAAAAAAAAAAAAAATTCATCACATCTAAATCAGCAAACTATATAAGAAATACAGTGGCTGTTTATTCTTTGTTTTCTGGTGGTAATTAAAACTTAGTTTACTATTAATGTTCTGGTGGTATTAAACTTAGTTTACTAAGAATGTTGAAATTTATGAGTGGAATTGATATTAAAGACAAATCTAAATAAGGTAGGACAAAGACTGTCTTATTTTAAGCAACTTTTACCCTGCATTATTTTTTATATACTTTGCTGATGTAGAAATGGTAAATTTCATTGTTATTTTTATATTTAAAAGAAGATTAATCAACTCCAATTCAGTTTATAATATATATTATTCCTATACAAATATAATATATTATAATGAAATGGGGATATGGGTGCTTGCCCCTGGGGGTGGTAATTGTTGGGGTGATGGCAAAACATCATCACTCCCAGTCAATATAATATTTCAATAATGAAATTTAATATAAGAAATCTTGATATTATTAGATATAATATTAAAGTATTGAAATAATGAAGTATTAAAGTAAGAGATTTCATGAGAGATATTAAAGTAATGATTACTATCACAAATATATATAAGCAATTTTATATATTAAAGAAGAGCATGAGATCAATGAATCTCTGAGAGAAATCTCTGAGATCAGCCAGCTAGATCAGAAGAGATCAATTAACTCCTTAGAGCAACTATAATTAACTATACAACCAGCATTATAATAAGTAATACAAAGAAAGAAATAACCATTCATCATCATGAATGATCAACAATAAAATAAATGAACAGTCAATCTTGTGACTGGATTTGAAATGGGTATCCTGTAGACCAGGTTAACTATTGTGCCATTGCCAGCTTGGGGCAATTATTTAAACCTTAATTTGGATGCAACATCTTAGTGCTCATCCATCAGAATACATAATAATCAATAACAATAATGTTGGGATATTAAAACATGCTGATCATCATCAATGCTCTGGCCACTTAGTACCATTAATGCACTGGCCAACTATAAACTTTACCTCTAAGACTAAACTAAAATAAAATGTAGTGCAGGATCATTAAAGAATATAATCTTATGCGCCAACCAGGATGATGATGATTGATCATTGCTGGATAACCCCTTAAGCATTAAATACATCCCCATTTATATAACAGCAATTATACATAAATCTAGCTCAGAAGAACACAAGCTCAAGTACTGTTATGGTGACCAAGAAATGATGCAATAATTTTTAAGAATTGAATTTAAGTTTATTAACAATAAAAAAACTAATGAAATTAAGGTCTCTAGAATATGGCTATACAATTAGAAGCCTTCTGATTATCATAAACATATAATAATTAAAAATATATATCACATTGTGATTCACATATATGTGATTTACAATACTCAAGTGATTATATTGACTTATAATATCTCTTAATGAGTTTATGTAAATGCATATATATATATCTGCATAGATGTGCATTTTGTAATATATAAGAAATATATTTCAATTGACATCTAATAGTTTTAAAATGATAAAAATTTTACGTTCTATTTGACGCTCATTGTTATATACATGCACACAGAATGCAGTACAATTTAGAAATGGACATATTTGAATTGATATTTAATAATAATAAAGTGAATACATTTTACATATATATCTTAATAGGTTTACTCAAAACACACATATATAATCTGCGCAAATATGTGCGGTAGAATAATTGATTAATTATATAAATGAATTTCATTTTCTAACATATTTGATAATAGCAAAAACTCATTTTCCTTTTTATAGATCAAGATTTAATATATATGTGTATGCATTTAGCCATTTATGCACACTCTGATGTTTACATATTTTAGTTTGATACAATAAAATTATTAAAAATTATTTTTTCAATTAATTCTCTTTGCTGAATATAGCCTTTTTTTAAAAAAGTACTATCAAATTTTTGACAGTTTATTTTAAAGTTTTCTTTCTGTTTTGACATATTACTATAAAAGGATGATTTAAATAAAAGTTCTTATTTTCTTTCTATAAAATTATCTATGAATTATTTCTTTTTGATCTTAATTCAAGTAAAATTATATATATATATTGTAACCAATTGGTTTACTTAACACACTAATATAGTATGTGTGCATAAATATATATAAAGTTGAAAGGAAAAGTAGAAATAAAAACACAAAAATTGCAGTAAATATTTTCTACATTCACTGAAATAAAAATAATAAATAAAGAATTAAATAACTCTGGATTTAAAATAATATTTTATTATAAAATTAAATATTTAAAAAAAGATCTGATAAATAAAAATTAATATTTTTATTCTGATTTTGAAAATTTAAAAATAAGCATGTTTTCTGATAATTATAAAAATTTCTATTTTTGAAATCTTTTAATTAACTTGTAAATTTCTATTATCTGAGTAAAAACATGTGTGTAAATTCTAAAGGATTATCACACCTTTGGTCAAATTCCAAAAATTAAAGTAAAAACATGAATATCACCCTTTGATAGAAATTTCCAGCTTGTTTTCAAATGGATTAGACAGATTGAAAACAGTCACTATGTTTTTATCACATGACCTAACCAAGATTATAAAAAGACTGATAAAAAAATATCAGTTAGTTTTTGCTTGCAGTTTTGTAAGAGTTGGCCAGAAGAGTCTGCTTTTAATATTTTAAGCAGTGACCAACTAGGCCAACTGCAAAGTTTGACTTTAATTTTCTGAGGAGTGGTTAGCAGAATAGCTAGCAGTTATACAGAGCTCCTATGAAGATCTAAGGGAGTACCAGTCCAGTAGCTGCCCCATAGTTTACTGCAAAGTTTTGATTCATGAGGCCAGGGTCACTTCAAAGGGATCAAGTAGGTGCTTAAATATGTTCTAGAAGACAGCTTGCCATGCCTGGACAGAAGAAAGCTCATGACATGCTAACAAATCACCGGAATTGTACCTCTTCCTGATACTGACAATTGCTTGAAGTACAGAAGGAAGTTCATGGTATGCCAACAAATTACTTCAATACTTTTTTCTGATGATGACAATAAACCTGGATTATATTTTTCTGATGGACCAAAAACCAAGCTTACCAAGAGAAAGCTTGAAGAAATTGATGTATTTATGCTGCTGTTTATCTATACACGCAGGGAACCACAGATAAATGTGTTGCATATATATACAGTGAGTTATTTTATTTTAATATTCCTTAAAACGACTTTTAAAATTGTAAATAACTTAAAAAAAAACAACAAACAAGTAACTTTTGCTTGAGTTGAAATCTAGTAGATTATATATAACAAAATTTTAAATAATTTCCTTAGTAAAATGACATTTTTATAACTGATAGATATATATAAAACGATATTAGTTTAAAATCGTTTATTAAACAAGAAAAAAGGCTGAACCATTTATTATTTTTCTATAACAAGTTAAATATGTTCAGAAATTTCACGCACACGCATGTGTGTGTATATGCATGTGCATATATGTCAATTGTATTGTATATATCAGTGCTAGTCAAGTATAACACATGTAAAATTTAATTTATTTTTTTATAGTTATTTTATGTTAATTGAAATGTTTTCATGGCATATTATAAAATGCACGTCTGTGTACGAATATATGTATGCCTTTAAAGATACTTATTAAAAAATATTCTAAGTCAATGTAATAACTTTAGTTGTGTATATAATTTTGTATAATATTCAAAATCAAAAGCCTGATTCTGCAGATTTTAATATTTATTTTTTTATTATTAATAAACTTGTATTTAATTGTTAAAAATTGTTTCCATCATCTCTTGGTCACATACAGTAATAGAGCTTATGTTCTCTGAGCTAGATTCGAACACTGGATGAATATATAAATGGGGGTATGTATTTAGTGCTTTTGGGTATCCAGAGATGATTAATCATCATCCTGGTTGGCGCAAAAGAGAATACTCTTTAAAGTCCATGCACTATATTTTATTTTTAGTGTAGTCTTATTAGAAGTTAAGTTTATAATTGGCCAGTACAAGTGGCCTGAGCATTGATGATGATCAGCATGTTTTGTATCCCAGCATTATTGTTTAGATTTTCTGGTTATGTATTCTAATGGATTAGCATTTAAGTGGTGCATCCAAGTTATGCTTAAATAATTGCCCAAGCTGGCAAAGGTTCAATGGTTAGTCTGATTTACAGAAGACCCATTTCCAATCCAGTCACAAGGTCGACTGTTGATTTATATTTTTTATTGTTCAAATCCAGTCACGAGATGGACTGTTGATTTTATTATATTTAATTGTGGATTATTCATGACAAAGAATGGTGTTTTAGATAGTGCTCATCCTTACTTGATAATTACTTTACTTTATAATGCTGGTTGATGGTTAATTATGCCTTTAGTTGCTCTTCTGATTTCTCAATGATCTCTAATCTCATGCTCTTATAAAATACTATATTACTTAAATATTATACTTTTTGTAAATTTTAAATTTAATTTACTTGGGTACTTTCCACTTCCTTCAACTTGCTTCTCCTTCCACCCTCATCCCGTTCCAACATATATATTTTAATGTCATTATTTAACGAATTACTAAAACAATTTCTTTAAAAATATATATCAAATCATCTGTGAATTGCTCCTTTCTTTTAGACATATGACTCAAACAAATTATTCATTTGTTTTGCTTTAAGTTATTAAGTTATAAATTTAAAAGTCATTTTAAAGATTTTAAATGAATCCAACAGCTATATATGTTTATCTGCATATAGGTACAGGCACACATATACCAATTGTTCAAGCTTTCCCTTGGAAAGTTTGGTTTTGACGATTGTCATTATCAAGATAGATATAAATCAGGTAATTTGTTTGCATGCCATGAGCTTCCTTCTGTCTAGGACTTGATAAGCTTCAGGCCAGCAAACGTCTTGTCATTTAAGGTTAATGATTGATTTGAAGTGACCCTGGCTTCAAATAAATCAAAATTCCTCCATACAACCAATAGACTGCTGCTGGATTTCCTGCCTTGACTTCAGCTACATCTCATGGGAGCTTTGTATAAATGTGTCAGCCATCTCTGGTCAGCTAAAACCAACTGCTTCACAAAAAAATTAAGACAAGAAAAGGCTTCAAAAAAATTACTATCCAAACTTTGCAGCAGGCCTATTTGGCCATTGCTTCTCAAAATATTAAAACCACATTGAACTTTTCAAAAACTGCTATCGAGAGTTTGCAGTTAGCCAATTTTGACAGCTACTTCTCAAAATATTAAGGCTAGACTGAAATAATCTTTTTATCCAACCCTTTTATAGACTTGAATTGAGGTGAAAACAACACTAATTTAAAAACTGTTTTTTTTTCTTATTTCTCTTGATTGAAAACAATTTTAATCCCTACAAAAGAACTTTTAATTAAAAAGCTACATTTGGAAATTGTATCAAAGATTTTTAAAAATAGAAATGTAAATAAGCATTAATAAAAAAAATTTCAAAAACAAATCATGCTTGTTATTTTTTCTTAAATTCAAAATCAGAATGCTAATAATATAATATTAATATTTATTCAGACCTTCTTAAATGTTTTAATTTATAATAAAATTCTGTTTTAAATTCAGAATTGTTTAACTCTTTACAATTATTATTATTCCAAATGAAATGTAGAAAATATCTACAAAAATTTATGTCTGTGTTTATTTCTATATTTCCTTTCAACTTTATATATATTTGTGCACACATACACACACACTATAATAGACCTGTTATAATATATTTTAAGGAGCCTACATCATTTCGACTCAATCAAAGTGAATCATTACACAATTGTTACTTATCATAAACACTAGACAAAGCAAAGCATTATTTATTTTCTCTGATTGCAGAAAATAATAATGCATTCAAAGTACATATACAAATAAAAGGCCTTTTTTTTTTCTTCAAAAACTTTTATATAACAAAATGTTTGCTTCACACTTTTTGAAAATATAACTAATTGCTTATCAACTAATAATATCCTTGACACTTAACTTCATCTGAATGCTTTAATCGAATTCACTTCTCTATATATAATACTTGAATAGGCATACACCATCATTCAGAAATCTTACTATCAAATTAGTATCAGATCTACATAATTAGATAAATAAATTAGTTTGAATTCATACCTAAGGATTTTGAAATTTTCAAGTTAATAGACAGTTAAGTGATATAATAAAAAATGACTTCAATTCAAATCAGAAATTTCTATGCAAAGAAGGCTAGAAATCTATTTAGCCAAGTTAAATATTCATTTCTTCCAAAATATTTTTATGCAACTCAAAACCCTATCAATATTTTTTCATTATCATAGTTTTTCATTCTCATCATAGAGATTCAAACAACAATAATAATAAAAATATCTCTAAATTATTGCACTCTTCCATCCTTTACATTTCTCCCTATCCATAAAATTTATCATGTTTCTCTTACAACATCCTATATAATAAATATTTTTTATTCTTCCTCTCATCTTTGCATTAAACACATCTACATTCTTGCCCATTTTTACCTCTTTCCTTTGGTAGCCAAATCTCTTGAACTTATTCTAAATGTGAATAAGCTCTTTCTAATATTATCATATATACTTCCATAATTTTATATACATTTATTATTCTTATATAATATATAGGGGTATATGAGCACAGACTTTCACATGTCCCACCACTCTCCTCCACTCTATCTAATAACACTGATACACTCAAGCACATATATGCTGAAAAGATAAATAATCACCAATATATGTATTTCATGCTAAACCAGCAATCATCAGTTGGTCCAAATTATCATCTCCTACACATATATACTATAAGTGCTCAGATATATATTAAGATAGACAATCTTCAAACTTTAATGGACAGGCTCCAATCTACTACACACTCCAACTCTTCAACCGTCTAACCAATTGAAAATCTGATGATGGAATGCTGGAAGGCCACCCTGAAGCCGAGATTCTTGTCACACCCATGTTGACCTAAGGTCAATCTGAACCCCACATGTACAGGACATAATCCATTTAATACATATGCAAAGATGGGCAGACATCTCTACAATGTAATACCTGAAACACAGGCTTATTACATACCTGTGTCTATATATGCAATATATATATTACATTGTAGAGATGTCTGCCCATCCTGGCATATGTATTAAATGGATTATGTCCTGTACATGTAGGGTTCAGATTGACCTTAGGTCAACATGGGTGTGACAAGAATCTCGGACTCAGGGTGGCCTTCGAGCATTCCATCATTAGATTTTCAATTAGTTGGACGGTTGAAGAGTTGGAGTGTGTAGTAGATTGGAGCCTGTCCATTAAAGTATGAAGATTGTCTATCTTAATATATATCTGAGCACTTATAGTATATATGTGTGGAAGATGATAATCTGGACCAACTGATGATTGCTGGTTTAGCATGAAATATGTATATTGGTAATTATTTATCTTTTCAGCATATATGTGCTGGAGTGTTTCAGTGTTATTAGATAGAGTGGAGGAGAGTGGTGGGACATGTGAAAGTCTGTGCTCATATACCCTATATATTACATATATAGACACAGGTATGTAATAAGCCTGTGTTCTTATATAAGTAAATTATTTTTTAATTCATAATTTTTTCCCATAACTCTGCTTCTTTTCCCTAATTAACTTATTGATCCACTATTGCCATTCTTCTAATTCATTAATTTGTAGTGCATCCTATGTATTTGCTTATTTTTTTAAAATAGTAGAAATAAATTCTCCATTAATTGTGCATACAAGTCATCTGTTAGTCCTGCCATCTAGTGTCAGTTGATTGAATCATTATTTATAAATTGACTATAGGATTAACGTTAGTAATTCAAAATTATATTAATTTCATGCTATCTACAATATTTTATAACAGTAATTGCAATTATATAAACACTAACCAATGAAAGATATTAGCATTCCTATCTGACATTAAAGGAAATTTAAATCTTACCAATTTTAAAATAATCAACTATTAAAAAGGAGCAATTATACTGCACTGATAACATAACTAGTGCCATTCTTATAGGAGTGCAGACATAATCAAGATTACTTCTTATCTTGTTATTTATTGTTAAGCACAGCATCAGAGACACTCGATTATTATCAATATTCATATTAATCTTACAACAAATATCTAAAATATCAGCAAGGTATATAATTTAGCTTTAAATTCAAACAAATAAACTTTTTTTATTACATCTATGAAGATCAAATATTATTTTATAATCAATAGTTTGAGAATTTGTCTTTATTTGTCAAATATTTATATGAATCTTAATATTTTTTTAGAAATTTAAATGATGAGGTAAAAAGATGATTGAAATACATTTGGTGTCAGAATATTGAAATTCTGTTGTACAGAAAATATAATTTTTTCTGTTACTAGTACTAATCCTGTTTTCTCCCATAAAGTCAATAAAAATGTTCATTCTACATTAGAACATTTTAAAACATTATAATTAAGATGAAATAGATACTTTTTATTAACTTCTAGTTTGATTATTAATTAGTTAAAGAGAAATTCCAAAGAACATGTGTATATGTAAATTAAGATAATAATTTGTATATTGCAGACTAAGCTTTTGTATTCCAGAAGCCAATCACCAAGTAATCAATCTGATATAAAAAAAGGGTCAAATAAAAAACAGATGAAGAGAGAGAAAAAAGGAACAAATTGAGAAGATTTAAGCCAAAGGGCCAAACAGAAAACAGCTAAAAAGATGGAGCAAAGGCACAAACTGAAAAGATTCAAGTCAATCAGAACATAAATCACTGCCTTCCATAGATAGTAAAGGCATATCTAAGCATGTGCAACTTATCCAGAAATTATTATTATTTCAATAAACCTTAAGATTAATTAGGTAATATTGTAAATGTACTTATTGTAATACCTAATTTTGGTTGTATTTATATAAATTTAGTTTCTACATACAAAAAGGAAATTATATTTTATTGATACGTAAAAATTCTAATTTGGAAATTGAATTTTTATTATAAAAGATTGATATGAATAGCAAGTGGTAGTCTTTTCAATACAGACCTCCATCTAAATTTTTTAGAGAGTTAATATGAGTTCATGATACAGTAGTTTGGTCTAATAAACTGACAACAACTTGAAAATAATCTTTACAAAAAAGTAAGAATTCAAGCATGGTATGGAATAACTCCATGTGCCTAAAAACAAGCACACAAAAATATACTAGTTTCATTCAAAAATTTTATTTTTTAACAATACGCTCATCTGTTTTAGACATTTAACAAAATAAACTAGCTAAAATGAATTAGCACTTTATTAGCTTTTTTTTTTCTCTTTGCTAGAATTACATAAGCTATCTTTGATGATTTTCTGTTTAATTTTCACCAGGTTATTAATAAGTAATATTTGAAAATGAAGGACTGTTAATAATTACTTTATTAGAAAACTCAAAAATTAGCATTTTTATGAGCATATAAATATCATTTTTAAACACAGATAAAAACATATACATATAAAACAGGCACTAATACAAAAAATAAAGTCTATTCATTCATATATATATGAAATAGAAATAATCCATAAGAGATTACATGCGTATTTACAAAATAGAAATAATCCATAAGAGATTACATGTGTATGTACAAAATATATTTGTGTTATACAGTATAATGAAATAATGGTAAAATTTTGAATACTTACTTCTAATACTAAAAAGAGACATAATACTAATCCTGAAGCCAAATATAAAAGATCTGGGTCCCAAAGAAAACCAGGAATGTATGTCATAATTACCATTATGTGAAAAAATTTTCGATTCACAGTTGTGGAAATCTTGGACTTTGTAAGTCCAATCTTTTGAATAATCACAAAACAAATAGTCATTGCTACAACAACCAGCCACAAGCAGATTAATGCTATCTGAAATAATCACATATACATATGAAAAAAAAAAGAGAAAAATAAATTCAAATATATGTAAATGATTTATTAATAGCAAATAAAAATATTTATCATAAATAACAATGCATATTTATTAAACTATTTGAATTAAATAACTAATAATTAAATATAGATAATCTAAACATATAAGTAATCATCAATAATAGAAAAACATTGACAAAAACAATAAATGATAAAATATAAATACTTTTAAAACCCCTATCCTTCTTCCTATCATTTTTCTTCATAAAACTCTTAAAAATCTGATATTTCCCACAATTTGATTTTCATTTATTTGTATTGTTTTTAATATATATATAGTTTCAAAAAATGTAAAATATTTATTTGTATTATTCTATATATTTCCCATATTAAGAAATTGTAATAAATATATCATATGATTGATACTTTCTCTAACCAATGTAAAAACAATCTCACATGATTAATGACTAATGGAATTATTCTCTCAAGTTATTATTGTCTGAATTGATTTATATAAAAGATCTATAATGGCTAACAAGGTTCCCTTTTAATTGATGAAAAAGTCTTGATTTTGGACATTAACATTTGTAAGACAGTTCCTATATCACCTTATAAAAAGTGACCATTATACAATATTAAATTTATTATACACAAAGATACATATAATTATGGAGTGCAATTTGAGAGCACTGTGAAGTGATTTGATAGTTATTCATTTATTTCCATACAATATCATACCTGTAGAACTATAAGTGATACTAATCAAAGCAACAGATGTCAGAAATAATACTAAAGATGTCAGAAATAATACTAATATCTACAACATTAATACTGATAATGAAATATGAAAAATAATGACATGGTATCTAATACCTGCATTTCACTTCAAGAAATGAAACTATAACTACACCCTTATTTAACAATAATATATTTTACACAAAAATTCAGAATTGTCAAACATTCATGTTTGTACAATTTTGCTAATATCTAACTCTCTAAACTTTATATAAACAAAACAAAATAAATTGTTGGTAAACAAACACACAAACATTTGTAATGTATTTACATTCACAAGTATTAGTATACATATTTGTGAGAATATAAACACACATCAATATATATAAATACACACACATATATAAAACTATGTTTAATGAATATAAAAATAACTACCTATGCATTGATATATTATTAAATATTATATTTAAATTTATGAATGACTATACATGTAAATTTCTATAATATAAATATATACTTATCATCAATAAAAACATTTTTAAATACATATTCTTTATTATATATGTATACAAAGCCCAAATGAAGTTAGTTCCCAATCAGACCACTAGGTGATTGAATGCTTGATAACAAAGATACTATAGATGTAATATTTAATTACTGTTTTCAGTAATTATTGGTAGTTCAATTGGATGCCACCAGATTCTTCCAGTGTCTGGAAGATGATTTAGATTGAGTTTAAACCCCCAATATTCTTTTGGGGTTTCCTTGATTTATTAAATGGCACTGTAATCAATATATTCTCCTTCAGCACTTTAAAATAAACTGATAATAAAAGAAAAAAAATTACTTTTACCTTAAAAGAGGGTTTCTTCTTATTTTTTTCCCATTTTGTTCTACAACCATCACATAACAATTATTTTCTGTATAGATCAAGAGATCAAGATTTTCTTTGATCTATGTATTAAATAAAATCATTAATAAAAAAAATATGTGTAGAAAAAATATTAATTGAACAAATATAACAAAAGGATTATACGTCTTGTAATTTGACTTCATACTTGTTACTGGAATTTATCATAACAAATATATTATTTTTCCAACGAGGTTACTTTTTTTTTAATTCAGTTTATTTTAATTGAGCTTAACTTTCATTGTATACTCACAAAATGATCTCTTTCTTTAATTAATTGATTTTCAGGTTTAAATACTATGTTTATTTATTCCAACACTCATTATATGGTTGATTCTAATAGCAATTTTTAACACGTGTGTTCACGATTTTGAAGTGCACTGTTTGGAAATGAATTTTATCCTGATGTTTTACAAAATCTCTAACAACTGGCATAATTTCTTGATCATAGCTGTAAAGTAAATCATCTTAACATTATTGCCTACAATGCATCATCACTGTCAACAATTATCAGTTCACTGTATGATGGTCTCTTCAAATTCAATCCATCTTTTCTGATCTCTAGTTCTCTTCTTCACATCACCCCTACACATTTTCTTATTCCATCCATCAATCTCACATGTGGTCTCTTTCTGGGTCTTTTATAGTCTCTTGGAATCCATCTATTATCATCTTTTCTAGCAATATGTCAAGCCCAACTCCACTTCAGTCTTTTAGTCCTTTCAATAATGTCAGTAACATCTGTTTGTTCTCTTACTTTTTAGGTATAATTAAATAATAAAATTACTAAGAAGTACACAGACTCAAAATACCAAACAATATTCATCAAATATATAAGATAATTCTAGATACTTAAAAATGCAAGCCATGTAAAATAACAATTTAAAATATCTTCATAAAAGCACTTATAGCAGGGTTACATTAACTGCATATAGCAAAAATATAAAACATTTAATCACTAATACAATATTTAACTTCATTAACTCACATATCAAAGTATGGTTCATAATATAGAACAATGTTAACTGCCCACAAAATCAACTAGAAATAAATCCATGGTAAATTCTTCTCTTAAATCAAATGATAAACATAGGTAACAGTAAGTGTGTTAAATTCTTCTCTTAAATAAAATGATAAACATAACTAACAGTAAGTGTGTTCACTGACAAATAATAGGCAATTCTGAGTACCTATTCATATTGAGCCGGATAGTTTATCCAATTCAAAGGGCGCTTCACAAAAAAAAAAAAAAAACTTTTGGTTTTATTAAAGTTTAAAAAAGAAAGCTTTTTAAAAGTTTGTTTAAAAAGAGTACGTGTAATAATGCACATACTCAGTTATGTTTTAAAATATGTCATTTTTCTTTTTAATAAATTTTAATTCTAAAATAGTTTTCTTTTGCCACTTGTTTTTTTATTTTTAGTAATTAAAGGCAAGCAAATTTTTTTAATTGTTTTGACTGTAATCAATTTCTAATTTACTTTAATTAAGCTGAAATTTGTTGTTACATTTTTTTTTTTTTTTAAATTAATCCTAAATAAGATTAATCTGGTTGTAATTTTTTAATTAAAATTGAGACTAAAATAAAGATTTGCCCTGGCCTATAATTAAAGATGATGTGGGAAATAAGAAGAGTCATATAAATAGCCCAGGTTAGGAATTGAAAGGAACTCTATTCTATTTTACTAATTAGTCTTCAGCTATTGACATCTGTTCAGTTAGTTTAGTTTGTTCAACTTTTAGTATGTCAGTCAATATAACCATTTAATAAATGTAATCATCTTTTCAGAATGCCTAAACGAGCCTCTATGAAAAATATTACTTATGCAATGCCGTGCTAAACCAACTCAAGACGAATCCCAGACCTAAATTGTCCCTGCTAAACATGCTTTAAAATGTATACAAAAACTGATCCAGTAATGTCTCCTGCCTTCTGAACAAAATGGAAACTTGAAGCCTTCACCAGAGTTCTCCAATGAATGAACTATTTGTGCAGTGCTGAAAGACCTTTGCAGTTTCAAATTTATACCTCGAGGTAATATGTTTCCATATTCTAATCAGGGTTTAAATCTGTCTAGTCTCAGCTTAATCTTTAAGATTACCTATCTTATATTTATTTGCTTATTGTTGTATTTTATAGTATGTTTTTGGGAATCTTAGTTTTAAGATTCCAAGTTTGTTTTCCATTTTAGTTATTGGAGGGTGTATTGTGAGATTATATTTTTAATATGTCTCACTTCATTACTAACCCTTGCTAAATGCTCTGGCAGCTTGTCATAATTTCAGTTTACTCACCTGTCCCTATTTTATCGTCCAATAATTAATTTTAAATACATTTAAATTGCGTTTCTCGCAAACTGCAAATCTTTTGGCTTGCGGTTTGTTATGTTTTGTTATTCTAGTTTTTCTGAAGTTTGAGATTTTGGGTCATTTCCAGATTAGGTAAGATAGTGATCATATTTTTTTTTGTCTTGTATGTCACGAGCTGTCCTGCGGACAAATGACTTCTCTAGTTCAAGGTACCAGACAATGCTCACCCGCGCTGTTTTGTTGATTTCCTACAAGACCGTATTGTTTTTCATATCTCTGAATTAGGAAATTACAATTAGTTTTTATAAATCGCCAGCAGGAAGATACTATTAATTCCCTTTTAAATTGTAGGCAAGAAGACGATTCTTTCTGCCAAGGCATTTAATGTTTTAATATCTGCAGAACTCATGTGCGCTCTCTGATAAATACGCTTATAAAAATCTAGGTCAAACTTTCACATTCTATTTGCTAGATTTTCTTTATTTTATGTTTATTGAATTTAATAAAAGTTATCAAATCAGTTTAAATTATTTGGCTGACGTTTGTCTATTTGTTTCATTTTCTCAATTGTCTGAACAATAGTTAAGATTTCTTGTTGTCTCCCTGGGTCTAGTCGATGCAAACCATCATCACCAGCCACTTTTGATCACGGTAAACAAATTTTCCAGATACACAGTGATCTGGTGGCGCCCTCCGTGATCAAGAGTAGATTGAGTGACCGTGACAATATATATATATATGCAAAAGTGATGATTATATTTTTTGTACTTTTCAAAATTTTTGATTACTGTATTTACTAATATTTAATTATAAGATTCCATATATATATAATAGACATTGTAATGGTCAGACTAGCATATTTTCACAATTTTACATTTTCTCTTTTTATTTATTTATTTACATAAATTACACAGGTCACACCTGGCTTTAAGCATCAGGAAATATAACAATACATGTATATTTAAAACAATTATTTTATTCAATATAATAATGTAACCATTACGTAGCCCTATTTGTAATGCCAGGCTAAATTATGGAGAATATAAATTACTCCCAATGAATGATGGTAGTCCACACAATCTTACATAAGCAAAATAATAAATTATGTAATAATGATTTATTTACAAGTGTATTTATTAACTGATGTACAATTTATTTTCTTTAATAAAATTAACAAATCATATAACAATAATTTATTTACAAAGTATAATCATTAATTAATATGCAATTTATTTCTTTAACAAATTCCTTTAATCTTTATATATCATACACTATCAATATATTCATAGATAATATAACACATTCGCCAAATCTTTAGCCCTGACTTTAATAAACTTAAATATAATGTTATGCATGTATGAATTTCATAAATATAAACATTTCTTGAATTTGCATGTCTCCTAGTACTTACACATACATATGTTCCATATGGGATAGACATTGATGCTATCTTTATTACAATAATAATAAGGAACAAACTTTTTTTAGATCATATTGCTAAACATAACCACTTATACAATAATAACTACAAAGAGATGGCCTTTTAGTCTGAACCCTAACCTTCTATACAATAATTATAAGAAGTAGCCTTTTATCCTCAACCTAATTTAATACAACTACAATTTATACAGGAATGACTCGTTCTGGATCAATCATCAATCTGAAAATAATAAATACTTTCATATGGATGTGAACATGGGGTAAACTATTAAACATTGAACAAACAACTGCACATATATAAATCCATCTATATAAAATCCAATTTTCAGTAATCAAATATAAGTGTAACTATGAAAAAATGAAACTAATGGAAATAATTACATATTAACTATAATTATTTAAGATTTAGGCAATTAATATGTGTGCATTGCATTCACATGCTTATTATTATTTCTTTACTCTTTTTTCTTATTAATAACTTTTTCTCTTACTAATAACTTATAAAAAATTCATAAACTTAGCATACATAAATGATATATAATTTTTTTTTCTTTAAAAATTAATTTAAACAAATAAAGAGAAGTTCTTACAAATTCATTTCTCTCTCTCTTTTTTTTAAATTGATGTTTCTTTTAAAATAATACCCAGATAATAAATCTTTTTTATAAATCCAAAATAAAGCAGAAACCACTCTTTAAATATAAGACTCACACCTAAAAGAAAATAAGTGTCATTTACTTCTTTTCTTTCTCGCAAATATTAAAAATCCATTTACGATAATACTTAATATAATCTTGTAATTTTTAACTATTTTTTAAATAAGCACAAATTCTTTATTTCAGTCGAAGTTATTCAAAATGTAATTCAAAAGTGTTCCAGATGAGATCTAGCTAACTCTTAATAGTGCTCTTTCTTTTTATTCACAAAGCATAATCAATCCTGGGATTAGAGTGAAGTAATATTCCCTTTCTAATTAAACAAAAATGGGTTTTATATCCAAAATTTAGTTTCTTTCTTGACCCTTGTTTTGTTTATTTTTTTAACAAATTTGCATATTATTTTTCTTAGAAACAAAAAAAAAAATATTTTATTTTTTATTGAAATGAATAATAGAATGTTCATTTCAATATATATGTACAAAATATATTTATATAATAAACTGTATTTATATAATAAACTAATAATGCTCAAAGTTAAATAGATTTATAATGTGTTTCTCCAAAAATAAGACTAGGTCTTATATTAATTTTTGTTCTAAAAAGGAAATGTCTTATTTTTTTCATGTACAAAAATCTATATTTATGCAAGTATAAAAATCTACATTTATTTAAGTACAAAAATCTACATTTATTCAATATTAACAATTTCAACAGTGCATAAATAATTTTTATTACTGTTCGATTATGTCACATTTAGGATTACAATTATATCACAGAACATTCACATATTATTGAAATTAATATTTAATTTAAAATAATATATAAAACTTTAAGATGGCTTGATTAATTTGTGAAGTAAGATTGAGCACTAGTAATAAGTTTCAGCCTTTTCGGATAACAATGTGGATTTATATACAATCATACGGTTAGATATCAGATGAAACAAGAATTCTCATATTAGGCTGAATAAAGGCGTATTGATAAATGAAAAGTAAAATTGTGTCTGCAAGATTATTAAAATAATTAGTTATGAGTATGCCTGCAAAATAATTTTGAGCAACGTTTACTCAAGTACAAAAATCTATATTTACATTTATTTATACACTCATTACTTTAATTTGAAATGCTTTTTATGTTTTTCTTATGCCAGTTGTAATGTAAATATATAAATATTTAAAATGTTATATTTATGACTTTATAATTCAATACATCCGTTGTGTGTTTCAACAGACAAATAAAATCCACCCATCAGGATGACAATCTTAACTAGGTCTTATATTTGGCATGGGACTTATATTATCAACATCCTGAAAAATTATGCTAGGGCTTATTTTCTGGTTATGTAAATTCATTAAAAGCAGTCAACATTAAACAATACCAATATCAATAACTATCAGCAATCTCAAGCTGTTGTCAAGACCTCTTTTTACAGTAAAGTTGAAAATCCACCTTTATTTATGGTCTAATATGTTTATATAGACACTAAAGATTGCAATTGATCACATAGAGTTAAATTATTGATACAAAGAAATTTAATTAACTTGATTAAACAGGTAAACATAACCTGTTCTAAATGCAGACTAACAAATAATCAATTATAACATTCAAATTGCAATTATAACTTTCAAATTGCACTCCAACAATATATATTTAAATAATAAACTAATAATGCTCAAGGCTAGATAGGTTTATAAATTTAGATATAACCTTTTTTTTTCTTAAGTTAAAGAATGGATGTAATTTTTTTTATTAACAAAATCCATTATTAATAAATTAAACTAAAAATAATTTAATATTATTTTTTATTTTAAAATCTTGAGAGTGTAAAAGAGGGATCCAAATTTAGAAAGATAAAAGGACATGAAAACAACCATAAATGGTTTACAGAGGCTAAACTCTCCATATAGTAGCGCCACTCAATGCAAGCCAGAATAATCAATGGATGTAAGAAAGTTTGGGCATAAAATCCCTATCTAGTGCCTACTGTGATGCTTAGTAGTTTAACCAGAGAAGGTATAGAATTTCTTTATTTTTAATAAATATGCATGAATTTATTTTATTGAAGATATTTGAAATTTCATATTAACATTTGTATTAATTCAGTCAGAAAATTATTATCTCTCTCGGTTACAGTTGTTTTAGTTTTAAGTAGGATAAAAAATTCTAACTGATAACTTCTCATCTTTAGCTCATCTCCTGATAAACTACAATGCACTGTGTCAATCTTAGAAGAAAATTTGTTTTTTAAATTACTATATTAAAAAATTTGAATAATAAAAGTCGTTTAATTTTGATGTTATTTATATTTAACAATGCTGGTATATTTTACCATTATAACTTGCAACTTAATTAATAAAAAAACTAAACTCACAATTATTTAAATGTGAAAACTGAAACAATTTGAATTCTTAGGAAAATCAATCTTTCAGTAACTTTTCAAATTCAGCCAGCTGTTAAGAATGTTTTGTTTTAGATTTGTTTATTTGGTGAAAAGAAATAATATTCCTTTTATTGCTATATATATATATCTTATTCAGGTAAAAAGAATTGGATGTAAAATTTGAGTAGTTTTGAAGTATAATCACAATGATGAATTAATTTCCTGTCCCTTTCTATTTTCTTATTATCTATCTATTAAAAAAACAAATTTGATAAATTGGATAAAGACAGATTTTTATAAAAATATAGGAATACAGTAATTAACTAAATTATGAATCCATATTTGTATTAACTCATATAAAAAAAAAGAATTTCCAAAAATTAATTTAAAAAAAATATATATATAAAACAAGTAAATACCTTATTTTCTGATTCAAAAATATATTTGTAAATCCATATAAATGGATTTTTTCCTAGCACTCCACATAACCAAGGAAGAGTCATATATAATACAATTCCAGTAAGACAAAGGTAAAAACCTACAGTGCTCCTTAATAATGGAATAGTGAAAAGTAACAGGAATACTGCACCACAGCTTAGAAGAGCTGCCTATAAAAAAAAATCAAGTGACATAAAATAAAAAAAACAATAATACATCCATGTATGCATATGCACATCCACATATAAAAAACAGTGTTTTGAAGTGAAAATATTGGAAAATCCCAAAATCTATTTTAAAGGCATTCTAGGTACATATAAATATATATATTAATAGTAAATTTTAAAACAAAAACAATAACATAATATTTTTATATGCACAAATACAAACTAAATACATATTTTTTTTATATCATTATTGCTTAACAATACATATATACTTGTTACAAAAATTTTTAACTTTTACAGAAATTTTCTAAAAATAAAAAATATGCTTTTTACCCTAAATAGCCATCTTTTTAAACATTTTAAATATAATATACAACTTTAAACAAAATGATAGCATCTGACAATACACAATGAAATATATAACTAAATATTAAAAAATAATTTGACAACTTGTATTTATAAGTAGAAATAATGAAAAAATGTAACTGATAATGTAGAATTAATTTTAAAAATTTAGACAATTTTCCACAAGCATTTAAAAAATTATATGTACAATCTTAAAAACTATTCTGAGAAAAGCCAAAGCTCAGCCAACACATTTCACCCTGCATTCATACTATAACATTCTCTGGATTATTCTATCGGTATTCTATCAATGGGGGCAAAATCAATATTAATTTCAAACTTCAAATTAATCCATCTGTACATCAAAAAGAAAATCTACACTCTTTCCTGATATGTAATACCACAAGAAATCACTAGTGTCAGATCTGCATCATAAAGGTAAAGGTCTACACCTTCTTATACACAGTATTCAAAACTATAGCATAATTTAAAATGAAATGCACGATCTGAATAAAAGATGAATTCTACTTTACTGCTGATAGGCCATAGAATCAATCACCCTAATACATATCCAAATAATATTATTCTATGATAATCAATTTCCTCTAAAACATTTCATATGATAAAGCATAAAACACATTGAGCTTCAATAAACACAAACACCTGAATATTTGTGATGTGATATGGCTGTTTATTTATCGAAGTCAGGAATCTCTCAGCCACCATGCACAGATAAACCTGTTAGTCACCTTACTTTCCCTTTCCATTCCACACCCTAAGTTTTTCTTGTATTTTTCTCTATCCTGCTCCATCCCATTTCCACAACATCACCTTTGTCCACTCCGTGGCCTTTATATCTAGATCCCCCTTAACTTTTTTGCAAACCCAGCATAAAAACCAAGAATCCACTTTCTGTATAATCACTTAGTTTATATTTATTCTCTGACAACTTCATTATTTATATCCTTTCTGTTGTAAGCATTTACAATCAATTAGCAGATGCCTAATATTTTCAATGTCTTCCTTATATAATTTAAAAACTAAATCACCCACATTTCCTCATTAATGTGTACATTCCCTTGTTGCTAACAATCCTGTTCGAGCCTTAAATAGTAGACTATTTTCCTTGCTATTATGGTAAATTAATTTACATTCAATATTTCGTTTACTTCTATATATATATTTAGACTCTTTTTACTTTCCATATTATTCTCCATCTCTCCAGTTCCCTATTATTGATTAATGCAAGTATTCTTCTATCCCATTCTTTCCCATATCAACAATCCCCCTAATAGTCATCCCACCTTTGGTACAGTATACTGACACAAAGTCTTTATCCAAATCTTCTGTATACTATACTTTCTCACCCATTTTGTTGCCTGTCCTTTATTCATAACCGAATTAAATACTATTTTGGCTATTTTCTTATTATCCATAAATTGCAATCTACAGAACATTTTCATTTTGCTTTTTGCATCTCTCATATAAAAACTTGACTATCCCATTTCTCCTTGAATTGCCTCCTTTGCCATCCACACATCTGCATCTAATGCATGTCTTCCTATTTCTCTTTGTATTTTTTCTAAGTAATCTAACACCCGATTACTAACATATAACACATTGTTACCACAAGTTAACCCTGCTACTGCCATTCCCTTCCATACAATTCTTGCTACATAATATTTATTATATGAAAACACTATTAATTTCTTTATCAGTCCTTTTCTTTTCTTTGCTTCATTTATCAATTTTTTCTCTCATTTATTCAAGCAATTTCTCTGATTGCTTAAGACAATTCCCAAATAGTTATACCTATTCACTACATTTAACTTTATATCCCCCAATAAAAATTATTTTTCTTTTCGTTCCACAGCATTTATCATCATTATTTTTTATTTAACTTCACTAAATTTAATTCCAATCTTTGCGTATGTCTTCAGCATAACTTTCATATCTTTCCTACTTTCTGTACACAAGAAAATATCATCAGCAAATAAAAGACCTGATAAGTATACACTCCCTTGCCATCTATTAATAGTATCTCTACTCCTCTTCCTAGTCTTTATATTGCCTTCTCCATTTCTCTCAAATATAAGATGACATAGGATATCCTTGCTTTCCTCCCATCCCATTTTTAACTCTGATTGCACATTTCCTAATTGATACATATAGTAATTATTTTTCATACTATCTCTTAATAAAATCCAATAAAATTCTATTCATTCCCAAATTTACTAAACTTACCCATCAGCTATTTCTATTAATCTATCATATGCCTTCTCTATATCTAAAAAGATTATACATAGCTGCCTACCTGTATTCTTATTCATATCTAGGTTTTATGATTATAAATAAATAATCTCATACATGCCTATCCATTGTAAAACCTCCTGGCGTTTTTCCTACTATATTATTTTCTTCCATCCATTTTGTCATTCTTCCATCCACCATATAAGCAAAAATTTTATATAACACCAAAGTTACTGCTACTGGTCTATGTTTATTTTTCTATGGTCCTTACCCTTTCCTTTAAATAACAGCCTCACTCTTGTATTATTTCAGCTATCAGGAAATTTTGTAATCTGTGCCATCTTATTAAAACATGATAACAAATTCAATTTTGCCCTGTTTCCTAAATTCATCACCATCTTTGCTGCTCATCCATCTAAACCTCTTCCATTTTCCACTTGTCAACTTCTTCCCTGTCTCATTCTATTCATTTTCTGTAAAACAAATATTTCCATTACTATGTGCTTTTATGTTTGTTATCACACTGTCCTTCACATCTAACATCTTTTTTATATCCATTACATATTTATTTAAGATTGACTCTAATTCTTCTCTAGAGTTATTCTCTTTCTCCTCACCATTTAGTAATACTATTTCTCACTCCCCTACATTCCTTTTTTTAATATATTTCCAAATTTTTTACTCCCATTTCATCTACTTTTATTAACATCTTCCAATAATTTACTATTTAATTTCATTCTCTCTATATATAATTATCCATTTTAGCCAACTTCTTTTATTTAAATAGTTTTCCCATTTAATATTACCATCCTTTTCACTTTCTTTGTTTTTAATAGCAAATTTTATTCTCTGCATGCCTTCTTCCTCTCTTTTACACTTTCACTAATTTTCATTTTTCTATTATTGTTACTCTTCTGAATATTCCCATCTAAAACACTATTTACCACTTTTTCTACTTTACCACACCAATCCTTATATTCATCCCCAACAAACTCTCTTCTTTTATTTTATATTCTTTTAACTTATTCTTATCATTCAATCTCCATCCACATCTTTCACTATCATTTCTAGTTTTATTACTATTTTCCATTCCTTACTAATCATTTCTATTATAAAGAAATTATGATCATTATTACATACCCTCTCTTCATTATCTAATACTTTAATTTTCTGTACTTTATTCATTCCATCTTTATCTACTAATACATAATCTATTGTGTGAAATATATTTGATAAATTTCCAATGCTCAAAATTCACTCTCTGACAAAAAATTTTCAAAAGCTGACCATTCTTATTATATATGCCCATTCATATCCTCTATAACCATTATTTTCTTCCCCTGTGTTTTGAAACTCTGTATAATCTTAAATAGGCATTCATATAGGCTACTGTTCCACTCCATTATAGTTTGACTATCTCCAATGACCATATACATTATAGGCACCATCCATTCTTGTCTTGATACTTTACAGTATTTAAATATTCTTTGATATAACTCTTATACCATCACCCCTTTTTTCTTTTCTATCAATATTTTTCCATACCAAATTTTCCAGTGTGGGTTCTTCTTATTCTCTTAGATGTGTTTCCACTAATGCTAATACTTCTAGCCCTTTGTTTTTAATTGAGACATTTAATTACAAGAACTTTTTAGGTCTTCTACCACTTTACATATTCAAATATCCTATTTTAACAATTTCTTCCTTTCTTACCTAGTTTTTATAAATTGTTTTGATACTTTCTTCTCTATTGATATATGTTCGTTTATCATTAGTTTAAAGACCCATTCCCTCTCCACATCAATATTTATATCTGGAACAGCCATCCTTTGTTTACTTCTTACATCCCATCCACTCTTCCTTTTTGATAATACTGTAATCTAAAACCCTACTCCCCTTTATATATTTCCCAAAATAATATTTTTCATAAATCAAACCCCTTAATACTTCACTTCCTTGTTTTACTAAATGCAATCCATCTTTAGTGTATAACTCCCTCTTATTAATAAAAAAAATTCCACACTTTATTTCTGTCACATAATTTTTTCAATCTCTCATTTACAGAACATGTCCTATCTAACATATACTTATTGTCAAATCTCAGTAGTAATCCTACTACTCCTATTCTTCCTTTGACATTATTCAAACTACTAATCAATTCTTTGTACTCATCCATTACTCTCTATGATAGCTCTGATAAATTATTTGTCCACACATAACATGAACATCTATCTCTACTCTGCCGTTTATTTATTTTATCTGTAACATCCTTAATTTCTAGCTCCAGGCAAACATACTTCTATATTCTCTTGCAATTACATCTCCACATCCTCTAATTAGTGAGTCGCCTATCAAGACTGTCTCATGGTTTACTTTCCCTAATTCATCTGTAACATTCTCTTCAATCTTCTGAATTTCCTTATCTATTTCTTCCTTATCATTTCTATTCTGTTCACACTTCATATCTAATGCTCTTAATTTTATTTCTACATCCTTTACCTCTTTCTCTCTCTTATTTATTCTTTGACTAACTATTTCCATTGTACTACTTGTTTTACTCTACTAGACATATACTCCATTCTATTGTCCTTATCTACTTTTTGCACCATTTCTCCTGATTTCCTCTTTAAATTATCATTTTTTAACCTTTTTTATCACATTTATACATGATCTATACAACTATACACCCAGTCTTATTTAAGTATTTCAAATGAAAAACCTTATCACATACTATACACTCTACCACAGAACACCTAGTTTCCTTCTGACCATCACACATACTTTGTGGGATACAAATGCAATCCATATTTTCTTATTTTTCCAATTCCCTAATCTTTATTTAAATTTATTATTTTTCTACCATTCTCCAAACCTTTTTATGCCAAAAAAAATTTTTTTTCTTTTTTTATAATGGAGATCAAGAAACATGTGCTCCCCTAAACTCACACTTCAACGTTATCCTCTTGCTCAAATAAATCACTCTTTCACTTAAATTGAAAAAAATTTTAATAGCAAACCTCCTAAAATCCAACTAATCTTATGTACGCCTTAGTTATAAGTTCCCATTACAGTAAACAAATAAATATTTTTTCTTTATATTTAAAATGTTGGCATCTCAGATCACTCTCCAAACATTAGCAATATGTTTCTCAATCTTTCCAAATCTAATTAAATCTATCTCTCTGCACTCCAATTCTATTTTTTCATCCACTCTCTAAACAAATATCCCCAGCAACAGAAATTTTTATCTAAATGTTGTTAAAAATATATAAAACTTTAACTTATCTTGAGGACAAAAATCATCTATATCAGCACAGCAAGGCAGTCAAGTAGGATACTTACATTTCCAAATTCACTAACAGTCCCTGGTGATGAATTGTCATACTAAGTCATTAAGGATACTAATATTACAAATTTTGTAAGTTAACAATCTATTTCCATATTATTAGAACGTTTCATATAATTTGTTCTAAATAATTACGAAATTATTTATTTTGTAAGAACTTATGTTTATTTTCTTAATCAATGTCAAAAGGTCATAATTAATTGGGAAAACTAAGATCTCATAGACCCTAACATGGAAGATAGACAAAAAAGGATGAAGCTCTTACTATAAAGAGAAACTCTTAAAAGATATTTATCTAATCACAAATATGAGTTATGTGGTTTACTAATGTTTAATAAATATTAAAACAACCTAGGTAAATATATCTCTATTTCCTTTTAATAAAATATTTGTTTTATATATATGTAAATTATTTAACTAAATAAAATAATTTTTAAAATCTAAACATATGAATGTTCACAAAAGTACACACATATATCTACATGCAGACAAGTACACACATATATCTACATACAGACACATACAAAACACCACCAACACCGAATTCTATTAATAATAAGAAATTGCATCTACCTGTAAAACACTAGTTTCTTGAGTTTGAATTCCAGCTGTTTTATAAAAACAATGTAAACCAATCTATTGTAGAAAATAAGTAAAAATAAATATTTCTATTTATTAAAAAAAAAAAAAAATTGAATGCTTTTTCTTAAGTAATACCAATTGTAAAATAAAATAATATGCTTGTTAAAAGATAAATTTTACAGAATAATATTCTCATTAGTGGTTATTGCATGCTAAAAGATAAATTTCTATACTGTCTGTTACAATCACCAAGAATTTCACTAAATGTTACTACTACCTTATTTGCACAGTTCATAACTGTCGCTGAAATAAACAGCATAACAGCTTGTGATGTCATTAGCATTTCTCCAAAGGTAAAACTTTTAGGAAATAATTTAGGAATGTTGAAAGTACATGTATAAAACACTGAAGTGGAAAACAAACTTATAACAGCACACCATAAAATTCCTGCAGAAATAAATAAATAAATAATTCTTTATCAAATAAAAAATCTTTTTAAAAAAAAAAAAACTTAAAACAAATAATGTACAACTTTATATACACATTCATATGATATAAAATAAGTAGCATCACTTGAATAAATATTTATATTATCACATTACTTCAGAATTATTACTAAACTTATGATGTCCAACTATTAACACAACTAATTATAAAGAATTATTATAAATTAATCTAAATGCAACTTACTGCAATTGCAGTTATATTTTCTTTCCAGATAAATAAATACTTTTATGATTAATAATAATCACTTACTAAACTAAAAATTATCATATTATTTTTAGCATAAACTTTAAGTATCTATTATTATTAAACACAACCATTATTTGATTCAATTCTATTCTTCTTTTTTAATTTGTAATATCTTAAATATGCTTATAACTTTCCATTTCGCCATATATTCTTTAATAATACGAAATAAAGATACCTAAAAAACAAAATATCTTTATTCATGTGATTAAAGTATATATGATAAAAATGGAAAGTTAGATATACGTATATTTAATTATGAAAACTAAAGCAAACAGATGACGTAAGATATTAGGAGCAATAAAATATTTTTTAAAATATCAAAAATTAAAAGCTACACTAATGAATAAAAATAACTAAATTACATCAAATTCAAAATTAAATAACTCACCAAAATCTAAAAACTAAAATTTTCATAAACAATTTGTTTCACTGCCAAGGCAGATTTCTCAAGAGCAAAAGAACACAAAACACAAATAAATATTAAATAAATTTCCTATAATTCTCAATGACATTCCGACTATCTTTAATATCAAAAGAACTCTTAAATAAATTAATAACTTCAATATATTAAATTTTTAATAATAATGATTCTTTAATTCTTCTCTTTATTCTTTACAAAAAGAAAGCCTTAGCCTATTCAAACATAATCTTATGACCATATTTCTTTCATGAATATATAGAGCAGAACTAAGATACTTATTTTTTATTCTACAATTTTTATTCTACTAAAAATGCAATAAAAAATAAAATATCTTAGTTCTGCATTATATATTCATGAAAGAAATAGAGGCTATAAGATTATGTTTGAACAGGTTAAGGCTGTCTTCTATAAAATGAATGTTTAATAGTATAGTTTATCAAATGATTTTTAGCGTATCTTAAAGCCTGTAAGATTAATAATTCTTAAAAATGGATTATATTAATAAATATTAGTAGTTACAGTTAGCCTGTGTAGCAAACTCTGGATCTACCCAGCGACTATTATGATGCATAGGGTCATATACTGTCTGTACATAATGAGGCAAGAAATATGTAATTATATTAATTTTTCATCAAAATATTTAGGTCAGTTAAATAAAACAATAGATCTTTAAGTGTCATTATACTAAATTCAATCCTGGGTAAAAGATCAATAGACTGATGCTCCCAGAGGATTTCGATCAATTCTCTTATTATATGTTTTGTGATTATGTATTTCTTTAAATAAATTGTAATTTCTCATTATTCTAACATTTGTCGCATCAATAATGGTAATTAAAATATAATAAGAATCTCTTGCATCTAACTGAGTCTAGCAGGATATTAAAAAAAAAAGTTTTTGATTGACGTCAGATTGTGGAACTATATGTAATTACTCTAAGGCGATTTTCATGTTAGCAGTGCATTTTTGACTGTTCAAATAGTGAGGAGAATTACACCTATACATGTATATGTATATATAAGACACAGAGAAATTATTGTAATCAAATTTTAATATATCAAGGTAAAAAAACGAAAATAAATCTCCACTTACCAACTATCTTCTGAGAAGATAAAACCACTGCACACAAACAAAAAGAGACAACATAACATCCTAAAGTGATCTTTGTGGAATGACTAGGTGTTAAAGGTTTGCATTTAATAAAGCATATACACAGCACACCAAAAGAGAAAAGTAAAGTATTTGTTGCTAAAACTGTCATAACTTTATATGTACCTGAAAAAAAAAAAAAATTATTCATAATAAATTCACATAAAATATATATTTGAAAAAGTATTAACACGTATAACATATATACATAATAATAATGTATAAATGTGTTAAAGCAGTGATCAGCAGTTAAATACTACAATCAAGTTCCTTAAAAGCAAAGATAAAAATAAAATAGGTATTAACACTACAATGTAAGTCATTCCTACAAGCTCTCTATCCATAAGAGAACAATGAAAAAGGTATTATTCAATAGGCTTGCAAATTGCCAGGTGATAAAGATTTTATATTTCCTATCCTTCCTTTATTTTCTGGCCAACAATAAAGATGATACAGTAACCTCTTTATATATATATATATATTATTTTTATCAGCCAGTTCAGTATAAAATAAAAACTGAACTGGCTTCCGGCAAAAATGATTTATTATAACTTATAGTTTTCAGTGTTAGTAGGATTTAACTAATTTACACTTCTGGTCCATTCAATCCATCACTTTATCATCCCCCATTTGATCACCATTATGTTTGAAGCAGAACTTTGAACTTCAAATATTAGAATTCAAATTTCTTCTTCTGATTCCTTTTCATGAATCTAGTATAATTCTATTATTGAAATTTAAAATCAAATTATACTTTTCTATACTCCATTTTGCATAAATAATTCATATCTGACCTGCATTACATATTCCATTTTTAAGTCCAAACTAAAATATAATTATCACCAATATCTTTGCTAGATTAAGGTTTATATAAAACTCCTATTATTTTTCAGGCTTTAAAAGAAGTAAGTCAAAATATAAAGAGATTTGAGAGAATGTATATAATTAGAGCAAAAAAGATTTATTTACAACAAACATGAATTAACAATAAAAAAAAATGTTACAGTGATAACTAAATTGAGATTTTTAAATAGTTGTTAATCAGACATTTTTATCAATTGAAGATTAAATTTACAGTTGATATTATACCAGACTATACTTGAATATTACTATCAATACCAGATTTAATACACAAGGCTGAACAAAAATAAAAAGAAAGGTGTAAGTTTCTAATTTTATAAACAATGAAGCATCTGAAAATGTTTGTATAATTAAGATTATTAAGTAATTAGAAAATGTCTTTACTAAAGAATTAAATTTGTTTTTACTATTAGAATTCATTATTTGTTTATTGTCTAAAAAGTTTAAAAAATTATTTATAACTTTGCCTTAGTATAAAATTTAAAAATCATGATTTAATTTATTACTTTTTAAAAAATGTAAATATCAAAGCATCTTTTATTATTTCTAAAACAAAATTATTTTTTTCTTAATTATACTAAAACTAAAAATGCATATTTATTTTAAATAAATTTTTATTTAACTTAACTAAATTTAAATATTCATAAACACATTTATTCTTACATGTATGGTGTTTATGTATACATAATTATTACTTGGGTTTTTAACATTACTATTTTAAAACCTAATTAATTAAAACTTTCTGTGCTATTAACTGTTTTATCCAATTATATTTGAATGCCTAATTTTCAAGCCCATCAAATAGTATTTCACTATATATAAATATTGTTTATTTTGACAAGACTTCTATTATTTAGTGCTGAATTCAAACTTTTTTACTTCATCACGTCTTTAAACTTCCAGACTCTTTTATATAATTAAGTTTCCAGCAAAGCTTGGCGATTTTTTACCATTATTATATGGCAAATTATTTAAGAAATTGATGACATATGAATACATCAATTCTATGCACTGACCACACAGTTGCTTTTT
Source organism: Epiperipatus broadwayi (assembly GCA_028023455.1). NCBI lineage: Eukaryota > Metazoa > Onychophora > Udeonychophora > Euonychophora > Peripatidae > Epiperipatus > Epiperipatus broadwayi. The sequence continues at coordinate 153,710 of JAQFVV010000457.1, forward strand.
AATCACATTCCTCAGACAGAAACTGATCAAGTTACTTTTACTTTTTGAGTCCATCATCTCACCTCTCTGTTAAACAAGTTTTACAGAATTTTTTCCAAAAATTCCAATATAATAAAAATTCATCTAAGTTATACTAGTATTTATCCAAAAATCTTAACTATTAGTAAAATTATCTAAACACAAATGTCCATATTTTGTGCCATAGTCTTTTGTTCTTTTTGCATCAAATGTGAACTTAGAGCACAGTTCTAAATCAGAATCTCAGAACTTGCAACTGATAATTTTTGAATAAGATAAGATTTTCATTAATGCACATTGTATTGCCTTTTTATTAATAAAAATGACAAATTAATTTACAAATAATAATAATAAACTTACTCTTTAAATGTTTCCCTGTCAACCTACTTATAATCCAGGCTAATGCTCTAAAAATTTTATTAAATTTCTGAGCTAAAGAACTACTTGTTCAGCCAATTACATCTGAAATTACTTTAAATAGTATACATTCTGCTAGTCTCAGATCTTAAAATCATTTCCACCTAATGTTCACTGATTTTATCACAAACCAAGTTAAGATATTAAATAACTACATTTTGTGCTGAGGAGTTATTCTGTAATAGATTATGTTTCAGGTGAATGCATGCTTGAATTTATGAAAGAATAAATTAAATATGTACATATCCATCTAGATGTTACAAATGGAACTGCTGTGTTCCAACATGAGTAAAAATTTGGTCTACTTAATAGCAAAAGTCTCTCAAGTTGGACAGATCAGTTATAATTAGAAATCTAAAAGAAAAAAAACTTCTTAAGATTATATTCCAACAGTGCTACTTTAAATAAAATGAATTTATGGAATCACGATTAAAGACCAAACAAGACTGAGTAATGACAGAATGTTCTGAAATGATAATTCTATTGCAATATAACAAAGTTAAGAAAAACCATTGCATTAAATATCTTTGGAAATAGACCTCTTAAATAATATCAGCAATACTGGTCCATTCTTCTAATCTGAACCAATAACTAACAGAGCTTTTATCAATAGAATTTTCACATACTTATTTTAATAATAATTTATTGAATTTTTTTCAACTATACTAAACAAAAATCAATCTTCACAGTTAGATGACAAACAAGCAGAATTAAAACATTTCTTACATTTATGATAGGAATTTTATTTTTTAACTTATATCAAACTGCAAGATTAAATTTCTGCACTTACATGAATCTATGATATAGCTAACATAACATACTTGATTTAAAATGTAAAATTATTATTAACATTTATAAACGAATTCAACATATTTTTCTATTTCTATATTTCAGCTAATAATTTTTCAGTTTTTATTAAATATTTAACATACAGTGTGGATTTAATTTGAACTACTTCAAGTAACACTATCATGAATCATTTTTCCTTTTTTTACTCTTTCACAATTTGATGCTTTGTTATTATTGATATTCTGTCAACTTCAATATAAAACTTTTTTTTTTCAAAATTATTTCAATTTAGTGATAGGACTTCGCACAAGTGCTACTGTCAGTAACTTTACATTTTGAATTCATTTTAAAAAAAATCTTAACTATAACGATAACATAATAAATTCAAACGGCTGATATTGTAATAAACAGACTGAGAGCAAAAATAAAAAAGGATATTGCTATATTCTACAGGCAAAAGTAAGTTAAATTTACAAATTTCTAACTTTTTTATTTTTTATTTAGTATTTTTTTTTCCAAACTGTATCCATAGATTTTGAGAAAATGGAAGCAATAAGTCCAGTGTGTTATTATAAATAACCATATAATTATCTGAATGATTTGGATGATTAATGACAATTAGATCTCTGATTTTTTTACAGATAAAATTAGTGTCATCTTAATAGTTTTGTACTGCAAACTCAAAACTTATTTTTTCTTGCTGTATCACTGTTATAATCTTTCAGCTTACACATATATAAAAATATACTTACAACTAATAAAATCAAATTACAATTGACTTCAAAAAAAAAAAAAAACTTACTCGAACAATATAAAGATAAACGATGGCATCCAGTATATAAGGATAATGGCATGAGTAATATGCACCATAATCCATGATCAGCATTTGATCTAAAAAATAAAATATAAATAAAACTATAATAGATTTATTTATTTAGCATGGACAATTGTTAAAAAATAGCACTTGTTTAGTATTTCTTTTCTTTCTTTTTTTGAAAAATGTAATTCTAGCAATTTAATTTAATATTATACGGTAATCTGTCAAATAATTACAGATCTAATCAAATAAATATAAAGATAAAAAAATAATAATTCAATTAGAATTGTTAATCCTTGGCAATACAATTCTATACAGTGGTTAAAAATAAACCAATAAAAAAAAATGAATCAATGGGTTCTGACAATATTGATATACACCTGCAAATCATGGTCAAAAAAAAAAAACTAAAAAAAAGATCTTGGTCACACATACAAAAAAATAAATTATCTAAGAACAATTTTGAAAAATAAAAAAACTAATGATTGCATAATTCAAATAAAACTGACCCAAAATGTTATGCTGTTCTATATAAAATGATAATATAATAAATCCTGGAAGAAGCAAATTATGGGCAGTAGCTGTTAAACCACTAAATATCATATGATCACCATTCTTTATACTTATACAGGCTAAATTCTCCATACAGTAGCATTACTCATTGCAAGCCAGAGTAATCAATGAATGCAAGGTTTGTGCATAAAATCCCTATCTAGTGCCTATTCATCCACTATCGCCACACTAGTTTCTAGCTTGCGGCTTTTATCAGTGATGAGCCTTGGATCTGACAGCACTGCACCTAGATCTTAGGATCCTCACTGAGAAAGTCACAAGCTAGAAACTAGTTTAGGGATATTGAATAAGTAAGCACTAGATAGGGATGTTATGCACAAACCTTCTAGCACCCATTGATTATTCTGGCTTACACTGAGTGGCATTACTGTGTAGAGAATTTAGCCTCTATGCAGTAACTGTTATAAGAAAAATAGATGAAGAAGCTCTGATCAGCCTTGGACAGAAAAATCAATGAATAAACAAATATAAAAATTAAAAGCCTGTATACAAAATATGAATGCCAGCAATCATAAATTTATATATAAAAAAAAACTTCCTCAAATCAATACATTTAAAATGATATCAACATCATCATAATATAAAAAAAAGTTGTTGTATAATAAAAATAGTATATCAAACAAAAATGTAGCTATATCATCAACAAAGTAAGTCTTTTCACTAGTAAATCAATTATAAATGAGATTAAAATTACTCAAGCAATAACATATATATACTAAAATAGAAACAACATATAGATTATTCCTTAGTGTGTGTGTTTCATTTAAAAAATGGCTATATTTTAAATAAAAATAAATATTATAAAAATCTCAAGTATTTAATATCTAACTAGAATTGTGTTTATTTTCTTCATTTCATAAATGAATTATTATAAACAAAGTCTAAATAGGGAAAAAAGAAGACAAATCTCATTTGCAATACTTTATTTTTATAATAATTAATACAAATATTTTTTTAAATTTTGCATGGAGCTATAAAAAAAAATTTTTATTGAACAAAAAAAAATTTTTTCCCCTATGTTGATTGTCTATAAAATGATAAAACTTTATATAGTGTCAGAAGATATGCAGCACCTAAAATAAATAAACGCAAAGCAGTAATCTAAAATGTTCAATATCTTAAGGGGGGGGGGGGGGGGGGGTAAAATGTTCAATATCTTAATTCCAAATGAAAATACAAAATAAAACAATGCAATAATCATTAAAAAAAACAATTGACAGATACAGTGTATAAATTTGGCAAAGATAAGATTCAGGAGAAAAAATTTTTTTTAAATGATCCCATTATGATACCAACACACTTAACAACTGGCATGGTGACTGTAAAAACCTAGAAAAATGAAGATTCATTAACTAAAATAGAAAATGTAACTGTGAAGTAGTACAAAAATCTCACATCTTCTAATGTATTCCAATGCAACAGTAACATAGATGATTTGCTATTACTGAAAACACAAAGTATGATTCCTTAGGTATTTCAAAAATAAAAAGTTAACATTCAAGGTTGTTTAAAACATTCAAATCAAATACCATAACTTGCTCTTAGCTTACTTCTTATAGCAGGACAACTATCTTCATAAAATGTTAGAATATTAGATATAAATTATTCGTAAAGTTTATAAAACATTAAGAGTTAATAAATGATTATAGATATTTAAATAAACTGCTAAATAATGTATTACTTGCTTTTTAATCTCAAAGTAGACACTAATGAAGATAAATAATACTACTATGTTATTATAAAATATTCATCCATGAAACAACTTTAGTATATTAATTAATAACTTTAAAAATAATGAATGTCATCATAATATTAAAGTGTATTTTAAAAAATCATTTGTACAATCTTTACAAGAGTAAGTATTGTTTAATCAATAGACTTCTAGAATCAAGTATGTAGATGAATGATACAAAAAATCAGGTTTTTCATTTTGTGGATTATTGAAAACATAAAAAATGATTCTTTAAGTATTCCAAAAATGAACAAATAAACAAATTTAATATTTAAAGCTGCTTAAAATGCACGAATCAAATATGACTTTCTCTTAGCTTATTTCTTATATAAAATATAATAGTTTCAACTATCTTCACAGCATGTCAGAACATAAGATAGATATTAGATGTAAACAATTTGTAAACTTTGTAAAACCATCAAGTTTATAAACATGAAATAATCAAAAACTAATGATGGCAATCTATAAGTATTAAATACACTACCATAAAGGGTAGTTTGTTAATAAAGATAGATAACACTACTATGTCATTATAAAATATTCATTAATGAAAATAAATTTAGTACATTAATTAATAACTTTAAAAACTATGAATATCATCATAATATTCATATGGATTTAAAGAATCATTTGAATAATCGTTACAAGAATAGATAATGATTAATCAATGTAGAGTATTTATTATCATCAGGTATGTACATGAATGATATGAAAAGTCAAAATCTCAACTTTTACATCCTCAAAGTTCTCTGATCTTTTATATTGATTTGCTCAACTGAATGTTATTAGAATTATAAAAGATAATATCTTTATTCACTTAGAAATTTTTTTTACTTAATCTATAACTAACATATGTAAGGATTTCATAATATATTGTGATCAGATGTCTGAGAAATGTCCTAACATCTGCATAAATGTCTACAATTCTTAATGACTATTGTGATGATGAAGTCTATTTTATTACTTTTTTTTTTTTCTTTTATATCAAAATTGCCTTTACAATAAACTTATAATTATTATTCCCATAATATACATTACACAAACTACAGAAAAATAAATATATATTTTTCTGAAGATTATTTACTATTATCTTATTTGAAGAAATTGAATTCAAATTAGAGGGACTATAAGATTTAACTTTATAGAATTTTAAATGAAGAAGTGAGACATGCAATTAAATGTGTGAAGAAAGGTAAGGCTCCAGGTAATGATGGAATTATAATTGATATATTAAAAGAAGCAGGTGAAGAAATAAAATTTTTTTTAGCAAAGTTATATACCAAATGTCTAAATGATAAAGATATACCAGATGATTGGAAGAATGCAATATTAATATTAATATTTAAAAAAGGTGATAAAGAAGATATTAGAAATTACAGACCTATCAGCCTTTTATCAGTTTTATACAAAATTTTTACCAAGATAATTACAATTCGTCTACAGAGAACATTGAATTTCTACCAGCCAAAAGAACAAGCTGGATTTAAAAGTGGTTTTAGTACAGTAGATCATATCAGGTATTGAGAGAAGTTATAGAAAGGACAAATGAATATAAGTTGCCATTATGCTTTGGATTTGTAGATTATGAAAAGGCATTTGATTCTATAAACATTTCTTTAGTAATTAAAGCATTGGATCATCAAGGTAGAGATCCAGGATATTGTCATATTTTAAAGAATATTTATAAAAATGCAACAGCAACAATTAGATTACATAATGATACTGGGATAGTCAACATTGAAAAAAGTGTAAGACAGGGTGACTCCATATCTCCAAAACTTTTTGTATTTTGTGGATTAAAATGAGATGCTAAAAGAGTGAAAGTAAATGGAGATTATTTAAGTCATTTAGATTTTGCAAATGAAATAGTTATTTTTGCAAATAATGCTTTAGAGCTGCAGAAAATGTTGCAGGAGTTATCAGATGAAAGTAGGAAAGTGGGAAAATGTTAAAAAGACTAAAGTAATGTTTAATGGATTTTCTCAAAATATAAAAATAAAGATTGATTATGATGAGTTAGAAGAAGTTAACAGTTACAAATACCTTGGTCAGATTATTAATACAGATGGAAATATAATACAGTAGATGGAATTAATCATAGAATTAAACTTGTTTGGAGTGCTTTTGGTAGAAATAATTTGATACTAAAAGGAAATATGCCTATGTGTTTTACCAGTTCTTACTTATGGATCTGAGACTTGGACACTTAATAGAAGAGCAACACAGAGACTTCAGACCACTCAAAGAAGTTGGAGAGATGCATGTTGGGAGTAACAAAAAGATCAAAAATGCAATATATGGATAAGAGAACAAACAGGTGTTACTGACCTCATTGAAAAAATTAAAAGACCGAAGTGGAGTTGGGCTGGACATATTGCTAGAAGAGATGATAATAGATAGACAATTGAAATCTTAAACTGGATTCCAAGAGATTGTAAAAGACCCAGAAAGAGACCACATATGAGATGGAAGGTTGAAATAAGTATGCAGGGGTGATGTGGAGAAGAAAAGCTAAAAATCGGAGAAGATGGATTGAACTTGGCGAGACCTTCATCCTGCAGTGGATTAATAATGGTTGATGATAATGATGATATGTTTGTGTGTATTTAATTAAGTTTAGCTTTTGGCATTTAATATTTTATGTGTGTGCATGTGTGTATATATTTATATATTAATTAAAACAAAATTTTATTAAAATTGTATTATCTTTAATTTATAACCTGATTTAAAATTTTTCTTGTGATATTTGTTAATATATATATATATTGTATTTTAAATAAATTTGATACTTTAATACCTTATATTTTAATGCACACTTTACCACAAACAGATTACAAATCTCTGTCTTTCTTTTTTTAAATAAAATACTTATAAAATTAGTCACAAAAAAAAGTTCGCTTAAAGAATATTTATTAAGAAGGAATTTTATTATTTCAAAAGAAAACAAAATTATATATACATAACATATTTATAATTTTTTTTCAAAATAAATAATAAAAGATTAAAATTACTACATATGGAAAAAAAAAACCTGACTAACAAATAAGGTCAAACAAAAAATGCATTTAAAAAGTTTTAATAATAAAAAGTATAAAAACATATGCAATATAAAAATAATCGAAAGGTCAGCTCACATTTGAACACCTAGACAGTAAATTAAGGACAGTAATTCCAAGCATTTGATAAATAATAAGAGTAAAATAGTACAAAATGAAATAGAAAAACTTATAAGATACATAATTTAGAAGATCAAAAACAAACAAGATAAACAAGAGAATATAAAATCATATCAAAGATAACAGATTAAAGGTTAAGGTAAACCATGAGCCCACAACTGTATGCCCTTTTCTCATTAATTGGGAAGGCTATATAATATTAAAATTATTTTATTGTTAGTAACTCCATCACTCATCTGATCAACCCTAAATTATTTACAATCTTTGTTCTGTAGCTAAACAACATTTAACATTTACTGACCAAAAACTCCATGGATGCTTAAGTTGACTACAAGCCAACTACCTGATAAAATCGCAAAAAAAAAAGTCCAAGCTCTGCATGGATTTAATCTTAGATCATGGTCATGGCAGTTAAACTGTTAGCCATTAAACAATGATGAAATAAAAAAATAAAAAAATTTAAATTCTTGCTATTAAAAGGTATGAAGGTTGCCTTGACAGCAGTGAGAAATATTGATTACTATATTTTACTGTGAATGTTTAGGTGGTTACTGGTTGGAACTTAAATACGGTATAAGAAAACAAATGCAATTTCAAGATATTCATTATACAATTCAGTCAATGTTAAATTTACACGACACATAGACTGTCTTTACGAAGAATCAACACCAAATACCATCAATTATTTTTAGAATATTATACTGTCTGTTTTAAAAAAATCAACTTGCAGTTTACCATCTATATCATTCTTAAAACATGTAGAAAAACTCTCATTCTGCCGAGGTTTAAATGGCATAAAAAACTTTCAAAGTGACTAGGAAAATTAATTAATACTGAATCTAAAACTTTCTTTTGATGAATACAAAATTGAAATAAATGTATAAGACTTTAGTTAAATATTTATCTTTTACCATTTATGTTTTGTCAATGTAATTAATATAGTTTTTTTTATCAATTAATATTTAATAACCTAGATAAAGCTTGTTACATTGATTATTATACATTATTTAGACAAATTGAATTGTTCATTGATTTATATGAGACCGTAGATCTCTATAACTGATTAAAATTGCACGATGCTTGCATACAAGTTTGTGCACTCCAGAAAAAGTAGAATTTATTCGAGAGATTGTTTTTAGATCGCGCACTCATAACAGGAATTTAATTAAAGCATTAACGTAATGGCAATCGACAAAATTCCAAGAAATATTTGCTGATTGCAAATATTTCTAGATAAGAGACCTTACTTTACTGGAGAATGTAATTAATTGTTGCAGTTATCAGAAAGCTATAAAAAGAGGTGTAACAAGTACATTAGGTCATTCAAATGTATCTCCAGTTGACTTTAATTTTCAATTCCATTAGGAGAGATCTAATATCAGTGCTTCGGTTAATGTCCAGTGCTCAGTGGAAATGTAGTTCACGGGCATAGCTGAATAGGCCCACAGAGATTGGGAGACCGAAGTCTGAGGAAACCGTCCGAATAGCAGCTGAATGAAGAGTTGAGTTTCCAGCGGTTTTCAAGTGGAGTTACTGGTGGACTGTTGCAGAGATGAAGGCTATAAGGAGCTTATAGTCAGTCACAGTGCTATACTATGATGTGTTCGTGTACAACTAAACTGGACTGGGGCCAAGGTGTGCGTGAACCTAGCCCATTGTGAACCGCTTTGTAGCAGCCAGCCTGAATGTACATTGAGGGAATTGAACATTAGCGAACTGTAGAGATAGTGTTGTTACAAACTATTCGCTATTCTGATTACTTAAAATAGTTTTATTATATACATTCATTTGCTGGCCGCCCAGTTATACTTGCGGACACAACAGTTTAATTGTAATTTTTTCTTTAAAACATATAAATAAATTACCAAGTAATAAATATATATATTTGAACATCAGTATATGACTAGAAGAAAAATGAGTGATTAAATATTTGAAATTTCAAAGATGTAAAATATGCATTTTAAAATTAAACGTACTTACGAAAGTGTCTTGTTCTAAAATATTTCTAATATTTTAATCATAGACTTTAATTAGTAGTTGTCTGATTTGGCTTCAAATGCAAACAATTGTACTAAACTAATTAAACAAATAACGAAGGAATTTAATTAGCAAAACCCAATTTAATTAAATCCCACCTTAATTTATATATGTTACTCCAGAAAACAAAAGGAGGAGGGATTTGGAAAAGAACTGCAGAGAAAGTACAGAGTGTATTCAGGAATTCTAGCAGAGCATCTGTTGCAAGAGAAGTGTGAGAATTGTGAATTACTCTATGTTGAAAAAGAAATAAGATGTAGAAACTATACGTTCAGGATTATAGTGCGAGTATTCATTATTGTGCGAACATAGTGTACTTTTCTAATACAGCTCGGCGGGAACCAGAACTGTTTTAATTTGTATACGTTAATCTCTCATCATGCCCTTAACTTGGAGCAGTTGAGAATTTTGTCTAAACTATGAACTAGTTAGCGAATTAAACTACTTTCTGAATTAAACTCTAACTAGTTTGGGAACTAATATTCATGCACTGTAATTGAAGAGTCAATACACAGCATAAGCGTATATTGCAATTAATAGCAATTATTCTTTATATTATATATCTACAAAATGACATGAATTGAAAATAATTCCAAATGATGTAGTTCGCTAAAAATCCTGGATGTAAATTGTTAATAAGAAACTAAAATGGCAACTCTTAAAGAAGAACAAATTGTTGTTAAAAATCACATAGAAAATAATATCTGTAGTAAAAAATATAATATTCTGAAAAAATATAATAATTGTTTAATTAACAATAAATTTGCTTTAATGCAATTAAATATATGTTGCTATATATATATGCTGGGGATATATGCATACCAGCCTGAGTCACAGTTAAATAAACAATAAAAATAAACTTGAGTATATTCATATATATATAAATAAGCAAACTAAACAATAATCTTTGAGGAAACAGACTCTAACTTAAACATCTTTTAAGTGAAAATTTTATTTCTGGTTACACATTATTTAAGAGTAAGAAAATCTACATCTGATTTTTCACGCTTTTGCACACATGCTTACTCATCTATTGCTGCTTTTTAGTGTGTGTGTTTGGCATATATATAGATAATTTGCATAACTAATTTAAGTTTAGTCCATGTTAATTTCTTGTAAATTTTGCTAGAGTTAATAATTATGAAAATGTTGTGCCATAATTATTTTCTGTACACATTTCAATTCCTCCTCTCACTCTAGAAAACCAATCTTTTTTTACAAAAAATATTTTGCAGACTTTTAGGTTTTTTGCATTCTCTAACAGGTCTAGACAAAGTGATCAGCAAGTGTTTCTCTTCTTCTTGCAAAGTTGGTTTTAAAGAGGATAAATTTACTTAGGGCAAAATCTCTAATTCATTTAACTAATCATTTTTCTCAGATAAGTGATTCTCATTATTTAAAGTTAATTCCACAAACTCTTGTGCTATATCAGTATTTCTTTCTTCTTTTAGTGAAGTAATACGATTTACCATTTAATTACCACTAGCATTTGGTTCTTCTAATAATTCTGGATAGCAAATTCTTAAATGATTTCTGTTTCTTTTCACTCTTCTACCATTTGAAGTTTATGCTTTTCTTAATTGTCTTAAAACAAAGCTGGTTATTATTCCTGGAAACCATTTTCTTTTTGTTGCATATCCAGAGAGCATCAACTTTATAGCTTTCTTCATCAAGTCAATTTGCCTTGATATGCGCTATTATTAGGCATTAGTACACCATAGCTAGGGTCTTTTTTTTTACACAGAGTAAAATATTGATGGAACATAATGTCTGCTAAAGCTTCATTAATATCACTATATAAAGTTTTCTTTAGCACTTGTTTCAAATGGTGTATTGCTTTTTCTGGGTGATAGGGAGTGTTAGTACAAGGCAATTTCCCTTAGTTTTTAAAAAGTCTTTAAACAGATCAGACATGAAAACATTTCAATTATCTGAAACAATTATTTCATAGTAAGTATGATATGTAAAAATTTCTTTTAAAGCTTTCACAGTCTGACTAAGAGTCTATCAGTATCAGGAATATATTTCCATAAAATGGGTCAGCATGACCTATATGGAGTCGTTCTTACAGCTTATTTGCTTTTATTTCAAGGCTCTAGCTTTTTTGGAGAAATCATTGCAGTAGACTGACAGTCTATACAACAACTTTGACAGACTGTATAATTTCACTGTTTAAGTTCTTGCTGCTGCTGTTACTTTTACTGGCCCAGACTCCTCCCTGTGATTGCAATCATCTGTATTCTTTTTCTTTATTCGAATTCCTTGCAGCCAAAACCAACTTCTTCCTAGAATTAGAGTATGGTCTTTTTTCATCATATACAATGGCAGTAATTTTATTTTAACTTTCAATTTAACTGGTACCATTACTTTTCTTGTATATTAATCCTATTCCCATCTACATCCATGGCCATAACCTCCACTTTTTCCACAGTGATACTCTTTCTCACCTTCTTTATTAATTTTATCCAATCTTTTATGCGAAATTAAAGATAACTCCATCTTACTGTCAATTTCCATATTGGTTTTTTGCAAAAGAATTATTATCTACATTGTTTATTGTTTACATTTTCAATTTTACTTTTGACATCTCCTTCCTGCAATTTGAAATCTATACGTAACTCCTTTTTTCTAACTTTATATTTTGTGTGACAAATATATTGCAAATGATTGGATTTCCCACATATGTGACCTTAAGCCTTTTTCAATTTACAGGCCTTCTTTAAATGCCCTTTCTTACTGCAACAATAACATATAAAAGACTTTGTAAGGCTTTGACAGCTTTTTTACGATCATTTTATATGTTGTTACATCTCTATTATTTTAATATTCTGCAGTGTTTTCCATGAGTATCTCTAATGTTATACTTTTATCCACTGACTGCTAATGCTGAGGCAACTTTATCGAGGAGAACTTGATGTAACTTTTTTGTAACTTGATTTTAAGATAAAGTTATAGAAAATCCTAGTGTTATTTTAAAAACATTACTTTAATTAATGTATTTTCTTCCTTTAATTTTGAAATTTTCTTCTAACAGTATCTTTTTTATTTATTTAAAAAAAAGTAAGTAATTCCTAAAATTAAATAGAAAAGATTTAAGATTTGTTTTTGAAAAAGAAATCTCTCTGGCCTTGTATACCTAATTAATTTTGTGTATCAAATATTTTAAAATAATTAATGAATAAAAGATGTCAATTCGTTTTTGATAAAAAGTCAGTATTATTTTTCATTTTTTGAAAGTTGTTGTCAAGAGTGAGGACATAAAAGGCACATGCAAGCTGGAGAATTCAGTTTTTACAAATTATTGAGTCATTATAATATAGAGTGAGGAATGAGACTCTTATAATGCCAGTAAGCTCAGAAACACTGTTGGCTTACTGTTATCTTTTTTTGATAAATGATTAATGAAAAATGTCATCACTGGATAATTTTACCTCAAATCTAATTACAAACTATAGGGAGAATTGAAAGAAAATTTATCTCAACATAAATAACTAGCTGCAAGGAAAACCTAATGTAAATAATATTTCAAGCCATATAAAAAGCAATTTAAGAAATGCCTAAACTAAATGGATTTATAATTTCTGTTTGCCTAAATACAATTGTGTTAATTCACATAGATATAAATTAGAGCTAACCTAAATTACAAGTACTTATCTTCATCATCAAATCATAGCAAACTGCTAAAAAATATCCAAATAAAAAAAAAAACTTTCATCATATGCTTACATATTGATTTCACGAATACTTGAGGTTAAGATAAAAAAACATTTCTATTATATTTTTTTATTGTATTTAAATTAATTTATACATTCTAAATCATATTTTTAATAATTTTCTGTTCATAACTCTTTACATGCAAAATTATTTTTTTGCAAAATAATATTTCAAATATATATTAAAAAGGATATGATTGAATTAAAACCTAATTTAACAATTTAAATATGAAATGAAACTGATTTAATAATTTTGATAATTATAATAAGTTTGTTATTTAGTATAGCCTGGAAAACACTATTGCATTTAGCAACACATCCTGATTTAATCTTTTACATATACAGTTATTCAGATTAAAATAAATATATATGTAAATTAGAAGAATCATATGATGCTGTTTCAAATATATATACACATAATTGCATTTAAATATGTTAATTATTATTATTATTAAGTTATTAAATCCTGTCATTGTTTTAAATCTAAATGTTGTATTTATAAGGTTTAAAAAATAAATTTTATATATATTAATAAAAAATTATAGATAAATAATATTGAGTTGCAAAACAAAAGATTGAAAAATAAATTGCATATCAGTATACATAAACACACATAAAATCTGCACTTACATATCTAAATACAATATATATGCTAATTTACCTTAAACTCCAATTAAGATGTTTTTCTACAGAATTTTCACAAATACTTTCTTGCAAACAGAAAAGTGCAAATAAGTAAATCAAATAAATAACTGCAAAAAAAAACAAAAAAACAATATATATATAAACAATCAAATCAAGATAATATAACAGAATACTGATTAAATAATAACTCAATGATTACTGCATTCTTCGATAGGAATTGCTTTTAGAATAAAAACCTCTAATTTCCTTTTGATCACTTAACATTTGTAATACATAAGTATTGCATACTCATTTCAATATAAGATTTCAGGCACAAATTTATAATTATTGCACTTCTACAAAAATATAACTAAATAACCAGAGAAATACAGCTATGAGACTAGGCTTTATACAATAGGGTTAAATCAAAAAATCATTAGGTATGCTATTAGATAAGAATATGTGACACATATACTTGGGAGATAACTTTCTACTATAAATTAAGTTTAATGACATTAAAGCGATTTATAATGTTTTTGTCTTCATTGCTTTCCACTTACTTATTATTACCGAATATAAAATCACTGTAATAAAATCAAGTCATGCTAAATCCTTATTAATAGTGAAAACCATTACCAGCTATTTAAAAGTAAAATAAATATATAAATAAAATTTATTATAATTATTATTTACTTCTTAATATGTAGAATTAGAAATTAAATAAACATTCATTTTAGCTACTATACAGAATGATTGACTTCTTTGTTAATTCTTTTGAAAATTGCTTTCAATAAAAAAATATAAAGAATTTTATTTAAAAAAATATCTTTTTACAATTAAAGTTCCTTTATTTTTTATTCTGTACATACTATGTGGAATATAGTTGCTTGAGAGATTTGAGCACAAAAGGGATAGACTGGATGCAAATCAAGACTAAAAAAATCTTTTTCTTTTTACTTTTGTAAGTTAGAAATAAATGCATAAAACATTTATTTTAAAATCTTCTGATTTTCCTACTGTTCAGGATCAATTAAAGTAGCACTAACAATTGTGATTATTGATATACTTTCTTGTGAAACCCTATCATGGGTGCATAGCAAGTTGTTAAAAAAATAAATAAATAACAAAATATACAAATTTGGATTCATTGAAAATACAATACAGATTTAATTACCAAAACTATAACTTTTTATACAAATTAAAAACTTTGATTATAAGCTTTAGTCAAATAAATAGTCTACTGTACACTGCAAAAAATGAGAGAAAGAAGACAACTGCATTATAACAATGAAGAAGAATATAAAGTTTCCCAATAATGAATAGTTTTCCATCATTTTTCTCAGGTACATGAATCAGAAATATATGTTGACAATAAATCTATGGAAATTGTAACGGTCACCTGATGAAACGCATATGAAATTGTTCCAATCATTTCAATATAATCATTCAATTACTGATAATAACTGGAGAATTTTAATTTAATCAATTTTTTATCCTCGTTAAGAATATTTGTAATTGGAATTACATCCTATATACAAAAGAATTTAGAGTTGATTAAAAAAATTCTCAATAACTTACAAGAATATTTCACAGCTCAATGGTAAAGATAAATAAAAGTATTGCAATTTTAAGTTATTACCATTTCTGTTTTACATCATTTCTTATTATTATTTTTAATTATTTTATTTCTTTACTCATTGTTAAATAATTAATATCAATCATTAAATTTTCATTATTTTTACTCAATAGAGATTACACTAATTCCTGTTTTCTTATCACTTCAATAATGCATGTTTGTTATATAGATAAACTCTTGACATGTATGCATGTTATCTTAAATTATAGATGTTGAAAAAGATTTTATTTTAGACTCAGATACAAATGTAAAAAATTTGGGATGTACATGTATAACTGATTTAGAAATAGATTGAATTACAAGGTTTGTGTATAACTTTTAGAAAACAGTCATAAAAACTTAAGAACAAAGTTGAGAAAAATTTACATTTAAACCCTAAGAAAAAATTAAACATGACAAACATGTAAGAACTTTCATACATGTTTAATGATCACATGACTATTATTACATAATCTGAATATTATTTTTGGTTTATATAAAAAACTTGTTTCTAAATATATAAATTGTCTAAATAGTTTGAATTTAAAAACCATTTTTCTGCTAATAAATGTAAAAAAAGATAATAAAATATGCACTGTTACGTTTGTTTTATGAGTAAAGTTATTAGATACAATTTGGCAATAATTATAAAATATATATAGTCTTATTTATCACAAGTGGTAAGTTTTACATGATTCTTTAACATCAAATATTAAAAATAAATAAGAAGTTAAATTTTCATACAGTTCTTTCAATTGAATGCATTTGAACAAAATTTCATTTTAATAATGAAGCAATAACAGAATTTGTTTATATTCAATGTGGAATAAAAGATAATTAAAAATAAGTAATTTACTAATCAATTCTGCCAATTATAAAAGTTAATTATATTTAGATAAAAATTCCATTTTCATCCATATTTAGGCTCTTAAATACATATAAATTAAACAATGATAAATAGCAGAGCAAAGTTTGAAATCAGCCAAGATATTATTATAACTAAACTCTAGTCAATTATTTATTACTGATTGAGATTTACAATCTATTTCAGCTTAGATGCAGATGAAAACTGGAATTCCATTTTTTATTTAAATATAATTAGCTTTGACAATTGGGAGGATAGTTGCATATTTTAAAAACATTGTTTAGTGAATTTATTTATAATTACCTGTTGAGCATTCATGCATTTGACTTAATTAAATATATGGATACAAAAAAAAAAAGATCATTGCATATAAAACTGATTCATTTTGACACATAATGTGTAAAAAATGATTATTTGTTGGCTTTTTATATGTTTTAAATTTTGAATAAACATATGTACATGCATTATTTACGTATTATTATTGCCTTCTTATTTTTATTAGATGCAGTTAAGTGGACATCGACTCCATGAAATCATGAATGGCATTTTCTTATTCATAAAAAATTTCTATATAAATACATATAGTTTATAATGCTTTCCTGTCAACATTATTGATATGTGTACATCATATAATAAATAATTATTCGGAGGATCAAATGACATTCTTGCACTAATGTGATGGTTTGAATATAGCAGGTGTTTTCCAATGAATAAGTACAGATTTTAATTTCTTTAGCTGCTATTCAATCGGGAAATTATAGTTCTTAAGCAAGCCACTTATCTGATCTGTACTAAAACACGCAAAGCAATCACTTCATTTCATTACTTATCAATAAAGGTATTAGATGTTTAAAAAACAAAGAGAAGAAAATAGAGATGAGTAGAATATAATAAAGATAGGGAATATACATATATTCTCTTTATTAAGGATTGTTAGTTGAAGATAAAGTCAGTATAGATTTTACTATAAGTCAACAGACATAATCAGTAAATCAAAAGAATGGCATTAGACATCTAAAGTTTGTCCAATAATATTTTTGAGCTCAAAAGGAATGTAAAACAAATGTTCAAAAAATATTACATTAATTTCAATGCTACTTAAATTTCTATTGGTGACTTAATTAAAAAGAGTCATTCCATCAATAAAAACTTCAGCTCAATGATAAGATCTTCATACAATTGCTATTAAACAATCATTAGTGAATAAAATAGAGAATATTTATGCAAATGCCACTTAGCTGATATGAAAAATATAAGATTACCAACTAAAGTATATAAAACTTTAGACTTCGTTTTCTTTCAAATAGTGGTAGCTTTATTAATTATTATATAATTTTTAAGATACACTTCTTAAAATAACCAATTTAGTATTTCCAATATCAAAAAATTTTCCATGAAATGAATTTCACAGCTTAGAACTTACAAAATATAAAGTATACTTAAAATATTCTGCAAAACAATTCAAATTAATGAGATTTTAAATTAGAAATAATAAGTTCATAAAAATTTTAATGCACTTTTTTTTTTTTCTTTTTGATAGAATTGTAAACTATATCAGATTTTATTTTATAATTTAAATTTGAAAATGATTTGCAAATATTTTTGCTGGATTCTTTCAAATAAAATTTTTTTAAAAGAAATAAAAAAGTTTATAAATAACTTTATAACAAGAATTTCTAAAATTAATTCTGCTCAAAAAATTTATAGAATTGAAATATCAATTAATATGGAAACTATTTAGATAAAAGTGTGAATTGTAGTTATGAATAAAACTATACTAATAAGTGACAATAATAATGACAAAAATAATAAAATCATGATAACATGATGAATACCTACCCAGAAAACAAAGAACTAAAAAAAGGTCATCTCCATACTGAATCCACTGGAAGCAAAGCAAAACCCCTCCACTGGCTACAACAGCATATTCTGTAGACCCTTGTTGAAGCAGCATAATATCGGTTGAACATTATTGCATGCTTGTTTTCAATAATCAATACAAAAAAAATAAAATCAATATTTAATAATTTAATATATAATCAATTTCTAATTCTATATATTGTAATGCTTTCATATAAGTGTAGCTCTCACGTGTATATATATATGCATTACATGTACTTGTTTATAGTTCGTTGAAATAGGAAAAAAAGTTAAGTAAATGAAAAAAAATTTAAGAAGTAAAGCATGTCATATTTATACTTAAAATACAGTAATATAAAGGGATATTTGAAAAAAAAAAAAGAAAAAGAGAAAAAAAAAGAAAAACATGGTGAAGTAGAAGCAATCAAGGGAAAAGCAAAAGAAAGAGAAAAAAGAGAAGATTTGAGAGAAGAGTTTGGATTGCAGGAGTTCGAAGAGAAGTTTTTCTGTAGGTTTGGTCTGAGCAAAAAAAGGGGTTAGGGGAAGAAATGGGATTGTTTAGATGTCAAAAAGCAGAAGAGAGGTTCGTTGGGTTGTGAAGGGAGAGTGAGCCAATTGGTGTAATTGGGTTGTCACAAAAGGGGGGCACGGTGGGGGCAGGAAAGGAGACACAAGTGGGGGAGGGGGTCAATGAGTCTTTGGAGTATGATCAACTATAGTGTTGGGTGGAGTCTGAATATTATGTGAATTTGTTGCCAAGGTTTTGTTAGTTTGCTGGATATTTTAGGGAGAGGGGAGTATTAGGTAGATTGGGGAGGAATTATTATCTATTGTGTGTGAACATGATCCTCCTAATGGTTTGTATTTGAATTGTGCTAATAGGTCTTTAATATAATTGTTAATATTCTTCTATGTGTTCAATTTACACAAGTGATAGTTTAAACATAAATGTTTGAGATGGAATTGTGGATGGGGTGATTTAGAATTAGGATGGATGAGGATTTAATGGTTTAACAATCATTTTGTAATCTATTGAGGGGGTCTCTTGACACGGAAAGGTAAGATATTTGAGTCATTACTGTTTTCATATGTAATAGAGAAAGATAGTTTAGTGTGTTGAATTGGTTGTATATTTAAAATATTATTTTTAGATGCTATAAAAAATGTCATCACAATCGGATATATGAAGTTGGGTTATTGTTGAAATATTTTGGAATGATGGATGTCATATTTATTTAAGATATACTGGATAACACGATAGGGAGAGGAACATCTTGCATTGGACATATCTTCGAAAAGAGGAAAATAGGGAGAAGAGAGGAAAGAAAAAATTAACTCGTAGGAAAGAAGAACAACTTTGTATAATTTGGATGGATGTTTCTATTGATTGATCATATATAACATCCAGGAAAAGAACATGAGAGATGAATGTTTAATTCTGGAGATGAATGAAAAGATGAATTTAGTGATGAGAAAAAAGGTAATCTATAATCAATTGATAACAATTTGGTGTAAAATAATGAAGAAATCATAATCAAGGGTTGTGGTTATGTTGTTTGAATTGGAAACATTGGGGAGGTAGGAGAAGGATAATGAAAGGATAGGCTGTCCTTGAAAGTCAAACAATTAAAAATTATCTCAGCAAGTTTGATGTTAAAAGGTATCAGACCAACTTAATATTTTAATTTGGTCATGCATTTTATTTAGTAATGGTGTTATTTAATAAAAAAGGATGTTTGTCTTCTTGAGAAAATGATGTTGTGTGTTTTGAAATATTGTTTAGTATTTAACAATATCCATGTTGCTCCATCAAGAAAGTATTTATACTTAAAATACAGTAATATAAACTAAAGTAGCAAGTTAGATCGATAAGATAAGAACAAGGAAAGAAATATACTAGCCTTTTATTAATTGAATTGCAAAGATGGGGAAAAGAAAACCAAATTTAAGTTTTAAATTATGATTCGTTCTCTTCATTTTATCTGTAGTAATAGAATTCTAAGAATTAATGTTGTAGAAAAAAAAAAATTGGGTACAATGTCAAAACAGATGATTGAAGTAAATGAAAATAATATGTAATTCAAATTAGAAATAGAACAATAAAATAATTAATGACAAGTAATCTTTGTAAACTACCTCATCAGCAGAAATGCAATTAAATTTTGGAAAATTCCTGGCTGAGAAGATATTAGATTAATCTAAAAGAAGATTAAGTAAAAAAAAGAATGAAAAAAAGCAAAAATGAATAAAAGTGAACAATAGGAGGGAGGGGAGTCTATAAAAAGGCAGGCTTAATAGTTTAAGAATTAGTTAAAGTTTTTTTTGTTCAAATTAAAAGGGAGTAAAATCTGTTAATCCACTGGGACAATTGCTCGGAGTGTGTCTTGCAGTTTGCTAGAGTTTGAGTTTAGAGTTATTTTTAAAGTTCGCCATAAACCATCTGAGAAAAGACAAAGAAGCAGAAGATCGTAGCTTATTAAGAAAGTATGCAATGGACTGTAAAATTAATAATAAACTAAATAATGCCATGCCCTGCTAAGAAAATCACAGGACTGTATAGGCTTAGTTCCCCAGTCTCCATCACCATCAATCTCTCCCTCCTGCCATCAATGCTTCGCCTATGGTGTAGGACCCTGCCACTTATGTTCTCTCCTATTGCCATTTCAAAGTTCCAGAAATGAAAAAGGAACCAAAGCTGATGATCAAATGGCCAGCCATGAAGAATGAAAGGAGCATCGTGAACTTAGAAGCCTATGGACCATGAAGAGATGATCAACCAAAATGGTCACAAATAGATATAACATCACATTCAAGTTAAAACATAGATAAATATATTGTAAATGTTTAGAATTATTAAGCATAAAGAACTACTGAGATTACCAATGTTAGAATTACATAATTGAAGAAGTATATTTTTGTTTATTAATGATTATTATACGTTTATTTATTTATTTTTTGGTGTTAAATATATGTGTAATGGAAATATTAATATACTTGTGTATGTGTGTATAGGAATAAAAAGTATTTACTAAAGATTACTTGGTCTAGTCTCTCCTCTTTACCAGCACCTCCATGACAAAAAAAAAAAGACATTTGTTGATCTGTGTTCCTGATTTATGCACTGGGTCCCTTGTCTTATAGTATTGGAGCTGGTCTGAGTTATTTTTGAAGTGCTGGATTCTGCTATACCTTTCATCCAGGGCATTCCGATTCTATAGTTTTGACTGGATGACACCTGAGATTTATCTCTAAAAAAATAAATTGCCTTTGGAGGATTGGTGTAGTCCCCGCAGTTATGGAGAAGTGCTGTGATCAGGAAAACTGATTGAGAGTTGTACATTCATGCAGACTCGATCTGATCATACATAAGATTGATATTCTACTCCACTTGAGTGTACAGTCAAAAGTTTGTCGAAGTTTCAAGTTTATAAATAGTTAATAAGTATATGAGACTACATCTGCTAAATGAATCAATTATACCAATTCAGTGCTATATTTAGTGGAAGATATAAGGACCAGGAAAGTAAGCATAAGATCAATAAAGGTTTCAAAAGATATATAAAATAACTTGGAAAAAAAAAATAGAGATGGAGAAACATTAAAGATTGTTACAATATATATATATATGCACAAAACTTTATTGATTGATGGATTTAACTTATTAATATGCCATTAAAAACTTCTTTTAGAAGCAAAATTGATCTGATAAAGTGCCTCCTAAAATCTTTTACATTACTGATATCATATTTCCATTTTGATATTTGTTAGATATCATATTTCAAATTATTAAACTCCATAATCAGTCATTTCTTTACTATACTATATATAATGAATAATAAAAATAAATATAATATCTGATGATCATCAAGCAAATGCAAATAATGAGGCAAATGAATGCTAGCAATAATAATTTTATAATGCTAGTTTCAGATACATAAATGTAATATAACTAACCATATATTATATAAATGTGATGTGATCCATAAGATGATTGGTTCAGCTCAGCACTATGTGGTAACATAAGTATATTGACCATAAATAAAATAAGTATATATACAAAGTATACAACTTTCAAAGATAACTCTTAACACTACTATAGTCATTTCTGAATATCACTTACTATTACACATTACCTAAGTAATTCTCAGAAGAATTATAAAACTAAAACCCATGCATCAAATTCCTTTATTCCAGAGTTGTTATTTCAATATTAAACGACTGTCATACAAGTAGTCATTGGTACGTTTAGACAGTATTGACTCTTACATACCTTTGAAAGATTTCTTTAATTTAAATCCTTCGCGCCACTCCCAGAAAAAAAAAGATTAATTCCCTCTCCTGAAAGGATATGTAAGGCCAATAATAATATGAAATAAAATGAATCAAATGAAATCTAATGGAAATAAAAGCCCGATGACCAAAGATTTAAATCCCGATAAGGGAGTATCCCATATGCTAGTGCATCGTTCTCCTTATCTCAGGTAAAGAAATGGGAAACTAAAACTCACGCAATTATCTAAGTGTCTTATTATGTTAGAGAAAGAAATATGATTATCAAAGCAGTAAAGTAGTTTTATAAATACTAAATAAATGTTTATTGAATCCCTTCACCAATTCCCAAAATAAATATAATAATAATAAACCCTAATGCATAATAAATAATAATAATAAAATGTATATGAGAGTATTATAGTTATTCTGCTTAAGAAATATATTATTAAAGCATTAAAAAAAAGAAAAAAATCAATTAGTGAGAAAGTGGTCTGAGGTTCATAAACTCGCACACGAATACATTTCATAAACCCTGAATGGTAAATAAAATATTATCTTAATGAGTGAAATACATTAATAAAAGACTTATACACTGATATTAGTAGAATAAATAAATAAACAATAATAACATTAAGAAGGGTACCACATAAAGTCTCTATCGTATGTCTAGGGGTTCTGAAGAGGCCAAGTATCTGTTCATCCAGAATGGCAGGGACTTCTCTTTAACATGGCATCATTCGGCTGGATCTAGGAGACATTTATGGTATTGTTCAACAGCTCTCACGATCATTTGATGACTGGATTCAGGAGACCTTTCTGGTGCTGTTCCACGGCTCTCACAATCATTTTATGGCTGGATTCAGAAGACCTTGCTGACGGCAGGAGCGGAGTTGGGTGGGCATGCTGACTGGGGTTCCTACCCCATGATCATTTCACTGATATGAGACATTTGTGCTTGAGATTTAATTATAAATTTCTTCTTTGGTTTTCTTTTTGTTTTCTACAACACTGGTAACGATTCCTTTACTTTTGGTTTTCAAATACAACACCTTCCCGCAATCACAGTTCTCTACCGCACTAATATGAATTGTCTAGTTGGAATTCATATTGAAGCTTATATCATCATGATTTAAGAAAAATAATTAGAACTGGGAATTCTCTAAGTTCAAACAAGCAAGTTCAGAGAAATCCAAAAAGTTAGCATAAGTGAGTCAGTGATTGACTTAGTGATTGCTTGACTGCTTGTGTCCGATTGAATGCCTGTGCCCAATTGATTGCCACTAAACTGGTGAACAGCATTTAGCCCTCCTTATTAGAATATCAATCTAGTTACCCTTCTGAAACATATTTAATTAATTAATTTTGACCTTTGTTAGTGGATTCATACAATGCATGAAGCATTCCTATGAAATCCACTAATTAATCTCAAAGAATTTATTCGTTTTTAATTCAATTGATTATTAGATTCAAATATCAGCCTTTCAAGCTAATTGAGCACGCGCCTTTTGAGAGTGTTAAATAAATGAATACTTTCCTCTTCAATCCAAGATATAGTATTTATGCAGGAATAAAAAGGATCCTCTTATTCTCACGACTCAAATTCTTTTATATGAGCAAATCTGAAGAACTGTTGAGGAGAGCGTGAGTAGAATTCTCACTTTAAATGACTATTTACGATTTTTTTGACTGAATGACGTCGGTGAAATTGCTTAGAATTTACTAAACGGCATTCTTACTGAAACTTAATTATGAGTAAATAAGCAATTATTTGATCTAGCACCATGTTTACAATTATATTACATTCAAATATCAGCCTTTCAAGCTAATTGAGCACGCGCCTTTTGAGAGTGTTAAATAAATGAATATTTTCCTCTTCAATCCAAGATATAGTATTTATGCAGGAATAAAAAGGATCCTCTTATTCCCACGACTCAAATTCTTTTATATGAGCAAATCTGAAGAACTGTTGAGGAGAGCGTGAGTAGAATTCTCACTTTAAATGACTATTTACGATTTTTTTGACTGAATGACGTCGGTGAAATTGCTTAGAATTTACTAAACGGCATTCTTACTGAAACTTAATTATGAGTAAATAAGCAATTATTTGATCTAGCACCATGTTTACAATTATATTACATTCAAATATCAGCCTTTCAAGCTAATTGAGCACGCGCCTTTTGAGAGTGTTAAATAAATGAATACTTTCCTCTTCAATCCAAGATATAGTATTTATGCAGGAATAAAAAGGATCCTCTTATTCCCACGACTCAAATTCTTTTATATGAGAAAATCTGAAGAACTGTTGAGGAGAGCGTGAGTAGAATTCTCACTTTAAATTACTATTTACGATTTTTTTGACTGAATGACGTCGGTGAAATTGCTTAGAATTTACTAAACGGCATTCTTACTGAAACTTAATTATGAGTAAATAAGCAATTATTTGATCTAGCACCATGTTTACAATTATATTACATTCAAATATCAGCCTTTCAAGCTAAGTGAGCACGCGCCTTTTGAGAGTGTTAAATAAATGAATACTTTCCTCTTCAATCCAAGATATAGTATTTATGCAGGAATAAAAAGGATCCTCTTATTCCCATGACTCAAATTCTTTTATATGAGAAAATCTGAAGAATTGTTGAGGAGAGCGTGAGTAGAATTCTCACTTTAAATTACTATTTACGATTTTTTTGACTGAATGACGTCGGTGAAATTGCTTAGAATTTACTAAACGGCATTCTTACTGAAACTTAATTATGAGTAAATAAGCAATTATTTGATCTAGCGCCATGTTTACAATTATATTACATTCAAATATCAGCCTTTCAAGCTAATTAAGCACGCGCCTTTTGAGAGTGTTAAATAAATGAATACTTTCCTCTTCAATCCAAGATATAGTATTTATGCAGGAATAAAAAGGATCCTCTTATTCCCATGACTCAAATTTGCTCATATAAAAGAATTCAATTGATTATCTAAGTTATTTTCCGATAATCAGATTCCATTTAAAAACATATTTTTAATTAAATTAGATATCTTTCCCCACCCGCATTAACAGAAATTTTAACGAACTCTTTTGTTGAGTTGAAATATTTGATAATTAAAACAAAAAAGGATGAAACAAAATTACTTATCTATTAAAATGTACTTGCCTTTAGGCTTTTCTTAAATTTAAAACAATGGGTTTGTAGAGAAAGATATCTAGTACAACTTTTGATTTAAAATTACCTATATGTTAGATTTTTTTAAATATTATCATTTCTCTTTCTTTTCACAAGCATTTAACAAAAAAAAAATTATACATAGAAATTACGCATACTTCACATTATAAGCTTTAACTATTGGCTTTTCTTGTTTGTGTGAGTATATGACATATCCACAGACATCTCTCACTTATTTTATAATTTGACTTGATTAAAATTTATATAGATGGCATACACACACGTTTAATGCCTTTATTACGTATTTTATGCCATTTTATTATGTAATGCCATCTTATGCATGGTCATATGAAGTGTGCCTGTCATAATATAAATAAGTTGAAAAAAAAACAATAAATGTAAAACGTGGTTTAAATCCAGGTTTATAATTACATAAAAAAACTATATATATATTTTATTAATGCTATAATATTTAATTTAATTTATCTTTAATTTATTAACGGTTAAAATATTCTTTTATGCATATATTTGGTAAATGGAGTAGATAGGATATATAAGCCAATGTGTTTAGATATGTATAAATATATCAATTATTAAATTTTATTTTAAACTTACAGACTATATTATTTTCTCAATATAATTCTTTTTTCTAGGCTTGCTTACAGAAAATATGACAACATAATGGTTGTTATTTAAAAATTTACCTTTACATTTTTCTAAAAATAAATCATAGATATAATAAAATATCTTTACTAACAACAAAATGATATATAACAATAGCTGTAATGTAGTCATATAATCATAACACATAAAAATAACAAAAAAAAGCTCTTTTTGGCAAATTTTAAATTTTTGCCCTTTTCAATATGGCTTAATTACAAAAATAACCTATACTGCATATAGTGACATCTACCGGCTCTATATAAAATTAATACAAGCCTATAATTATACTTAAATATCTTTATAACAACACATATTTTACAACCCTCCATTCATTTTTCATTATCCAATTATTAGTTAAATTAATTGATGTTTTATAAATGTTCATACAATTATTTCTGTTATAAAGATATTTAAGTGTAATTATAGGCTTGTGTTAATTTTATATAGAGCTGGTAGATGTCACTATGTAGGCAGTATAGGTTATTTTGTAATTAAGCCATATTGAAAAGGGCAAAATTTTAAAATTTACCAAAAAGAGCTTTTATTTTTATGTGTTATGATTATATGACTATATTACAGAAATTGTCATATATCATTTTGTTGTTAGTAAAGATATTTTATTATATCTATGATTTATTTTTAATTTGAAAAAGCAACATAAAGGATTTATTCCTTGTATTTTAGATTTACATTTTTCTAAATATAAACATTCTATATTTACTGTTACATTTTTCTAAATGAAAATTATTTTTTACAAACACAAATTAAAAAGTTTCCAACAATAAAATGTCAAAATAAAAACATTTTCTATATTTTAATTCTTTTTATCTTGTGACTTCAACTAGCCTGTTGCTTTTATTCTGCATGATGAACTTGAAGTTTTTCTGTTTCCAATATCATCTATTGGCTAATTTATTCAAAATTATTTAGTCTTTTTTTTTAAATCAAGCAAACAGACTGTGTACATTTTCTTAATATAGGAATTATTTTAAATATTACACACAATATATTATAGAGGTACAGATTCATTGGTGGTAAACCTGAGATGACAGAAAATCATAATCAACCCCAAGTCAAAATATAAAATTTAATATGAAAGAATGGTACAATGAGGAATATAAGGAGCATGAACAATGAATATAAAGAGCATGAGATCAGTACTAACTATAAGTAAGTAAGGAACTATAAGTTCACCAGCATTACATAAAAGTAACATAATAATCATTCATCATCATGAATCATCAACAATAAAAATCAACAGTCAGACTTGTAGCTAGATTTGAAATGGGTCTACTATAGACCAGGCTACATATTTAGTCCTTACCAGCTTGGAGCAGATTATTTAAACATTAATTTTGATGCACAAACTTAAGTGCTAATCCATCAGAATATATAACAATAAAAATAATGCTGGGATACTAAACCATGATATACTGGCCAACTGTAAACTTAGTTTCTAATAAATACTAAACTAAACAAAACATAATGCATGGATTTTAAAAGATATCCTCTTTGTGCCAATCCAGGATCATCATCAACAGAATGTCCATAAACACTAACTATAAACCCATTTTTAATAACAGACTGAACATTATACATGAATCTAACTCAAGAACAAAAGCTCTATAACTATTATTGTGAACAAGAGATATAATACAACATATAATATTCTAAAACTATTTAGGATTAAGTAAATTCACTGGAATAACTTTAACTATGAAACATCAATTTATTAATAACAATTAAAATGCTATAAATATAAATTTGGCATTCTGATTTTGATTAATATACAATTAGCTATCACATTGTGACTGACAAATCCCTCAATAGATATACATAAAACACATATAAGCACAAAGATGTGTGGTATAATAATTTATGAACATATTTGAATTGTAATATAATAAAAAAATATGATCAATATTAACATATATGTCTACCTAACATCATCCATATAAGCACCATACATACAAGCCATAATATATGGCAATTGTCATATAATAATAAAAAAATGTTATCACATTTTAATCATACATAAAAAAGGACTGATTTAATATATATGTGTGTGCACATGGAAATATGTGCAAACACTGGTGTTTATAAAAAAAAATAAACCTAATAAATCATATAATTTCTCTATACACAATCAATTCAATGTCAAAAACAAATCCATCAAATGTACATATGAGTGCAAACACTCGGATGTGCTATATAATAATTTCAAAATTAACATGCTCAAATTCATTTTTTAATAATACACAAATGCACATGTATGATGTGTATATATATATAAATAGATATGAATTTAATCTTTTAATTAGCCTCTCTTCTTTTTTTTATGATAAGTAAAAGTTTTTTTTTTAAAAATATATATATCATTTGGAAAATTTCATTTAAAATTCGGATCCTTGTGGCCTCATTTTCAATATTTAAAAATACATATATATTTGGAGTTTTCCTCTTTTTTAGATATATAAATAATATCAGGAACAAATAAACTTCTACACACAAATATCATTTATTTTCTTTCTTTGTTTTATTTTTAGTTAAACATAAGTTATTTACTGTTAAAATTTGTTAATTAGAAATTTTAAATGTCATTTCAAGAAATTATTTCAAATACTTTCGTTCTCAATATGTATAACACTACTCACCAGGTGCACTTTATATATATTATGCAGTACCTTTATTTGTATATAGATAAAACAGTATACGTATAAACCAATTCTTCAGCAAGCTGAAGAAATCTTTGGGTAAGTTGGTCCCTTCTAAACAGTAGACTGGCTTATTGTCATAATCAAGAGATATAATGCAGGTAATTTGTTGGCTTGCAGTGAGCTCCCTTCAGTCTCTATGCTGTATAATACACAGATATATGTAGGCTATAGAGAACACAGAAAGAAAACACTTTACTTCTATGTGAATCCAAATGTTACCTTAGTAAACTAGTTGCAGTAGATGGACTAGCAGTCTCTTGGGCTTCAATTAATCTTCACGATAGTAATAATCTGGTTATCATCATCTGTAAAAATCTTTAAAAAAAAACTCATCTAATTTTTTTTTCCAACTTTGGAAAAAAATACAGTAAAAAAAATAAATTTTCATTATCTTGATTGAAAAAAGTTTATGACTCTTTTTCAATTCAATTTAATCCTTTTATCAAAATATGTTATACAAAATTTAATTAAAAAAAGAATTTAATATAATCAAAATAATAATGAATTTTATAATTACCAGTATATCTATCGTACCATAAAAACATGTTTTAATTCCAAAATCAGAATTAATAAAATATTAATTACACCTTTTTAAATGTTTAATTTATAATAAAAAAAATTTAAATTCAAATTACTTAATCCTTAACTGTTATTCCAGTGTAATATGGAAAAAATATCTACAAAAATTTTTTGCTTGTGTTTATTTCTTTTCCTTTCAATTATATATATTTTAATAAACACAATGCTATGTTGTATGCCATGAAATACATAATGGTCTCAATATACATATGTATACTAATGAATTTTTTCCCCAACAATGGGTTTGTGTCCATATTTCCATATATATTAAAGAGGGGTTTAATACATATAATCTATATACTATTGAATTCTATCAACAGTATTTTTTTTGTCCCCATTCCATATATAGATTGGCTGATTGGCCTCATATATAGCTAGTCTAATAAAATGTACTGGTTAACAAAACAAGATGAATGAAATCTTTAATTCATATTTATCTTCAATACACTTGGATCCCGTTTTATGCAGTAGAAAACCCGCATTAAAAAAATTGCACAAAAATAGACTTAACTTACCTTGAAAAATGGGGGATAGGGTCTGTAATTTTCAGAAATCATAGAAAAGCAAAGCAACAAGAAAAAATTACTTTAAAATTTGCATTAAAAAAATAAGGAAATAAAGTATGACTAATAAAAAATGTCAAATATTTGAAAAAAATTAATACAAGACAAACTTGTTTTACTTTTTTTATTAACTACAGTATTTAATTTTACATTTTTTCATACCTATTTTAATCATTACCGCTATTTGACAGATTCATCACAAGAGCAAGTACAACTAGCGCTGCTTTCAGTCTTGTTGTGTTAATAGTTTTCTGTTGACAATGTAATCAGTGATTAAACTTTGAGACAATGATTTTACTAATTATTTATAAAGCTCGCAATATCCAGACATATAACTATTTAGCTCTTGTTGGAATTTAAGAGGTTGTTCATTGCAGGAAACTCTCAGATTTCAGCATTTTCTGACGTTTGTCTTTGTCTCACGCATCAACCTAAAATCTATGATTAACTGATTTTTACTTATCAGAAAATAAAAAATTTGTCTTTTTTTGTTTACTACTAAAATAAATTTTAAATGTTCACATTTTGTTTCTATATTAAAAAAAATGAGAATGCAATCAAAACAAAAAGATTATACATTATCATTAGAGAGATTATTTTCAGTTTACAAAATCAATAAAATCTTCGTTATTTATTTTAAAAATCTAAAAGATTATTTATTTCTGTTATATCTAACAAATACTTTTAAAAGTTTAAAATTTTTGAATATTTATTGCAATATTTTTATACATAAGTATAAATCTATTATTATTATTTACTCATTAGTATAAATAGGTTAATTACATAGAAGCTAAGATTCTAAATACAGCTTCAGACCATATTCATGTTTGAAAAAAAAAAGTATTACAAGTCAAAATAAGTTATTAATAATTTAAATTTCTTGATATCTAATAAATATAGTGAAATATGAAAAATATTAAGAAGAAACATGAATCGCGTAACTTCAAAATTGCATTAAAATAATCCGCATAAAATGAAACCCAGGTGTACTTTGAATTCACATAAAATGGTTGCTGCACATAGTGGGTTATAGTTAACAGCATGATTAATGCATCTCTAACTAGTTCTAAACTCTGACTAGTATGGAGTCTTGCTAGTAATAGCTCTCTTGACTCAAGGTACTTAGTATATATGTGTTTTATTTATAATCAGATAGTAAGGAATGTCAAATTGATTAGCACCAAAATTAAAATAAAATATTTTTCCTTCTTAACAATTCTACTTTCCAATGTAATTTGTATTTGGAATCAGTAAAGTTACAATGGAGAAAGCATAGAAGATGGCATGCACTGAGTGGCAATACCTATAGAGTTTTGCCTGTTTTAATAATAGTTATGAGCAAGCATAAGAAATGGTGATCATGTGATGTTTATTTGCTTAAAACCAATCCTGCCTAATAGGATAGTGGTGGCTATGGTTATTAAAAAACCAAAGTCACTAAAATGTATGGGTACTGAATTGAGTTCAGACCTATATTATTATATGAGCTTGGATTGAAAATATAGTGTTTTCAATTTAAGACTCATAGTTTTGTAGTTAAGTAGAGATAAAAGGTAGCTACTGGAGGGTTGCATTAGATCCTAAGATCTAGATGCAATACTCTCAGATCCAAGGCTCCTCACTGACAAAGATCACAAGCCAGAAACCAGTCTGGGGATATTGGATGAATAGGCAACAGATGGGAATTTTATGCACACACCTTCTGGCATCCATTGATTACTCTGGCTTGCACTGAGTGGCAACACGTATAGAGAGTTTGCCTGTTTTAATAACAGTTATGAGCAAGCATAAGAAATAGTGATCATGTGATGTTAAGTACAGGTAATCAGGGCCCCTCCATCCATATAATCTCTATATTTGTTAAGATTTAATTTTATATATACAATATATGTATACATAGAATACTAAAATATAGACAGACAGTTAGTAAATGTAATGAAAAAAAAAAAAAAATTGGTCACAATTTAAACATACTTAATCACATGACACAACAAAACAATCATTTTCTCCTTTTCTTCAAAGAACAAAGCAAGTATTATTCTAATGGTAATGCTTATTAAAAATAACCTGTTATGCATTAAATAAACTAAATCTAATAAATGATAATTATAAAAAACAATACATATGCAGTATTTCAAAAAGTGATTTCTTCAAGGTTAGATGTGACTGGATTATATTCAAAAAATTATCAAGTAAAAATAAGTAAGGTCAGTATTTTCATAATTACATTTTTAAACATTTTTTAGTTAAAACCAATAAAAATTTAGAAATTTATAAAAATGACATTAAAATCTAAAATTATCTTTAAAAAAAATATCTGCAATCGTATTTGTAGTTAGATTATACTATCAGTAATTACTTCTCATTCTATATATCTATATGTATATGCACATATAACTTTATTTATTAATAAACGAACAAATATATACAGAACATAATCTTTGCATACAAAATAACAACAATTAATAAAATACTTAATAAATTTAAAATTATGGAAAAAAAACAAGAAGATGAAATATAAAAAAAGGAAAGATTTAAAGATATAACGTTAGGAAAAGGGGGGGGGGTGCTCCCCTAGTAAAATATTTAAATACTGTATAGCATATGACATTACTCCCTTAGTAAAATATTAAAATATTGTACTTCATATTACATAAGACTAATTAATCTATCAAAAATGATAGGAATTAAAATAAAACATTAAAAAAGAATTGCTATTTAATACTTTTATGATTAAAAGTTCCTTTGATACTATTTTTCATAATAGTACTGTGTTTCAATCAATTTAACTTGAATCAAGAATTAGCAGAAAAAACTTTTGAATGTTGAAAAATAAAATACAGTATTCTGCTTTATAAAAAGTATGACCCTTTGATCTTTTAATATAGTTTGCATAAACCTATATGGTTAACATAATTAAAATATGGCAGTAAAATATTTTTAAGAAATAACAAAAACCAGTGAAAAGGCAGAAATGGACAGATAAAAAAAGGATACATGGATAAAAGTAATTTCTGATGATAAATAATAATCATATAGCTTATTACTTGAGAGGTCATGGGATTTCAAACAGCCAATAAGAGGTTGAGAAAGTTTCAATTAATTACTAAATAGACTTTTTATTTTTATTTTACTCATCTAATAGATTGTTTTTTATTTTACTCAACTTAAGAATTTTTATTATTAGTCTATCACTCTACTACTTATATAGCTAAACAATACAGAACATATATTGCAGAGAATAGTCACTTCAAAAATTTGGTGTTTCTTTAGACATTATACAGGTAAGTAGATTAAGTCATTGCACTTTTATGGTCAGGACAGTAGCATTTCAATCCTATGGCAATGTTAATTTAACCAGAATATATTGCATAACAGTTTATAACATTTAATTTTTCTTGATTTGCTATTTGGCATTTAATGGTTTATATAAGAAAAAATTACTTCATCATATTATATAAATGCTGGCAATGTTCTTTTTTTTTTCTTCGTGTTCGAATAAAAGTGCAGTTTTATTTTTAAATATCAATTTAAAATCAGTTCAGTTCTTTTGTTAAACCACATGAATTCATCAAACTTTTTTCTATTTAAATGTCAGTTGTAATTTCTTACAATTTTTGCACTGTGAAAATTATACGGATAATATGGAATATTTGTACAAGTCATCCATCTTCTCTCGTATTTGAACATTTGGTCTTAGCATATTGGCTTTATACAGTTATTGCATCATTTAAAAAATAACAAAAGACAGAAAATGAACTTGGTTTGCTTTTATACCACGCTTAGTTTCAAGTGTGTTGCTGAAGAATTCTAGTGAGTGATGGATTATTTACCGAAGCAGAGTGATCCAAAAAGATAGATTGTATCCAAAAAAGACTTTATTGCCAAACTCATAGATATTAACCAAGATGAATTAATGAAAATTGATTTTATTATGTATATTTTTTACATATATATTTGTAAAATTCTAGTTTTATTTTATCTCCACACTTGAAAATGTACCTACAATTTGGAAAAGTTCATTATCAGTGAATGCAACAAAATGAAGGGGGAAAATTATTAAGTTAGATGAAATTTTTTTTTTCTTTATGTCAAATAAAGTTTAGGTCAGCTTTCCCTACATAATGACTTGACATTGATCATTACCACCATGATATGGAATAAGGTAAGATTTTTGATATTATTCCATATTAAGCACATACACTTACTACAGGATAGAGTTCACGTAATTTTTTTTTTTTTTATGGTTAACTAATAATCGTTTATATTTATTTTTTCAGTATAAATGATTAACCGTCTGGTATAGCTTTTCTTTTCTATCAATTGTAAGGAACCATACATAAGTGCAGGGGTCCCCAAAGAAGATGGAACATCAATAACT
This sequence comes from Epiperipatus broadwayi, assembly GCA_028023455.1. Taxonomy (NCBI): domain Eukaryota; kingdom Metazoa; phylum Onychophora; class Udeonychophora; order Euonychophora; family Peripatidae; genus Epiperipatus; species Epiperipatus broadwayi. Next base: position 188,282 of record JAQFVV010000457.1, read on the forward strand.
GGGAGTGGACGACGAGGCTATTACACATATATCTGTATATTATAAATTAGCTACTTAGCTTCGTGGTCGATTTGATAATAAATTTTTTTTTTTTTTGCTTTGCAAAGTATCTCTACCATGGATAAGGGTTAGAATAGTGAACACCTTTAATTGTTGATGTGGTAGAAATACATCCATGACACCCTCAGCTATATTTGTATTTTTATATTGGACTATTTCCATCATCTAATATGTGTGTTGAATGTTTTAGAAAAGTTTAATTTTATTTAAATATTCCAAATACATTCAATTGTTAGTAATATCACAGCAAACAGTTAGTATATGCACAACTGTTAGTAATATCACAGCAATAAATTAGTATATGCACCAACTGTTAGTAATATCACAGCAAACAGGTTAGTATATATGCAGCAGCTGTTAGTAATATCGCAGCAATAAGTTAGTACATGCACCAACTGTTAGTAATATCACAGCTAACAGTTTAGTATATGCACCAACTGTTAGTAATATCACAGAAAACAGGCAAATAACAGCAAACAGTGCCTGTTTGCTGTGATATTACTAACAGTTGGTGCATGTACTAACCTGTTTGTTGTGATATTACTAACAGTTGAATGTATTAGGAATATTTAAATAAATCAGGCAAAACTCACTATATGTATTGCCACACACAGCAAGCTAGAGTAATCAATGGATGCCAGAAGGCAGTGATGAGCCTTGAATCTGAGAGCACTGCACCTAGATCTTAGGATATAATGCAACCCTCCAGCAGCCATCTTTTATCTCCACTTAACTACAAAACTATGAGTCTTAAACTGAAAACACCTTAATGTTTTCAATCCAAGCCCATTAGCTTATATAGTCATATGAGTCGAAACCAGTTCAGTACCCATACATTTTGGTGTCTTCGGTTCTTTAATAACCATAGCTACCCTTATCCTATTAGGCAGGATTGGTTTTAAGCCAATAAACATCACATGACCACCACCTCTTATGCTTGTGTATAACTATTGTTAAAACAGGCAAAACTCACTATGGATGCCAGAATGCTTATGCATAAAATCCCCATCTAGTACCTACTCCTCCAATATCCCCAGACTAGTTTCTGGCTGGTGGCCTTCATCAGTGAGGAGCCTTGGATACACAAGCATAAGAGGTGGTGGTCATGTGATGTTTATTGGTTTAATATTTAAATAAAATTAAATTTTTCTAAAGACATTCAACACATATATTAGATGACGGAAATAGTCCAATATAAAAAGACAACTAGAACACCACCATCACAAACTTTCAGGAAAACATAATTATATTGTTTTATCATGTTAAAAAGTTTTGAATTTTTGTTTTATTTAATAAATGTTGTCAATTTGATTTAAATTAAAATGGTCTCTAGTTTATCAAAATCATTAATGCATCCATTCATCAACTTATAACCGAGTATATACATACAGACACATTTCATTCTTATATAATAACATGGGAATATGCTTGGATGGAGCTTTAAATTAATTGGAACCTATATAGAGGTGCGGAAGTTGCTATCTAGTGTAAATTCACCCTTGAAGAGAACTGAAGGTAGATTTCTCCCAGAGTTCAAATACTGAGGCGTAACGGATCCAAAGAAGAAGTGAGGTAAGGATGAACTAACTCAAATTGTATATAAATTTGATGTGTAAACCCACCCTAGGTCCGACTGTACGGAGATGTAAATATGTTGGAGAAAAAAAAAGTTCAATTTATACAAGATTAACACAAATATTATTTAAAAAATCACCTATTCACTTGCATACAATAGTAACAGGACATGTATTTGAGAGGGATAGCATTAAAATAATTCCACACATAAGTAACAAAAAAGACAAAAAAAACTTAAAAGAATTTATCCTTATAAATACAATTAAACCTATATTAAGTAAAGAAATGGGTTTAAAAACGATCCTAATATAAATATGACTGAGATAATTTCAAATATTAAAATAACAAGAAATGAGAAAAGTTATAGAAAAAATTAAGAGTCATTATATAATATAAAGGAAGCAATTGAAACATCAAAAATTAGTAGTTCATAAGACAAAAAATAATAATGTGTTAATATTCATTAAATAAGAATCCAAAATATTTTATAAAAACATTTTTAATAACAATAAGATTAATTAATAAAAAGTTTAAAAATGATAAAAAAATTACTAAACTTAAATTTCAAGGTTATAGTTAAAATGTTATACTTCAATACAAATTTTAACCAAGTTAGCAATGAGAACTGATCCCCCAAATGGCCTCATAAAATAAGATTTCACATAAAAATAACCAATTATAATGAGTTCCTACGGGAAAAATTTAATTTGCTACTTTAAATTCAAAATATAAAAAAAAATTGATTTAAAAAATAAAGTTTAAATTTGAAAAAAAAATGAGTAAGCATTTTACTTAGCATACTAATAAAAAAAAAATACTAAATTGTGGATAAATATATAATTTAAAAATATTTTGGTAGTTATAATTTTCGAATGTATATATATAATTTTCCCACTGCTAATCATCATTTTGTTTTTTGCATATTTGCAAAATTATATTTCCTGAAATATGATTCAATGAATTAACATAAAGCATTAAAAAAAAAAAAACTAACCACAGCATATATTTTCAAATTAAATAAAAACAATACATACTTTAAAATTTATTATTTATGCACTTTATGTACAATTATTAAAGTATTTTCTAATAAGATTTTTTTTTTCTTGCAGTGCTATTAATTTTTTTTTAATCATGTATTTTTTTATATTACGTAAATGCAATAAAATTAATTAAAATGTAGGACAAGAAATGTTATGTAACTTTGATTGTTATAGTTTTAATAAGGTATGTAAATGATTCTAATTTTTTTTTTACTATATTTACTATAAAATTGCAATTATCTTGAATAAGATGCAAACAAATTATGAATATTGATTTCTAATAGAAAAATGAATACTATTTTAAACTTACACTTAATAACCTTTGATCACATAAAGTTGATTATTAGCAGTATATTAAATTTTTTACTCAAAATAATGTACAATTATAATGACTATTATGATTGTCATATTTTTGCCCCAGGCAAAATAATGTTCATAAAAAAAATTTTAATCCATACAATTTATGAAATGAATATACATTAGCTAATATACATATTTTTGCAACTAAATATTGATGCACTTTGTTGTGAATGAAACTGGCATGCTTTTTGATTTCATAATCATTAATAGTTGAAAATCTTTACTTTGGTATGAAAACACTGAATGTTTTACCAAGTCACTGAATGAAAATTAAATAAAGTGTCTTAATCATATTTTAATTCTATAATCAAAACAATATTATATTCTATATAATGAAAAAATTCTATTGTTCATTTTTAGAAATACACTTCTTTTTGGAAAACATAACTTTAATGATATCACTGTCCTTTCACTTGATTATCATTTTGAAAAAATAGCAAACATTTTTTAAAAAAAGTTTCACTTTTTTTTTAAAGATTGTAATAATGAATGATCGATTGTAAATAATAGGTACAAATTGATGATGATTACTCTGCTGAACCCTAGCATAAAGATCCATAGCTAATCTGAGTAAAATTGTATATAAATAAATTTAATAGAAATTTAATAATAAAATAAAAAATGTTAAGAAATAATAAAAGATTATAAGTTTATTAAGCCAGTATAATATTATGATTATGATATTATTTAATATGTGGGAAATATTAAAAGGATAAAGACTTGTTACCCTTATAACTTGATTATGAAACAAATATAGTATAAACTGTAGATGTCTTTAGTATAAAAGGATATAAAAAGAATTTCATAGACTATAGTGTTTGTATTTTTTAAATTGATTACATAAATTACTTTTTACATATACTGTATCTATGTACATTTATATATAGCTCAGAAGTCTGCTGGTCAATGAAAATTGTAAGATTGATGGAGCAAAAAAATAAAATAGAGCATTTTTAAAGTGATTAAAGAATGATGAACTTTATTTATTTCTTTTAAATGAAATGAAAGTAAAGAAGAGTATTCACTAGCTATCTAGCTAGATTATCATGAGTGAATGGAAAATATTTATGTGGTATTATGCCTAATGATATTTATAGTCAGTCAATAATACTATATGGGAACTAACTATCCACTTAGACTTAAGATAGAATTAATGGATGTACTAGATTATCAAAACTCCCATTTCATTACATATGCATGTTTAGGAGAACAGACGACTTAAACACTAAGATATATTATACATTTTTAAGAAATTATCAAAGCTGAGATTCATCAAAATATAATTCCTTATCAAACATACACTTACTACAAATATAAATATTTATAGAATATAGTTATTTAAATAATGTTAATAGCAATCATTGTATTTCTGATAAAATAATTTATTTTGAAAAATTTTAAACAAAATCATACGAGTTCTTTTTTTAAGAATTTTAAAAACTGGAAGCAAAAATGTTTTAAAATTAAAATAATATGAATACACAGCTACTCATAACCTCTTCGTTATTACGACTGCATAATGCAGTCAAGTATTTTCAAAATGTACATATCCATTTTCAATGTAATATTAACGGAAATCTACGGTCTATGCATACGCTTTTTACACCCTCGTTTTCATCTTTCTTCCAGCTTTCCATAGAGGTAACTTTTATTTTTCTATGATGAAAAATAAAAATTTTATGATAATTTTTATGATCTAGTAAATTGAATTTTTTTGACTTTCTTTCCTTTTTTTGATGTTACTGGAAAAAATTTTACCTTAAAAAATATATCAGTAAAAACTTTTACTTTTTCTGATATATTCTGAAGCCAACGTTATGCAGAGGCTCAGTGGTAAATATTTATTTTTCTACATTTTTTAATAATTATTAATTTTTGTATATTTTTTTAATTATTAATTTTTTATATTTATTTGTCAAAAATTTACAAAAAAATTATTATTGAAACTAATATATTGTACCGAGACAAAGTCGGTACAGGTATATACCCACACACACAAGCAATGTAAATACTCTATTTTTTATTTACTTTCAATTTATGATAAAAATAAATGTAGTTTTCTTTCAATGCTTTATAAAATACACTATAAAATAAAATGTTAATATTTCTGATTAAATAATTTAAGGCTTTCATATAATCTACTATAATAATATTCTCTAAAAATAAAATATAAAGCATCACTAATATGCCATTTTAAATCTCAATAAGTGATTGCTACTTGTATATGCCGCGGGGGTAATTAAAAAGGGGTTTATTTTAAATTATAACTATAGTGAAAGTTAAAAGCTTATAGAAGTGATTTTGAGATTAAATGCTCGACTTTTAAACTAATGTAAGTTAAATTGTTCTCTTAAAACACGCACACATGTATGTATAAAAGGTGAATAAGTATGAATTTTTTCTAACTGAGATTGCAATGTGAGATTGCATAAACCTAAGATTGCCTCAAGCATATGGATTGAATGGACATTACGTAGGACACGGACCCCAACGACAACTCAAAGAATATTGAACTCTGGGTGGAGATTCGATCCTCAGATAATAACCAACCCATATAAATATGAATCTAAATCTAAAGAGGAGGTCTTTTTACACTTTTTTTTATGCTTATGCTTATAGTTTTTTTTGATTCCTACGGAAGCTACAACTAGAACTTTTCTCTTTTTTTTGCTATCCGGTTTATCCAATATGATCACTATGAAATTAACATTTAGAGCGTCGATCGTCATGATGGGCTAAGAAACCCTTCAGTGATTGATCGACGCTCCGCCGCCAGAATATCTCCACAGCTATGAATGATCAACAACAGTGCCATCCGAACATCGTACTCCAATCAGTCCAAGGACGTAGTTCCGTTTAATATACAAGAATCGTCCAAACATACTACGCTGAACTTATATGAAATGAATAACCATTTATTATGGAAACATTATCCACCAGGTTCGAACCCTCACCAAATTAGAAGCAGCAGAAGACTAAGCAAAATCCTAGGTAAACACTTTATTTCTTTTATGCTCCCATTCATTCTTTACGTAGACTTTAAAAGGCAATCTCATAATTAATTTAATTCGACTTTCGTAAATCAAAATATAAATGATCCGTAATCCCTCATATTTGAATCTTATTATTTTAATCTCAACTTTCGTAAATAAAAAAATATCAGATGCTACATAGTTCCTCATATTTAAATCTTAGGACTTTTCCTGTTATGAACTTTGATCATAATTATTATTTTCTTTCGCAGATAAACTATAACACACACCTAATTTCAAAATGTAAAAGAAGGAAATATATTTTATCATCCATATTTATTATGCATAATATGTTCTTTTCTGTGCGAGTGCGCGAATGCGTGTATGTGCGTGCAAATAAAGCTATTAATCAATGTTTCATTTTTTTATATTCAATAAATTCTTTTTTTTTTATTTAAACAAGTCGAGCATTCCTCAAATCATTCTCTATAATTAAAATATGTTTTTTTTTAATTATTATAATCAGCATTTACTCATGCAATTAATTATTTTACTTTTTAAATTTGTCTTTCTTGTATTTTTTTTGTTTTGTTTATTTCTTTAAATTTCATCGTGCCGTAAGTCACGATGTTTATTTATTATGTAGTTAAGATAGGTTTAAGAGTTGGGAGGGCCTATTATTAATAAGTATAAGTAAATGTCAATAAAGCTAGTATGAATAATTCTATTGGACTGTATGATAAAGGGGGGTGATATTATAAGCTTCTAATTTTTTTTATATAATGATGCATAAACCGAACATTCGTATTAGTTGCAAATAACCAATGACCCGGTCCAATATTTGGACCGATCTGTTAATCAACCAAGATTCTTCTCCATTGGTTAGTATTGTGTCTTTTGCCAGAATAATAGTCTTGAAAACAATTACATCGCGACCCTGAGTGACCCTTATTGGTCCATGCTGGGAGTTTGAGCTTATGGGCGGGGATTAGACTTCGAAATCGTTTTGATATGACGTAAGGTGATGCGAGAAATTAAATTGTAAATTAAATCATCGTATCTGGCGCCCCCTTGTGTTGATAATGAACAACTATTGATATAAGAAAAATAAATAAATCTTTACGCTGTATCATGTTTGTTTTGGAGCTCTCAATCCCTTTAGGAACGGTTGAATAGGCGACCGGTAACAATATATAAAAAAATAGATCATAATTACCTGCATTTTTTCTGTGATATGAGCTTGGCTTCAATATTTGAATTAGATGATATCAAATAAAAATAAACATGTTTTCCAAATATTATGATCTGATTTAGATTTTTGTGTAATATCTTGTCTGTATTTTTCATAATAATAAATATATGCAAATGCTAAAAGTAAAAATTTTGACAGTATATTGAAACAGTAAGATATGCCCTGCAAATCTTAGTTTCACCTTGCCTTCCTCTTATCTATCCTCATACCTATTTCAAACCTTAATTTTATTGTAGTGTGTGTGAACTGCATATATTTACCGAAATCCTGCCTAAATTTATATTTCTAATGGGGTACCCGTGGGTTTTATAACAATTAAATTCTCTTAACGGGTTTATTTTCAAACCGTCAAGTATATTTACATATATATTCGTACAACAAAAGGTCACATATTCTCATTTACCCACATACTGTGATAATAGATTTAAAACTTTGAGTAAAATAATATTTTAGTTATAAAGTTGTTATTTGGATCTGTTTACTTAAGGGATATTAACTTCATTTTGTTTTAGATTTTCATTTAATAAAAGATTTGTTACCATTTAATAAAATAATATCACTTGTAAATAGACTTAAACATTAAGATTTAGAAAATAAGTTTTAAGTAAGTTTTATATTTTAGAATTAGGCCATTTTCTTTTTAAAAAATCAGTGAGGGTGGAAAAAAAGAACAATAGTGGCTAATTTTAAACTGTTTACACCAGTTTCACTAGTGGATTTTTTCTAATTAATTATAAGATAACAGTTTAGCGAGCAAATTGTAATTAAATAAATTGGATCAGAATATCTGGGAATGTGTGTATAATAAAATTTAATTAAAAGTGCATCCTCGCTATCTGATCTAATTAATAAATTTTAATAATGAATTTCTTTACCACAGGGCAAAAGTGATTGTTTAATGCGGGAGTATAAATAAGGCTGATTTTGTGATAAGAATAGACAAATTGTAGTTATCTAAGAGACAAGTTTTAAACATATTAATATAGATTTTAGTTATCTAAAATCTGACTTATAGGTTTGAAACAAGTTTTAAAGCTTGGAATAACAAGTTTGAACAAAGAAAAAAAGAAGAAGTTAGTCAAAGAAATCACCTTATTGGATTCTCAATGAGATGCAAACTATGTCCAGAAATTCCCGTGGTGGTTAACTTTAGAATGATGGGGTAAAAGACAGTGGGCCATCTTCCCCCAGAATGGCTTTCTCACTGCCAGCATTCTCCATCTGAAGTCCTGTAATTGTGCTTAAAAAATGCCGACTAAAACATCAGAAGTAATGCTGCTCATGGAAGCTGTATTGTGAAACATCCTGAATTATGCTGCTTATAAAATCTGTGATCACAGAAGAGAAACAAAAGTTTGCTCAAGAACTCTATTTTGGGAAACGCTTACAGACTGCCCTTGCAAAGTGAGGTAATTAAAATGTAACCTGAGATCTCTTAAAATTTAAGCTATAACTATCTTTAATAATGTACTTCATATTATGTATTTATCATGTGTATTTATTTAATCCTTCCTTAATGCATGTTACATTTCTTCTACTTTGATTACCTTTTATTATATAGGTTTTATTTTAAATGCCTTATTATAATGTGATTTTTTTAATTTATTCTTTCAAGCCTGTGCGAGTTGCGTAAGGAAATCTTATAAATGCTTGGTTGCCATATTAATTACTAAATTACAAGCACATATTCCCCCTCCCTTTTAGTAACTGTATTTAAGATAATTATTTTACATATCACATAAATGATTTTAAAATAGTTTTTTTTTATTTAAATTTTGTTGAGAGAGGCTGGCCATAAAATAAATTTAAGAGCGAGTTATTCTGCATTTTTTTGTGAACTGCCCTTTTAAAATATATATTAGAATTTATTTGTGTGTGTTGCTGGTGAACGTGCTGGAGTATTAAATTCGCTTTACTTTTCCCAAGTTCGTCTACGGCTGAGTCCGTGTCCCTGTATTACTCCGCAATTCCCATTAGAGTGTGACATAAATGCCTCACTGGGGAATTTATTCGCGTTCTTCTCCATAGCCACAAAGCTCCTGGGTGTGGGCCAGGCTTGGGCTATGTAAGGACTAGAGATGTCCCGGATAAATGACTAAATGCCTATCCAAACCCAAAGTTAGTTTTATTTACTCGTTTTCTGGTAAAGCTGCAGTTCCAACTAATCGTATTCTATCCTTAGCACTTTATCTCACTAGCATCACCGCATATTCCCATAAGAACTTATTAAATTTGATTAGAGAATCCCATTAATGTGCAGTATAGCTTTATCTTAGACTTAGAATCAACATTCGCGCGAGCTTCACTCTTATTAATTTAAGATTCCCTGTTCATGTTGTAATTAGTTGTTTAAATTGCTTTAATACTTTGCTTAGCTCGCACATACTTATAATATAATAGACACATTACAATATAAAATAACTCAAGTAGAAATACAAATATTATATATATATTTATTTTGCTATCAAATCTGGAGGGCATACTTTATAACTTTATGCTTCAATAAATAGTGTAGTAATTAAATAGATACTTTTGTTTATTTATCCGGGATGCAATCTAAGTTACAAACCCATATTAGGCTTATCTTAGGCACATCTATAAGTTATTGTTAGATGAACCTAGGGCTAGTTTAATTTTAGAGTCTCTTGTTTTTCCCTGACCACCAGCACTGGCAAGAAATTGTACTATTAGTAGCATCAGATGTGTTATCACGTAGATGGCATTGTAGAGCTTAGACTTTGGATTCAAACTTGGGATTTCTGGGAGGCAACCCTTCCTAGTGTTGAGTTCCATGTCTATGGTTTAAATTCTGCAGGGTGTTAGCGAGATAGATGAATTTTGACTGTTACAATATATATATATAAACTATTAGCTTATGAATCTCAAGCTTAACTCTATAATGAATTTAGTATTTCATTCACTTTTTATTTGATTTTGTATATAGTGACTACACCTGGGTCTCGTTTTATGCGGATTATTTTAATGTGATTTTGAAGTTATGCGATTCATGTTTCTTCTTAATATCTTTCATATTTCACTATATTTATTAGATATCAAGAAATTTAAATTATTAATAACTTATTTTGACTTGAAATACTTTTTTTCTTTCCAAAATATAAAGTTATATTACCAGCTAACGTGAATATGGCCTGAAGCTGTATTTAGAATGTTAGCTTCTATGTAAATAACCTATTTATACTAATGAGTAAATAATAATAATAGATTTATACTTACATATAAAAATATCACAATAAATATTCAAAAAATTTAAACTTTTAAAACGTATTTTGTTATATATAACAGAAATAAATAATCTTTTAGATTTTTTTCTAATGATACTGTATAATCTTTCATTTTTTTAATATAGAAACAGAAAACCATTAATTAACACAGCTCAAGACTGAAAGTGGCGCTAGTTGTACATCACATCACGAATAAAAATAAAGTGGCTAACAGGTTTCTCTGGGCATAATTGCTGAGAGATTCCTGACTTCATTTAAGGAGAAACCACAATATATCACATCACATCAAATCTGATTTCTTACCAGATTACAAACGAATGCTAGCGGTAATGATTAAAATATGTATGAAAAATGTAAAATTAAATACTGTATTTAATAAAAAAATTTGTCTTGTATTAATTTTTTTTCAAATATTTAAAATATTTATTAGTCATGCTTTATTTGCTTATTTTTTTAATGCTAATTTTAAAGTAATTTTTCCTTGTTGCTTTGCTTTTATGTGAATTCTGAAAAATACAGAACATATCCCCCATTTTTCAAGGTAAGTCTATTTTTGTGCGATTTTTTTTAATGCGGGTTTTCTGTGGAACCTATCTACCAGATAAAACGAAACTCAGGTGTATTTTAATGATGCTTTTTAATAAATTACAAACTGCATTGAAGTTCTTTATTATAATATTCAAATTATATTAATCATTGATCAACATTAACTACTTGTTATTAGGTATGACATACATTGCAAACCCCTGTATGGAAATACATTTTGAAGGACTACAGAGAAAAGGATAGGTACTAATGTCTTTATTCTATGAAGTTTTCAAGTGATGGATTACCTTAGGTAAGTCTTATTATATACTAATTTTTTAGAAATTTTATGATGAAACCAACTAACCTACTAACAAAATTATAATTTTAAGTTGTATGCATGATAATTTAGAATTTATGAAATAATATGAAAATAACTTATTAGAAATATTAACTTTTATTCTTTTTTTATTACTTTGAATATCAATGACTATATTTTTTTCAGCTTACTTACATTCTTTTGTTTTTGATCTTTAAAATAATATATATTATGTCATTTTTTAGTAATACAAACATATTGTAACGATATATAAATATGTCGTTACATTAATTTAAAATAAAAACTTAAAAGTTCGCAAATAAAAGTAAAAAACTAAACGCTAAAATTAAAATGTTTGTTAAACGTATATACATTCGCACAGATGCCAAACTTTAAAAATATTTTTAAAAAAAAAAAATAAATAAATAAGTATTTGAACGTACTTTTTTATAAAAAAAAGGTACAAGATTTAAAAATAAAAACAGGTATTAATTAATTTTTGTAATCTGTAAATGGAAATGATTGTTTATGAATTATCGAAAACCAAACTGGCCCTTGGGCTCTTGTATAATTAAAATCATCTGATGAAAGATAGATAAGAAAATAAAGAGAAATTAGCTTGACCAATGGAAGCACTAAGCCTTGGCTCGGACCCTAACGAAAGTGATGGGTTAGTGACGTTTTGTTGATTGAATCCGTGTGGATAATATAAAAAGGGAAATACAGTTTTTTCGGACAGTTCCAGTGTGATGTGTTTGAGAGTTGTGGTAGGACGCACATACCACACTCTCTATTTAAAAAAGAAAAAGGAAAAGACTGTGATACCTTGAACCAGCTATTGCCATCTCCAGAACATTATCTTCCAATGGAGGCGTCGCGGGAATTAAAAGCAGAAACCTGGACTCTTCTACTCGTAAGCTATATTGACCTGAACTCTAAATTGAAAAATAATTAAGAACTTTCGTTCAAGCTTCTGAACTTCTATCTGACTTTTTTAAGTTTAAAATCAAATTAATAATGTTTAATTTTATATGTTTTCCGATTGATAAAAATCATTTCCATTTTTTTTTTTTCTTATTGTATAAATTATTTATTGTTTAAATTTTAAATGATGAAATTTAGGTTGGGTATAGACGTTGCATAGATTCGTTAGCGGTTGATTATGTTGTGGTTTCCACAGTCGATTAGAATATATAAGTCAACGATGTTAATGCGGGCATCTTACGATGAATGCCATGGGGCCTTGTGTATTCCCTTTTGCAATTGACGTTATCGATGATTTTGTATTTTGATCGATTGTGTTTAATTTGGATGTTTTTGACCATGGAATCTGTGCAGCCGATCTATACTCAACATTTTAAAAACAAATTGTATAAAAATAATCTGTGCGAACGTATTTAAATGTTAAATTTAAGTCGGGCGTGAATGGCTATATAGTTTGTAAAGTTATATTAAGGGAGGGTAATCTTAGGTTATTCATTTCGTAGTTGAATTGGTTCAATGGATTGGATATATTTGTGTAATAGTAGATGTAGTATGAGATCCGCTATGGGCAGGATTATAGATCTACGCCACACACCCTCTGTTTGCCTATGGATGGATTTGTAAGACGGCAAAGGACCGCAGTCCATTTCTATGGAGTTTTATGTTTATTGTTCTACTCGCCAACAGATGTCACATTCCTGTTGGTGGAGAGACAATGTCTTCTCTAATCTACTTACTGATCAGATGTCCATTCCTGACAGTATAGTATTTTGTGTTGTCGTATCATGCTACATTGAATACATGAATGTATCAGATGGATTGGTGCCAGTTGATTGCGAAATTTGTTGCCTAAGGTTAAATCAGGGAAAAATATTTTCTTTTCAAATGCAGATCTATGTAGTCTATTCATACTTGACTATCTAAATAAAATATTAAACTCATTGAAACTTAGTTAAATGTAAAATTAAAAGATTAATAGAAAAATCTAAAATGTTGAATTTATTCCTCAAAATTTAATTCCTCAAAATTTAAATGTTATTTTATATGTGTGTAAATAAATATTTTTATGTGTTAATTTCTGGCAGTGGCTTTTATTTATTGATATTTAAGATATAAATTAAGATATAGATTTTTATCTCTGCGTCTCCACTGAGCTAGTGACTTGGGCTAACGATCGGAATATTTAAATAAAGTGGAATCTTAACAGCGCGTATCTGCCTACTTTATAAATTTTTCTAGGTTTAAATGCCTAGATGGCGCCCTGGTAGTTGCAGATATTGTTTTTGCGGTTAGATTCGATCTTCACTTTCATTTCGATCGTTATAATATATTATGATAAAATTTGTGACTTAACATAATTTTTTAAATATTCAATATGGCTGCTTCATCAGTGTAAAGGATAAATGAGTTTAGTAATTCCAACTCCAAGAAAAAAAAGCCAAAAATGAAAAGAAAAAAAAATGCACTAGAAATGAGTTTTGTGGTGATTATACAAATCAATCACAAACCATAAATAAATTCACATACAGAACTTAGGGAGAATCCTTAAGTGAAACTTTTCTAATGCATTTATACTGTGTTGACAGGATGTGCAAGTTTCATTTCCATACAATACATTAGATGAAATTATAGAAGTAACTTAATTGCACTAATTATTTCCATATAATAAAATTTTCTTTTAACTTGTTAATAGCAGGAGCAAATTAGAATCTGTACTGCACTTCAACTGTCTAGGTCTATTAATAAAACTATCAATGTATTTAAATTAGTTTACATTATCAAATTGATAATCAGCCTACTTTAAAGTTACTGAGCATTTTTTCTTCCATCAACGGCTGATATACAACTGATATGTATGTGTGTGCTTACATGCACATAAATATATAGGTATAAACTTAATGAGAAAATCTAATAAATTTAATAAATAAAAGAATTTTAAAAGACTGATTCTTTTAAAATAGTATGTAAAAGATTTACAACTTTTAAGATTAGAAAAAGATTATTTTCTAAAAAGTAATAACAGTCTAATTAATGAGGATAGAATATGTTATTAATGAAATAAGACGATTAAAGGAATTCATGTTTAGATTTTGAAACGATAAACTGAAATAACTCATTAATTAAAGTCAGTGATAACAATTGAAATTCTTGTATGGAGTATTGAAATGAAGAAACCCCTGAGCAAATGGACAGGAATATGAGCCAATCAACTTCAGGGATAAAAACAATCAATGCCACCGTATGAATTGGATCAAGAAGATTTCACTTGATTCTTGGAGCTTCACCTGTGCAGACTGACATATGTATTGGAAGGTCGTATTGATCTACATTATTATCTATGTATGCCTTTGGGCCTTATTATATAAAATAAGCGTTTGTATATAACTAGTTGACACACTGCTAATTATCATTCATCATAGTATCTAAATATTAACTGTTTAGTGGTGATTTGCATTTTTAGGAAATGCCCTCTTAGATCAGCTAGACCTAGCAATAATGTCAGTTTATTGAACTTAATTATTAAACCAAAGACTTTATATTTTGTATTCAAAATATTAAGTACATTCTATAAATCATCTTTTGCATTCTAAAAATAGAGCAATCATCATCTTATTGTAAAATTCAGAATCCAACAGGATGAAATTCTTGTTTTTGCTTTAATAGATTCAACTTAAAAATTTCACCATCAAACCTGTATCACATACTAATCCCTGTTTCAATAAATGACTTAAATAATTTCAAAAATTACTATCATAAAATTAATAACAATGTTGGAGTAGGTGCATATCCTTGATTAATAGCCATTTTCATTTCAAATTCCTCAGATTTTCCACTTGTAGTAATAACATTACCTCTCATACTATTATATAGAAACTGCATAAGAATTATATTTGATGAAACAATCAACAAATTTCAAACAATGCCAAATATCTCTTCAATCAACAGAATCAAATATCTTGACTAGATCAATAAAAGTAATATATAAATCATTCTTTTATTCCTGACATTTTTCTTGTATTTACTTGGCAGCAAAAACCATGGCTATAGTACTTTAAACTATACTCAATTACTGCAATTGTGTTCATTGTCTTTATTTTTAAAAATTAAAACAATAGAAGCATCCTTCTATATAGAAGCACAACTAAACAAAAGAAATGATTTTGGATGAGAGTGAAGTATGATATTCTGAAGGATGATTTGATCAGCAGCAGCAGCATCAATCTTAATTAAGCTTAAGAATTCAAAGTTTTATTCCATTTCTTTATAATAGTAAAAAAAAAAAAACATTGAATGGAAGATTTGCTAGATTACATGAAAAGAATTCTTGTAGATGCAGGGATTTGTTCACCTGTTGGTGTATCTATAAGTTATCAGGTCAGACACTATCCAGTTTCTGGGTCATAAATAGCATCCAATGTGAGGAATAAAAATATAAAATTAGAAATCACTATAATGGTTAAATATCCAATACAATTTATTTGACCATAATGTTGTCACAAATACATAAATAAATAATAAATCAAACAAGATTAAAATAAATAACTATTAATAACTATATTTAAATATTTATCAAATCGGCTTTCATCTCCACTGAGACCTTCTCAAGATATTATACTATACAATTCATGTAACCAATTAATTATATCCACTTCATCTACTGGATATTTTTTTACCATTAAATTTCACTTCTTTTAAATATATACCTATATATTATAAATAAATAAATTTAACATATTATACATCTATAATTTTTTTACAAAATTTCTCCCAAAATAATAATTAAATACATATTTTACATCTCTTAACAAATGGTATTAATATATTCACAATCATTTCCTACACTTTCCAGTTGTTTAATAAAGCCCATTTCCCACCTAATTTTTCTGGATCTTTTACTATATTTACACATTTGTCCAAGTTTTCCTGAATCACAATGTTTCATAATATATTCTTTTAAGGTAATCCTTCACATATTTTATAATACTTATATTTTCCTCACATTTCATTTTATGCCCTGTATCCGAATAATGCAAATAGGATCCTGATTTCATATTCTTTCTATTAATTTCTCGATCATGTTCCTTACCTCTCTCATTTGCTGTTCTTCCTGTCTGTCTTATATATATTTTATTGCATTTTTCCACAGCTAATTTTATACAAACTCTTTTGCATTATGTAACCATTTACCCAATGACTTATTATTCTTCCAAGCAATTTTTACATTATTCGGCAATTTGTCTTTCATTAATCTTTTATATACCTTTTCTGAATATGGAATAGATATCAATTTACTATACCTATTCCTGTTGTCCTTATTTACTCTACCTAGCTTTCCATCAAAAATCCTTATGATTTCCTTCTCTTTATAAGCTATTTTTACATAATTATTTTTCATCTTTAATATCTGTTTATATGCCTCTTTTATCTAGCGTTATCCTATCATTCTTTAATTTAAATCTCTTTAAAACTCCCATTTTCTGGCACCATGGTTGATAAGAAGTTAGAGTTTTAAAGGGATTTAAATTAAAGAATGATAGGATAACATTAGATAAAAATTAAACATAAAGATCAGAATTATCTTGTAATTTCACAAAAGTATTCAAGAAAATAAAGTTTTCAAATAATTTATGTCATTCAAGTATTTTATCTTAGCTCCTATAGTGATTAAACTGGTTGCCAATATAATTTTCATTAACTCAAAATAACGTAAACACAAATATATATTAAAAGAAAAAAAAATTACTCATTTAAAAAAATATTAGATGAAAATTGTGAATATATGAATTAAATGTAAATTTATATTAATAAACCTATGGATTACTAATAGAAAATAAGTCGTTATATTTGTTTCATTCATACACAAAAACATATATTTTTATATCTTTTTTAATAATATCCATCTTTATACGCATTATTTGTGACTTTTTTTTTTACTGCCCTATGAAGATTCTTAATGTTAGTTATAAGGGTCTTCGAAGAAAAAAATTAATGATCTCAAACTAGATTATTCTGGGTATATAAACTATATCAGCCCATTCTGAAGCATAGCAAAATATTTATTTTTACTGGCTAAATATCCAATATACTTTTTTTTTTATTCTTTCCCTATCTGAATATTCTTCAGCTAAATAAGAAAAAATATATAAACTATTAGATCATCATTAGGACATGCTTAAAAAGAATTTGGAAAATATAAAGTTTTCTGTCTACAATTTAAAACTTGATTTATTTGGACAACCTAAATTTTAAAAGATAAATCATGCACTCAGTGTCTATAGTTTTGTTATCTCCCATATCAGAATTGAAGGCTGTGTTATATTGCAATATTTTTGTTTAATAGATAATGAATAGGTATTATGTGATTAATCCAGATAATTTTAAAAACTTTACTTTCAATTAAAAATAATTTAAAATCCAATTCCAGGCTACTATAAGTGGCTAAACGCTTTAACTATGATCCAGTTATCTAAAAAAAAAAATTTAAAGCTTCACCAAAATGTAAACTTCAGCTCACGAGCGTGGTAAATCATCTCCTTCGTTTGCAATTACTTTAAAAAATAAAATCTTACTGCATTAGAATGCACAATTTAATTATTTCCAAAATGGATTAATATTTTTATAATTCTTAATTGTTCTATCTACATATGTGAGATTTATTAGGATGCCAATTTGAAACACTTTTTTTTTTTTTTTTTTACTATCAATGAATATTATTAAAAAATTTGAAAGTGAATTATAATTTTAAAAAAAAATATGGCAGTTGCATAATTGAATTCTTGATACTGACAATTATTAAAATAACTTTTATAATTGTAATTCTTTCAATAACTTTTAAATAAAGAAAAAAACCTACGCATAATATCAATACCTGACTATTGAGTGCTCACTTTTAAATCCTACTTCAAAATCTTGTTTGTATACATTTTTTTCTCATTCTTTTTTTTTTTTTAAGATAATAGTTATGTTGGGTGTGTGTATATAATGAAAATACGATTCATTACTGGTAAAAATGGTAATAAAAAATAATAAATAAAGGCAGAATTATTTTTTTTTAAATCCAGACGCAAATGCACTACTAAATATTTAAGTAAAAAAAAAAGTAATAGTTAATAAAATACTCGCTTAGTCGAGGTGAATATTTCATTTAGTAATCAAATATCTTTATTGATAAAAGGAAAATTTTAAAAAATTTATTAACAAAAGCAAAACGTACCTAAAGTATATTATTCATAACAACACCTACCTAACAAAATAATTATAATTCTCGCGCAAAGAAAATTTTTCATCATTTATTGGTTAATAATAAATGCCACAACGGTTTATAAATTTTATTTTCTAAAAATATATTTTAATAAAAAGAAAAATATAATATTTTTTTTCCTTTATCAAAGAGATTATCGCGTTATTTATAGATTTTTTTATTTGCAATTTATCTGCGGGTTGCTTTTAAACTCTTGATTGCACAACGATTTTGATTGAAATCTTGTAGTGGTTTTACACGCTGAAAAAACTATGGTTACTGGTAGAAGAATTATGCAGCCTTAACATCATTATATGTTCTCTCCGTCCTCTCCTTCCCGTAAATATAAATCAAATCATTAATATTTTGTGCATTATTTTTAAGCAATTGTTCATTATTCAAAATATATTGTTTTATACACCGAGTTAATTAATTGTAATGTACCATATTAGCATGCATATCTACAGTATTTCTTTACTTTTTTTTTATATATATAAATTCCCTTCCTCTCCATTCTGTTTTGATACTCTGATATAGATTGCTTCAAACGTCCATGAAGGGGTTTGAAACTAATACATTTTTTTCAATTGTATACATTCTGACTGAAGATGGGTTGTGTGAACTAGATTATAGAATATTTCTACCGTATGTCATTGTCAGTGGTAGTTTATTATTCTCTTAACCCATTTTATTCAAATGATGGTGAGATATGACACATTGCATATAAACTAATAAAACCCGTATTTTAAAATTCAATAGTAATTGTTTTATCGAATAAGTTCTAGCAAACTATTACTAACTACGATCAAGTGTTATCGTTCGATTGTAGAAATCAATATCTTGCTGAGTTACTCTTACCAGCTTTCAGGAAAAGAATATAATGTAGAAAATTTTTGTCTATGCTCAGAAAATGATGTGTAAATTATGAGAATTTGAGGTCAAAAATAAGTGAATGATAAAAATTATATTAATTTAGAATCCTCTACATAATTTTTGAGCTGCTGTGTATTTTTAATTATTTGTTATCATACTAAATCAATCTTAACTTCATAGTTTATGTTTGTAGTTAATAATAATAGAATTTGATATTAGTCATGCAATTGCGCTTCACAATGTTAAAGAATTCAATAAATTTTATGATTTAACTCTAAATGAAATACTGGACTAAACTAATCAGATAATAATTAGATATTTTCCTTAGTGACAAAATAAAAAAACAAACCCCGCCCCAACAAAAAAAAAAAACAAATAAAATCACCCTCCCACATCCAATTGTGGCCTTCATCAGTGAGGAGCTTGGCCACAAGCCAGAAACCAGTCTGGGGATATTGGATGAGTAGGCACTGGATAGGGATTTTATGCATAAGCCTTCTGACATCTTGATTACTCTGGTTGGCACAGGGTGCACTACTGTATGGAGAGTTTTGCCTTGTTTATTAACAATTGCAGTATGTGTTAGTATAAGAGATAGTGATCGTGTGATGTTTAGAGCATTACTTAGATGCATCACATTTTCTCAGTCCAAAAACTTAATATACATATTACACAAATATGTTGGCTGTTAAATGAAAGGACATTGTTTGACTTCTGTTTGAGGCTTTAAAGGAACTGAGTAGGCAAATTCTTAAAATCCACTTCATACATAATTGTCTTTGCAGCTGTTATTATAGGTAATTATTCATATTGGGAAACTAACATGGATGGGCTGCTTATTAATATTTATCAGCCAAGGTGATGAGTTAACTGTTTTTTTACCTCTGAGTTTACAGTAAAGAAACACTGGTCTTTCTTCTCAATTGTATGATAGTTCTTAACTGAAATATCAGGTGAGTTATTTTAAAAGCAGGAGAAATCTGTAAGTGATTTTTTTATCTCTGAGCTTAAGATAAAAAACACTGGTCTATCTTCTTAGGTATCAGGTGAGTTTTTTTTTCAAGACAGGGGAAATGCTTATGTGAGTGATTTTTTTTTTAAATGGATAAGATCCCCTGATTTCAGATACAGGTTGTCATTCAATGATAATTTTAATTTAGATACTTACAATTGCCGATTACTTTTAATTTAAGTGAAGAAAGATTGCACCAATTGAAAAAAATGTTTAAAATTAAATAGAACATTCTTGAACTTCATGAAGTTAGAAGAAAAGGTGACAATTTTAAAAAGTGGATATGTATTTTATAATAAATCCACAAATATTAGAAGTATAAATGAATTGGGATTCATTATAAAATAAAAATTGAAAGAATAACATTGTAGAAAATGATGGTATATCAGACAAAGAAGCAAGATTAGTTGTTCAACTTAATGGAAGATACCAAAGGTAGGTAATTTAGATTTATATCCCAATAAGTTCTCATTGTGATAAGTAGAGAATTTTTACGTTGATATAGAATGTTTTTAATCAGATCCAGCAGTGTTTTTAAATGTTCATGGGAGACTAATGCTAGAATTATTAGTGAATGAAAAATGAAAGTGCTGCACATAAATTAAGTTAAAGTAGTATAAATCAGAAAGGACATAAACTTATGGAGATAACAGAAAAATATGAATTCCTTTTTTGAATAAAATGCTAAATAATGATCATGAAAACATCCAAATGAGCGTATAACAGAATTGGATTATATTTTGACTAAAAGATAATAACTGTTTTAGAATTATAATTTTCTTAATAGTTTTAACACAGAAGGTGATCATCAATTAATGTGATGTAAAATATGTGTTAATGCAAAAATAGAGAATTAAAAACTGTTTACAATAACAATATTAACAGTTAGGATCATAATCTTTGGAAGCATTCCAGTGAATTTAAATTAGAATTTGTAAACCATTTTAAAATATTAATAAACTTTGAAGATGGTTCGAACTTGACTCAAATCAATACTCTATTAACAACTGTAAGAAGATAACTGGTACAAAAATATAGCAATTGATCAGTAAATATTTTATTGAGCCAAGCCAATATGTGAAGAAAAAAGGAATATTAAAATGTTTAAATGTGATCCATTAAGAAGAATGTCAATTTATATTTTATAAAATTATGCAAAAAAAAGTTAATAATGATATTAAAAATATATGAATTTACAGGAAAATTATAGAAGAGAATGGTTGTCGCAAAAGTGTAAACTAAAATCTTGTTAGTGGATGGGAAGTTGTTTCGGCCTTAAAAGAAAAGGTGAAATTATTAATAAAGAAAGATATGACATCATGCGATATGTGAAAGAATCCTTAAAGAATTATACAGAAAACAAGTCACCTTTATAATTACTGCATCTTTTGAATTACCAAATATTTTAAATGAAAAGGTGAGGCATGCAATTAAATTTATGATGAAGGGGAAAACTTCAGGAAATAAGGGAATCATTATAAATATTTTAAAAGAAGCAAGTGAAGACTTAGACAAATTGTTGGCAAAGCTATGTACCACATGTCTAAATGATAAAGATATGCCAGATCAGTGGAAGAATACAATAGTAATATTGATATTTAAGAAAGACAAGACCTATCAGTTAATATATGAAACTATCAAAGTAATTACAACTTGGATGCAAAATAACTTTGGATTTTAACCAACCAAAAGAACAAGCTGGATTTAAAAGTGTTTTAGCACATTCAATCACATCCAAGTATTGAGAGAAAATATAGAAATGACCAATAAATATGAGTTACAATTGTGCTTTGGATTTGTAGATTATGAAAAGAGATTTGATTCTATAAACAATTAAAGTTTTAAATAATCAAGATGTAGATCCAGGATCTTGTCAAATTCTCACAGATGTTTATCAAAATTTAATAATAGTAATTAGATTACATGGTGATACTGAGAAGATTAATATTGAAATGGGTGTTCACCAGGATTATTATATATCCACAATTTTTTACAGTAGTTTTACAAGAAGTATTTTATGGATTAAAAGGGGAAATTACTAAAGTAAAAAAAAATTGAGATTATTTAAGTCATCTAGATGCTTCAGAGCTTCAAGATATGTTGCAAGAGTTATCAAATGGAAGTGAGAAAATAAAACTAACGATAAATGCTGAAAAAATTAAAGGAATGTTTAATGGATTTTCTCAGAAAAAAAAATAAAGATTGATAATCATAAAACATAACAAGATAATCATGAAATGTAACAAGTTAATAATTACAAATATCTTCAGATTATTAATACAGATGAAAACTTAAAGTATGAAGTTAATAATAGCATTAAACTTAGATGGAATGCTTTTAGTAGAAATAACTTAGTATTAAAAGGAAATGTGCCTCTGTGTTTGAAAAGAAATCAATTTTTTATATATGTGTTTTACCAATTCTTACTTATGGATCTGAGACTTAAACACTTAAAAGCAATTCAAAGACTTCAGACAGTTGAAAAAAATTTGGATAGATGTGTATTAGATGTAGAAGAGATTGCAAATGAAATAAATGGATTAGAGAACAAACATATATCATTGAAAAACTTAAGAAATTGAAATAGAGATGGACTGGATATATTGCTAAATTGGATAGTTGAAATTTTAAATAGAACCCCAAAACGGAAAAGAAAAGTTATGAATTTGAGACACTTTTATCCTGCAGTGGTTCGGTAATGATTGAAACTGATAATGGTGATAGTTGTGTCCTTATATGGATATTTTTTAAATTAAAGGAAAGGGAAATTAGATATGGCTTGTGAGAACTATCTATCTATCTAAATTTTAATAATTACTCAGTCACAGTCGAAATGTAGTTTTATGTCATGATATTTCAGATTTTTAAATTTTTGTTGCTGTTGTTGTTGTTTTAGTTTATATGCTTTAAATTAATATTTGTCTACATAGATTTTATGAATTGAAGGAATATCTTCTTGGAAGATAGCAATATTATTTAGAAATAAGATTTTTATAATAGGAATAACTTGGCCACAAAATGTTCATGCAATTTTTAACTATAATATGTCTCTGCAGAATAATGATTGGATCAAAAAAGTATAACAATATGGTTTCACAAATTAAGATAGTGACTCCACCACAATTTATGACAGAGAACAATCTGGAGATTGACAGACTAACTTCCAAAAAAATATAAATAGTTATTTATTTAGCAATACCATTGTCCAGTACTTCCACAAATGGCATTACCATAGCCCTATTAAAACATTCATATTAGAAATCAGTGTTTTTAATGTTATATTCTACCAAAATGTTCTGTTTATGAAGGATTTCTTGATACCAAATTGTTTAAATGTGTAGATCATGCTATTCTGTGTTTTGTCCACCATACTTTATAATATTTCTCCATCCTTTTCACTAATCGTTAATTTTTAACTAGTAAGTAAAACAAGAAAGAAAAACTATAAACTTCTTTGCAGCTAGCATTGACTTAATTAGTGATTATTGTTTTTAAATTTTATTTGATTAAGTTATATGCTGCTACCTTTAGTGATTGCACTTACCATCTCTAAATAATTGCTGATTTTGGAACTTTAAATAAGACCACTAATTTAAAACACAGCTTGTCCCCTTTTACATTTGAACACATTTAATTTTCACTAGATGACATTACATCAACTTCTGTCAAATGCTTCTTACTATTTGTAGAAAAAAAAAAACAAATTATGTTGGTATGTACTTCCATTATTATAATTTATGATGTCAAAAAATATGCTGCTGATTTAGCAAATGTTCTCATTATTTTTTCAATTCCCATGTGTGTTCAATTTTATAAAAAAAAAAAAAATATTTGTGTATAGAATTAACAACTCATTGATGAATAAGTTTGATTCACTAATTGAAATCAATTCATTGGAATTGTTGATGATGGTGACAAGATTATAATATAAATATTCAGAATCATAATATATTAAATCTTCAACATATTACATTTTACTTCTTTATAAGGTATATAATTTATTTTTCAAAAACACATTAAAATATCATTTTTCTTGTTAAAATATCATAAAATTCTTCAACAATTTCCTATATTTTAATCCTCTTTTATAGTTTTGGTTTTAAGAAAATTCATTACTGGAAAACATAATTTAATAGACAAGAAATTATATTTACATGTATATACATATCTGCCATTTGATGACGACTTTTTATTTAGGTACTTACAACTGCAGATCACTTTCAAGTGAAGGAAGATTGCAAGAATTAGAAGAAGAACTCTCTTATATTAAATGGGACATTATTGGACTTTGTGAAGTTAGAAGAAAAGGTGAAGAGACAATTGATTTAAAAAGTGGACATATACTCTATTATAAAGGCACAAATATTGGAAATACAAGTGGAGTAGGATTCATTATAAATAAAAAGTGGCAGAACAATATTGTGGAGATTGATGGTGTATCGGACAGAGTGGCAAGATTAGTTATACAACTTAATAGCAGATACCAAATGCAGATAATTCAGGTTTATGCCCCAACAAGTTCTCATAGTGATGAAGTAGTAGAAGATTTTTATATGGATGTGCAAAAGGCTTTTGATCAGAGTAAACAACATTTTAAAATTGTTATGGGAGACTTTAATGCTAGAATTGGTAAACAAATGAAAGATGAAAGTGCTGTAGGTAATTTTGGTTATGGTAATAGAAATGAGAGAGGACATAGACTTGTGGAGTTTGCAGAAAAAGAAAAACTTTATATTATGAATTCATTTTTTGAGAAAAATGTTAAAAGGAAATGGACATGGAAGCATCCAAATGAAGGTACAGCAGAATTGGATTATATTTTGACTAACAGGAAATACATATTTCAAGATTGTAATGTTCTTAATAAATTTAACACAGGAAGTGATCATCGATTAGTAAGGTGTAAGATATGTGTTAATGTGAACTAGAGAGACAAAAATTATTAAGAAAAACAATATTTACAGTTGATATTCCTAATCTTCAGAAACATTCTAATGAATTTAAATTAGAACTTACAAATCGGTTTCAAGTATTAGTAGATTTTGAACATGATTCAAATTTGAATGAAATTAATATGAAAATAACTGATACACTTTTAAAAACTGCAACAAAAATAGCTGGTAGAAAAAAGCAGCAATTGTACCAATAAAATTTCTACTGAGACTAGAGAATTTATGAAGAAAAGAAGGAATATGAAGATATACAAAAATGATGCATTAAAAAGAATTGAATATCTCGAATTTTGTAAAATGGTGCGGAAAAGAGTTGAAAATGATATAAGAAAGTATAACTGTGAACCAGCAAGGAAAGCTGTAGAAGAAAATAAAAGTCTTAAGAATGTAAAACAACATATTGGTATTGGTAGGAAATTTATATCTGCAATAAGAAAAAAAGAGGGAATTGTTATTAAAAAGAGAGATGACATCATGAAATTGGTAGAAGATTTTTATCAAGAATTATATAGTAATAAAGAACAAGTACCTCCTATATCTATTACATCTTCCGAATTGCCCAGAATTTTAAATGAAGAAGTGAGATACGCAATTAAATGTATGAAGAAAGGAAAGGCTCCAGGTAATGATGGAATTATAATTGATATATTAAAAGAAGCAGGTGAAGAAATAGAAAATTTTTTAGCAAAGTTATATACCAAATGTCTAAATGATAAAGATGTACCGGATGATTGGAAGAATGCAGTAATAATATTAATATTTAAAAAGGGTGATAAAGAAGATATTAGAAATTACAGACCTATCAGCCTTTTATCAGTTTTATATAAAATTTTTACCAAGATAATTACAACTCGTCTACAGAGAACATTGGATTTCCACCAACCAAGAGAACAAGCTGGATTTAAAAGTGGTTTTAGTACAATAGATCATATCCAGGTATTGAGAGAAGTCATAGAAAGGACAAATGAATATGAGTTGTCATTATGTTTTGGATTTGTAGATTATGAAAGGGCATTCGATTCTATACACATTTCTTCAGTGATTAAAGCATTGGATCATCAAGGTATAGATCCAGGATATTGTCATATTTTGAAGAATATTTATAAAAATGCAACAGCAACAATTAGATTACATAATGATACTGGGAAAGTCAACATTGAGAAAGGTGTAAGACAAGGTGACTCCATATCTCCAAAACTTTTTACAGCAGTGCTGCAAGAAGTATTTTGTGGATTAAAATGGGAAACTAAAGGAGTGAAAGTAAATGGAGATTATTTAAGTCATTTAGATTTTGCAGATGATGTAGTTGTTTTTGCAAATAATGCTTCAGAGCTGCAGGATATGTTGCAGGAATTATCAGATGAAAGTAGGACTAAAGATAAATGTTAAAAAGACTAAAGTAATGTTTAATCGATTTGCTCAAAATATGAAAATAAAGATTGATTATGATGAATTAGAAGAAGTTAACAGTTACAAATATCTTGGTCAGATTATTAATACAGATGGAAACATTATGGAAGAAATTAATCATAGAATTAAACTTGGTTGGAGTGCTTTTGGTTGAAATAACTTGATACTAAAAGGAAATATGCCTATGTGTTTGAAAAGGAAGGTTTTTAACAAATGTGTTTTACCAGTTCTTACTTATGGATCTGAGACTTGGACACTTAATAGAAGAGCAATACAGAGACTTCAGACCACTCAAAGAAGTATGGAGAGATGCATGTTGGGAGTAACAAGAAGAGATCGAAAATGCAATGTATGGGTAAGAGAACAAAGTGTTAGTGACCTCATTGAAAAAATGAAAAGATTGAAGTGGAGTTGGGCTGGACATATTGCTAGAAGAGATGATAATAGATGGACAATTGAAATTTTAAACTGGATTCCAAGAGATTGTAAAAGACCCAGAAAGAGACCACATGTGAGATGGATGGATGAAATAAGAATGTGTGCAGGGGTGATGTGGAGAAGAGAAGCTAAAAATCGGAAAAGATGGATTAAACTGGGAGAGACCTTCATTCTGCAGTGGATTGATAATGGTTGATGATGATGATGATTTTATAGAGTATACTTTACATTTAAATTAATATTAAAGAAATTCTACATGTTTTTATTTCTTGGAAAGCCTAGATTATGAAGAATTAATAATAATTTTAGAGATAATTTAAAAAGCAAATTTTGTGTAATATTATTTTTATAATGTAGTTTTTTAAAGAAAGATATAAAAATGAAGGTGTGGTGAGTTTCTTTCATATTAATTTAAATATATTGTATTCTTTAAAACATTAAATAATTACTATATTGAAAAAGTGCTTTCAATTACTCTCATAATCATTATCAACTACATACAGATATAAAATGGAAACAATTCCCATAATGCACTATTTCACATTATCCCTCATGCTTAGAGAATTTTTACATTACCATCTTGTTTATTAAGCAAATTATTTTTCTTATTTTTTTTTTCCATGTAATATTTTTATTTTCCAAATTGAATACAAATTTAGCCATTACATTTAAATTCATGGTCATTAAATATAGCATTATTTATTTTATGTGTTTTGACTCTCATAATAATAAAACCATCAAAACATCACATGATCATTACTGTATGGTGGGTTTGCTACTGCATAATAATAAAAATAAATTTTAATATTATATAATGCAAAAGATAACAGAAGAATGATAAACGATTTGTCCTGAATATTATAATGTTGTGTGTATAATGTGCACTTAGTTTATATAGGCTACTTTAAAGACAGCATTGATAAAGAGTGAAAAAATAATGTAATATATAAAATCATTTGATTTGTGGGACATCATATGATGGTGAGTCTTGATATTCATTGGAAAATAGATTTAATGAAAGATTTAAAGCTGATAAAACAAATAATACTCAAACATCTGTTTTTAACAACTCTGAACTTAAATATTATGGATAATTTGTATTGAATTTGGTTAAAGTAAAAGTATTATTTGAAGAAAAAATTAATAAGAAAAGAATTTTAAAAAGCTACTTTTTTAAAAAAAGAAACCAAGTGTTAATGTGAAATTCACAAGGTAAACATGAAATGATGCATTATGGAAGTTAGTATATCTATTTTATATGTATATGGAATTGATAATGATTATGTACCAGTAATTGTAAGCATTTCTACAATTGGTTCCTTATTTATTTAATGTTTAAAAGTTAAATATAATTAGATTGGCTATCTTAATTTATATCTGAGCACTTATTGCATATATGTTTAAGATGATAATCTGGCCCAACTGATGATTGCTGGTTTAGCATGAAATTCGTGTATTGGTGATTATTTATCTTTTCAACATATATGTGTTCAAGTGTATCAGTGTTATGAGATAGAGTGGAGAGTGTTGGGTAGTGTGAAAGTCTGTGCTCATATACCCCATATATTACATATATTTCATCATCATCATCAACCATTATCAATCCACTGCAGGATGAAGGTCTCTCCAAGTTTAATCCATCTTCTCCGATCTTTAGCTTCTCTTCTCCGCAACACCCCTGCACATTTTCTTATTTCATCCATCCATCTCACATGTGGTCTCTTTCTGGGTCTTTTAAAATCTCTTGGAATCCAGTGTAAAATTTCAATTGTCCATTTATTATCATCTCTTCTAGCAATATGTCCAGCCCAACTCCATTTCAATCTTTTAATTTTTTCAATAAGGTCAGTAACACCTGTTTGTTGTCTTATCCATACATTGCGTTTTCAATCTCTTCTTGTTACTCCCAACATACATCTCTCCATACTCCTTTGAGTGGTCTGAAGTCTCTGTATTGCTCTTCTATTAAGTGTCCAAGTCTCAGATCCATAAGTAAGAACTGGTAAAACACATTTGTTAAAAACCATCCTTTTCAAACACATAGGCATATTTCCTTTTAGTATCAAGTTATTTCTACCAAAAGCACTCCAACCAAGTTTAATTCTATGATTAATTTCCTCCATTATGTTTCCATCTGTATTAATAATCTGACCAAGGTATTTGTAACTGTTAACTTCTTCTAATTCTTCATAATGAATCTTTATTTTCATATTTTGAGCAAATCTATTAAACATTACTTTAGTCTTTTTAACATTTATCTTTAGTCCTACTTTTCTACTTCCATCTGCTAACTCCTGCAACATTTCCTGCAGCTCTGAAGCATTATTTGCAAAAACAACTACATCATCTGCGAAATCTAAATGATTTAAATACTCTCCATTTACTTTCACTCCTTTAGTTTCCCATTTTAATCCACAAAATACTTCTTGCAGCACTGCTGTAAAGAGTTTTGGAGATATGGAGTCACCTTGTCTT
Source organism: Epiperipatus broadwayi (assembly GCA_028023455.1). NCBI lineage: Eukaryota > Metazoa > Onychophora > Udeonychophora > Euonychophora > Peripatidae > Epiperipatus > Epiperipatus broadwayi. Next base: position 218,012 of record JAQFVV010000457.1, read on the forward strand.
ACACCTTTCTCAATGTTGATTTTTCCAGTATCATTATGTAATCTAATTGTTGCTGTTGCATTTTTATAAATATTCTTTAAAATATGACAATATCCTGGATCTATACCTTGATGATCCAATGCTTTAATCACTGAAGAAATGTGTATAGAATCGAATGCCTTTTCATAATCTACAACTCCAAAACATAATGACAACTCATATTCGTTTGTCCTTTCTATGACTTCTCTCAATACCTGGATATGATCTATTGTACTAAAACCACTTTTAAATCCAGCTTGTTCTCTTGGTTGGTGGAAATCCAAAGTTCTCTGTAGACGAGTTGTAATTATCTTGGTAAAAATTTTATATAAAACTGATAAAAGGCTGATAGGTCTGTAATTTCTAATATCTTCTTTATCACCTTTTTTAAATATTAATATTATTACTGCATTCTTCCAATCTTCTGGTACATCTTTATCACTTAGACATTTGGTATATAACTTTGCTAAAATTGTTTCTATTTCTTCACCTGCTTCTTTTAATATATCAATTATAATTCCATCATTACCTGGAGCCTTTCCTTTCTTCATACACTTAATTGCATGTCTCACTTCTTCATTTAAAATTCTGGGCAATTCGGAAGATGTAATAGATATAGGAGGTACTTGTTCTTTATTACTATATAATTCTTGATAAAAATCTTCTACCAATTTCATGATGTCATCTCTCTTTTTAGTAATAATTCCATCTTTTTTCTTATTGCAGATATAAATTTCCTACCAATACCAAAATGTTGTTTAACATTTTTGAGACTTTTATTTTCTTCTACAGCTTTCCTTGCTATTTCACAGTTATACTTTCTTATATCATTTTCAACTCTTTTCCGTACCATTTTACAAAATTCGAGATATTCAATTCTTTTTAATATATCATTTTTGTATATCTTCATATTCCTTCTTTTCTTCATAAATTCTCTAGTCTCAGTAGAAATTTTATTAGTCAATTGCTGCTTTTTTCTACCAGCTATGTTTGTTGCAGTTTTTAAAAGTGTATCAGTTATTTTCATATTAATTTCATTCAAATCTGAATCATGTTCAAAACCTCCTAACACTTGAAACCTATTTGTAAGTTCTAATTTAAATTCATTAGAATGTTTCTGAAGATTAGGAATATCAACTGTAAATATTGTTTTTCTTAATAATTTTTGTCTCTCTAGTTTTACATTAACACGTAACTTACACCTTACTAATCGATGATCACTTCCTGTGTTAAATTTATTAAGAACATTACAATCTTAAAATATGTATTTTCTGTTAGTCAAAATATAATCCAATTCTGATGTACCTTCATTTGGATGCTTCCATGTCCATTTCCTTTTAACATTTTTTTCAAAAAATGAATTCATAATATAAAGTTTTTCTTTTTCAGCAAACTCCACAAGTCTATGTTCTCTCTCATTTCTATTACCATAACCAAAATTACCTACAGCAATTTCATCTTTCATTTGTCTACCAATTCTAGCATTAAAGTCTCCCATAACAATTTTAAAATGTTGTTTACACTGATCAAAAGCCTTTTGTACATCCATATAAAAATCTTCTACTACTTCATCACTATGAGAACTTGTTGGGGCATAAACCTGAATTATCTGCATTTGGTATCTGCTATTAAGTTGTATAACTAATCTTGCCACTCTGTCCGATACACCATCAATCTCCACAATATTGTTCTTCCACTTTTTATTTATAATGAATCCTACTCCACTTGTATTTCCAATATGTGTGCCTTTATAATAGAGTATATGTCCACTTTTTAAATCAATTGTTTCTTCTCCTTTTCTTCTAACTTCACAAAGTCCAATAATGTCCCATTTAATATAAGACAGTTCTTCTAATTCTTGCAATCTTCCTTCACTTGAAAGTGATCTGCAGTTGTAAGTACCTAAATAAAAAGTCATCATCAAATGGCAGCCTGGGTCCACAATCAGGGGATTCTTAGCACCCTCCACCTTCGACCACCAACCGCTGCCTTGGTTGGTGACTTTACAGCCTCCTGGGAATAAGGGCCATGCTTTATTTTTGTCTGTCATAATTGTATATATATATTGGAAAAATATTTATCATTTACACAAACATTCATTCTGCCTTATCAGGCACTGAGAAGAAAGACCATGGTGTTTCTTGATCTTAAACTCAGAGGTAAAAAGCCAATAAACTCACCACGCTGGCTAATGCATGTTGGTGAGCAGCCCATCCATGTTCGTATACTATATGAATAATCACATAGTAATAACAGCTGCAACGACAAGAACGTATGGAGTGGACATTAGGAATTTGCCCTGCTCGGTTCCTTTAAGGCCTTTAAGAGGAATCAAAGGGTCTCCTTTCAGTTAATAGCAAACTCCTTTCTGCAGCCTACATATATTTATTGTAGTTTATATCCATATTAGATATATATATATATATATGGATGCAATGTATTCATTAACGTTATTTTCTATATTATTTTTTAGTAACGAATGATTTCTATGGCAATGATCTTAAAACTAAATGTTAGAAAATTTTATAATTTGTGATATAATAAAATAATTTTTATTAAGAAAAGTGATATTTTAACATAATTTTGATAAATATACACAAGTATTAATATGAAAAAGTAATAAGCTTTTTAATCTTGGGTTGTTTTATAAATACATGCAGTTATGTAGAAGAAAGATATAAAGTTTATTTGTAAAATATGATAGGGATGTTGTTATAAGTTTTTTAATTAGAATATTATAATTACATGAATTTTGAATAATTTACAAATTTTATTTTAAAAGATGTCTTTTAAATCAAAACTTTAGATTTATTTAAGTTGTAGGAAATGTTTTTGAGAAAATAAAATTAAGAACTAATTAATATCTATTGTTACTTTATTTTGAAGTTTTATTTATTTATATATATACTCTTGTTAAATTTTGAACTTTTTTTTAAAATTAAATGGTAATTTCAAAATTTTATATTGAGATCTACATTCAAATTTAAGTTAATTACCACTGCAATTTACAATGATTACTGATCATAGTATGGAAAGGCAGAATTTTACCTACAGATTAACCAGATAACCTAATCTCATTAACCAGTTCAGTGAAATTACAACAAGAAATATAATATATGATATTCCAAGATTATATTAAAGAAGCCAAATAAATTATTGAAAAAATTCAATAATTAAAACAAAAAGTTAATTTGTAACTATAAATTTATTATATTGCATTTTAGATTTCTTTATATTTATAAGATTATAATATCATATTAGGAATTAGTAAAATGTAATTTTTATTTATTGGAAGAATAATCTGATAAGTAAATATGGTTTAATGTAATTAATGGTTATAAATGACACATATTAAAAGTAAATGAAAAAAAAATTGAATTATTGAATTTTTGTCTCATTAAAGTTTATAATGTAGCTTTAAAATAGAAGTGCAATAAGAAATATTGTTAAGAGAATGGTAAACTGATCAATTCGGACTTTACACTCTGTAGCCAAATCTATCTATTTTCAGGTATATGTATATATATATATATAATTAGTTTCCAACCAGTAACCACCTAAACATTCACAGTAAATATAGCAACCAATATCTCTAACTGCTGTCAAGGCAACCTTCACACCTTTTAATAGCAAGAATGGAAATCCATTCTTACTAATGATCCATTGAATATATATGGACACTTAAAGATTGCAACTTGACTACAGAGTATGAAATATTGTTACAATGAAGTTTAAATAAACCTCTTTAAACATGTCACTATAATGCAGACTAATAAATAGTCATCTAAAACATTATTTAATGCAATACTTTTAAATTGCCCATGTATTATTTAGAAATAATAAGCGAAATAGTGCCTAAAGCTAATCTGGGATAATGATATAATTAGTTTCCAACCAGTAACTACCTAAACATTCACAGTAAATATAGCAACCAATATCTCTAACTGCTGTCAAGGCAACCTTCACACCTTTTAATAGCAAGAATGGAAATCCATTCTTACTAATGATCCATTGAATATATATGGACACTTAAAGATTGCAACTTGACTACAGAGTATGAAATATTGTTACAATGAAGTTTAAATAAACCTCTTTAAACATGAAATAAACATGTCACTATAATGCAGACTAATAAATAGTCATCTAAAACATTATTTAATGCAATACTTTTAAATTGCCCATGTATTATTTAGAAATAATAAGCAAAATAGTGCCTAAAGCTAATCTGGGATAATGATATAATTAGTTTCCAACCAGTAACCACCTAAACATTAATATATATATATTAATAAGAAAAGAATGTTGACTAAGGTTTATGCCATGTATGAGATAGAGGAAAAAGTATAAACTAATGATTTGAAAATAATTTTGAATGGGAAAACAAAGTTATACATTTGACAGATGTATAGAGGTTGTATATATTATACTGGGAATGCTAGTGTTTATCATTTTTTACTTATGATTATATGGGAGGTATATTGAGAATTATCTTATGCTAATTCCCTTAGATATATGCTCTGCATATAATTTTGCTTGTCAAACTAAATAAGTATATAGATCAGTTTATATAAGATATACAATCAAAAGATTAGATGTCTATTCTCTAGTATTGTAATCTATATGAATTTATTTCCCATGTCAGTAAAATAACTTTATTATATTTAAATAAAAGAAAATTATTAGATTGTTTCAAATTAATATTTGAAAATTTAGACTTTATGCAATATACCGAATTATTGAATCATGGTTAATAATGAATATTCAGGTATATAATCTAATCCCCCAGATACATAGTCTGCACATATGTTTATTTGCCAAGTTAGATGGATAGATAGATCAGAGTGTATAAGACATATATTGATAATAAAAAGAAAGAGAAGGCTGTAATACAGACTATTTTTTAATACTATTTTAACCTGTATGAGTTTAGATTTCCTATATCATCAAAATAATTGCCCTACATTTAAATATATATATATATATGTGTGTGTGTGTATATAAAGGTATTATAATATTTAAAATTAATTTTTGAAATTCTAGCCTCTATGCAATAGAATTAGAAATGAAGTTATTTACACTCAAGTTATAGACCCTGGTTAAAAATGAATGTTCAAATAAGCAATTGGTATTCTGATAGATTTTATTTTATGTCTTAATTAAGATGTGATTTTATCAAGTAGAAAACACAGGTAAAAGTAAACCCATAATCTCATTATCCTTAGGGTAAGGCATCCACTGCAAGTTGTGAAGGCAGTATCATATTACAATCTTTTTTTTTTTCATTTTTGAAGTTAATTATCATTACTCATCTGATTGATCTAAATTAATCTGGCATCTTCATTGTTCCATATGAGTGACTAGTTTAGTTAACTGTGGGCCTGTTATATAGGAAAAAAATCCTAAGCCTGCTTATGATCTGAAAAATATTCAAATTCCTCAGATTTCAATTCCAAGTATGTGTATAACACAAGGTCTTCATTAATTAAACTGTGCAATCAATAGTTCAGGAAGTCAAGATGTTCAAGCATTAATCAGACTGAGCACAGTTTTGTTCAGTTACTTGTACTGATTTTTTTTTTCACTTTCTTCAACTGATTTTGACCTAGGAGATTCAGTACTCTGACTCAACATCCTTGCTATTATATTTAGCTATGCAGGGTTTTGATATTTGACAAAGTGTAATTAATTTTTTTTTTCAGTTGAACTTGATAGATATATTTTACTAAAGATCGTTTTTACCTATTCATATTCTTCTTAATTAACTGTGGATGAGAAAAAAAGGATTTGCTTTTAGAATCAAGTTATGCCAATTATAAAACATTTTTGTACATACATTCACCTTGTCTTTTTGGTTACCATCATATAAAGATTAATAGTTTTTCACATTTGATCTTCCTTGCAAAAACTAGAGCTGCATAATTTGATTATTCAATTGTTTAATAAAGATTTCAGAAAAGATATTAATTTTATTTTATGTTTATATGTAATACCATAATATAATACAGCTAACTTCTAAATCTATTTTTCTATTTGAAAATAACTTTTATTACTTTGTTTTAAGCAGCCAATGCTAGTTTTGAGCCAACACTTCAGGGTTAATAAAGTCACTTTTAGAAACTAGATTGCAAAGCTACATTCCCTATTGACCTAGAAATTCTTTATATAGTATTCTGTCTATTCATAGAATATCAATGTGGTATACGGGAAAAGTTTATAATTGTCTTTTTATAATTTGAAAGGATGTTTTGTTGTGATGTATGATCAGCTGTCATCTGCAATATATGCTGTTCTATGTAGATATTATTGATAAATTATTCTAAAAATAACACAACTTTAAAGAAGACAACTCAAAATTAAAGAACAGTAATATAAAATGTAGGTATTTAATAAAGTATTGTTAGAAGGGAGATGTAGCTCAGAATGAACATTAGTTTAAGATAGGAGGTATAATCAGTAGATGCTAAATATTCACTTAAACTATTTGTATTAGTAATTTTATTGATATATGTGATGAAATCTCATAGTGTAGTCATATCTAACTTTTATGTCTATGACTTGGGACAAATCTAGATTGTTTAGAATTTGTTTGTTATTTAATCAAATAATTGTCTCATAGTCAATTTGGATAACCATACAATATTGATCAATAAATATATATCTAGGTATATTTAGTTATGGAAAATTTCTCAAATTTTTACTCTCAGAAATTAGTAAGTCTGATAAATTATGAGAGATTAATGGAGAAATAATATGTTTGTTTAACATTATATTTATGGGTGTGTTTACATATATTTTAGATTCATCCTCATATATATTTTCTGATTAAAACTGATGTTATATCTATGTTTAACTAGATAACATCTGCCACTAAACAATAGTGATCATTCAAGGATGTTGCAAAACTATTAAAGATCTGTGTTTCAATTTTTTTAAGCACATGATTGATATATTTTTATCCAGTAAAATTTTGAAACAAGATGTAGAGTGAGGTAATGACATGAGAAGTTGAATTTGGATCTAAAAATTTTTTGATCAATATGTCCTATGCAAATTATTCAAACAGAAGATAATAATTGTATAATAAAAATAAGCAGTGGTGAAGATGGAGGATGAATGATAATTTAGAATTTGAAATTACTAGTATATATAATATTAGTCTTGCATTAAATGTGAAGAATAAAATAACTATAAAATCTAATTTTTATATAGTGAAATAAATGCAAAATATCTAAATCACAACCAAATGCCAAGTTTGTGAAATTACAATCAATCAATTCGAGACCAAAGTCATTGAGGAATCTGATTATATTTTGAAAGCAATCAAATATTAGTTAATTGTTACTTTACAAATTCAGCTGTTACTTCTAACATGATTTCTTTGTATTTATTTTATTCCATACTTCTATATGTATATATGATTTGAGAAAGAAGCTCTGAGGAAAGTACTTGTTATTGTACTGAAATGTCAGCTATTTAGCTATTATATTTTTATTATACAGAAGTTTCTGGAAATAATACTATGAATTCATTATTTAACTATGAGAATATTAGAATTAATGTATATATATGATTGTTTATAATTATTTAATAGGAACCTTCAGGTGTATGCAATTTTCCATCAAATAATCATAATTATCCTTCAGTCCTGAAAATATACAAAATAGTATGTATATATGTCTGTGTATGTATGGGGAATGGCTGTATGCATAAAAATATCGTTTAAAGATCATAGATTAGAAAATTACAAGTACTATTAGCAGAAGAGATTTAGTAAATAATGTTAAGTGCATTATTTTGCCCATGACTAAATTTCAAATCTAGAGGTTTTTTTAATTATGTGATAAATTCCCAAACAAGCATGTGATTTATTTCTGATAATCAGATTATATGAGTTAGTTTGATATGTATCAAAAAATAAAAAGTTTTTTTTTAAATATGATGTAACTTTTTTACTGCTGAATGAAGGAACCTTCATATATGTATGATTTCTGAATCTATGCTTTACTTTTAAATATAAATGTTATAGAAATAGATTGTGCTTCTATGCATAAATTTTTATAATATATATGTATGTGAAAAATCTAATGCTAAACAGGTCAATTATATTAAATTTAAAATTAAACAAGATTAGCCAAAACTTAAAAAATTTTAAACACACCCAATTGTTTTCCTGCCAAAGCAGACTTGTCAAGTACAAAGGAATACAAAATACATGAACATATATATACTAATTAAATTTCTAGCAACTTACAATTCCATCCCACACATCTTTAATATTAAAAGAATTCTTAAATAAGCTAATTACTTCAGTATCATAAATTTTTAATAATAAAGATTCTTTAATTCTTTTTTTTATTTTATTTCTTTCAAAAAAGACAACCTTAGCTTCCTCAAATATGATATTGTGGCCTGTAGTTTTTTCATGGATATATAATGCAGAATTAAAATATTTAACTCAACTTTTATGAACTTTTATTCTTTTATTTAAATTCAAATTATTCTTACCTATATACCTTTTTTAAAGAAAAACTAGGGATAATATACACTACTCCAGGAGTAACATTCTTATAAAAAATCTTTATGCTATTTCTTTTCTATAATAAAAAGTGTATATAGTTTGAGCTCAGGTGAAAGAATAAAAGCAGAGTTAGAAATAAATATCTTAATTCTGCATTATATATCATAAAGGACATATAGGTCATAATATTATGTTTCAGTGGGTAAGGTTGTCTTTTTTAAAAGAAATAAAATAAAATGAACAATTTTAAAAAATTTATTATTAAAAATTTATGATACTGAAGCACTTATCTTATTTAAGAGTTCTTTTATTAAATGTGTGGGGTGTAACTTGAATTGTGGGAAATTTAATGAATAGATATTTGTTGATATATTTTGTACTCTTTTGTACTTGAGGAGTCTCTTTTCACAGGGAAACTATTGGTTGTGTTAAGAATTTTTAACTTTTGGCCAATCTTGTTTAATTTTGAATTTGGGGTAATTGAACAATATATTTATAGATAATAAATGTAATAATACTTAGGGCTAAATGAGTTTATAAGTAACTATTAGAAACCAGACAATATTTAGACAATCCAAATATAGATAACAATCAACAATCTCAAACTGTTGTCAAGGCAACCTCCTTTTTTTATTGATTGTTACTTATATTGGGATTGTCTGACTGTTGACTGGTTTCTAATGAATATTTCCATATGTATATGTGTGGATATATATGTTTTATTATGTTTTAGGAAATTTGGGGATTCCTGCCATATTTAAGAAATGTGATGACTCCACTAGAAAATTTTGCATAAAGGTAAGGGTTTTTTCTGGTAATATAAATAATTGTATGATTAATTATTTGGGAAGTCATATGATATTTAAAATCCAAATGGAAGATTGAATACAACAATTCCAATCACTCAGTCAAACCATTTTTTTAAGAAAGTTGTTATATCTGCACTTACAACTGTGCCAATGTTATATCTGCAAGTCATACTGTGCGGCTATCCAATAACATTCGCTAATGTTCTCCAATGAATGGTCTATTCCTGCAACTAATGCTCTACTCTGCAACTAATGTTCTGCTCTGCAACGAATGCACTGCTCTGCAACGAATGCTTCTACTCTGCAACTAATGCTCTGCTCTGCAACAAATGCTCTACTCTGCAACTAATGCCCTGCTCTGCAACGAATGCTTCTACTTTGCAACTAATGCTCTGCTCTGCAATGAATGCTTCTACTCTGCAACTAATGCTCTGCTCTGCAACGAATGCTCTACTCTGCAACTAATGCCCTGCTCTGCAATGAATGCTTCTACTCTGCAACTAATGCTCTGCTCTGCAATGAATGCTTCTCCTCTGCAACTAATGCTCTGCTCTGCAACGAATGCTTCTACTCTGCAACTAATGCTCTGCAACGAATGCTTCTACTCTGCAACTAATGCTCTGCTCTGCAACGAATGCTTCTACTCTGCAACTAATGCTCTGCTCTGCAACGAATGCTTCTACTCTGCAACTAATGCTCTGCTCTGCAACAAATGCTTCTCCTCTGCAACTAATGCTCTGCTCTGCTACGAATGCTTCTACTCTGCAACTAATGCTCTGGATATTTCCGCTGCGGTCTCCTTCAGCTATACCCGTGAACTACATTTCCACTGGGTGCTGGTCATTAACCGACAGCACTGACACGAGATATCTCTACTGGTGTTAAACAGACGTCTACTCTAATACTGCTTATTCAATACTGCGTGACTGCTCTCTGCTACTCTCTATATTACACTGCGTAGATGTTACACCATCTTTTATTGCTTGCTGATAACTGTAGCAATTAATCCTTGTCCAATCAGATAACGTCTTTTATCCAGAAATATTTGCAATCAGCAAATATCTCTTGAAAAATTATCATCCGCCATTACGTTAGTTAACTTCCTCCGTTATCAGCACACGATCTACAACCACTCAAACAAATTATAGTTTTTCTGGAGTGCACAAACATGTCTGGTATTTTTACAAAATGCTACAAAAGTGGAACCAAAAATATTTAGCTTTCGAATCTGCCATTTTAGTAATACACAGAAATTTTATTGATGTCTAACTGAAACTTCAATGTTTGTAGGTGTGAGTGTAACAAGATGTTAATTAAATATATTTTAGGAAAAAATTTTCTTAAAAGTTTGATAAGTTTGACAAATCATTCAACAAACTTAGTGTCAGATGGAAAATAAACCTAATATGATCTGCACCTACTTCTCAGTTTTTTCAAAATAAAAATTCTTTTATCAGGTGTCACTTGAAAAAAGTAAAAAAAAAGGGAAGGCAAGAAAACATTTCTCAATTAAATAAATATTAAACAAATAATAAGGAATTTTATATGAATGAATTGTTTTTAAATGATTTTATTAAAGTTGGAAAATCTGTTTGTTTGTTAACTTTTGATCTTTTTCAAGTTGGAATGAAATTTTAAAATCGAAGTTTAATATATTTAAATTCAATAATTGCTTGAAAGTTGAGATATAACTAAGTTATACCAACCTAATTTATTTCAAACACTTTTCTTTCAATTTAATAACATTTTTTAAATCATTTTAAACTCTTAATGTATACATCATATTTAGCATGTGTTATATAGAAAATCAGTAACAAAGTTTTCTATTTAAAATTATTTGATAAATTTTATTTTAAAAAATTTAAACTATAAAACTCGCATTATTTAAAATGATTGTGAAAAATTAAAAAAGAAATGTTGTGATCATTATTGAAAACAGTGATTGCTAATTTTCTTCTCTAACATTTTTTTCAAAACAACTGTTTTAAAATAAAAACTATCAAACAGTTTTAAACAGAAAACTTAGTTATTGATTTATTATTCATATATAATTATGTACACATATTAAATATAATATATATATATTAAGAGTATATATATATATATTAACTTACTGCAAAATTATCTAATGACTTATATATACTATTTGTGTGATATTGATTTACAGTAAAATTATATGTATTATGTGAAGTTTATTTATAATATATATACATGTATTACTATGTACACATACAAAATATGTAATAAAATAAATTCTACAAGCGTATATAGATAATTATCAACTATTACAATAATAAATTTTGGTATACAACAATATTTATTACTTTTATTTTATTCTTACATACTAAATATGATACATACATAAGGGATATATATTTTAACTTAAAGAAAAAATGTGGTATATATATAGTGTAATAGTACATATACATGCCATTACATCACTTTCTAATAAAAATAGAAAAGATCCATAAATAAAATCGCTCTTAATAGAAATATATATATATATAAAAGAATTATTAATAAAATTTTATTTAAATTAATATACACCTTTACCCCGCTTAGCGATTGTCTACTTAGCGATATTTTGCAATAGCAATCATCATCAATTTGTTCCCACTACTTCGATGCACAATTGATTATTCGCTATAACGATCGGGAAAAATTAAAAAAATTAATTTTGGCAGCCATCTTGAATTTTGCATCACTGATGACGACAGAGATAGCTATATTAAATTCATTTTACCCAAAAGCAAAAGTATATTATTGTAATATGTATACAGGTAATGACTTTGCTGTAATTGTATACACATACAATATTTTATTCATAAAACCCTTAAAATATCTATAATTACTGAATCTATAATACTGTATACATCATATATAATAAATAACACAGCAAATGTTCATCCACTTTTTCTTTTAAAATACGTATATATGTTCTACAATAATATCAACAAATTAAAAATCCTTCTCCTTTTTCTTTCCAAAAACATTATTTTCTTATCTCAATACTGAACATATACAGTATATATATTTATATAATACAAAAACTCCAATGTAAAAGAGTAATAAAATATAGCAGTGGGAGAGAGATATCCTTGAAAATGACTGTATGAAGATAAACAGTTGAAATGGAGTTTTGTATTATATAAATACTGTATATACAGTATATATATATGTTCAGTATTGAAATAAGAAAATAAAGTTTTTGAAAAGAAAAAGGAGGATTTTTAATTTGTTGATAATACTGTATACAAATACTCCAATATATAAATACAGTACAAGCCAAATAAAATACCATCATCACAAACTTTCAGGAAAACACTAAATATGAATATTAAACTGCGTGTGTGTGTTTCTTAAATACGATATATTATTTTTAGAACACCTAGATAATTATGTAAAAATAGTTATTGATTTTATAACTTCGTTAATAAACATGTTGTTTACACTCAAGATGTTTCAAATCAAAAGAAAAACAACATTTTAAAACGATGTCGAATTAGAAAAGTTTAAAAAAAAAAACAGATTGCATTTAATTAATAATCTTTCTACTCGAACGGAGGGGGGGGGGCATTATTACATTACTAAAAATATACCGTAAGAAAAATAAACCTACCTGTATGTTTTAGAAAATTAGAAGTTAGATTTTTTACTTTGAAAATAAGTTGATTTTTTTTTTTATATGTTCAATTAACTAATTAATAATTAAACATTGTTTTTTAATTTGAATAATTTCACATAAGTAATAAAATAAATGTATAGTAGTAATATATACTGTAATACAATTTTTAAAAAAAAGCACTTCAGTATAGATTTTTTTTTTATTATGATGAAAAACTTCCACGGAAGAATATAAAAACTTTTAAATTCAAATTTTGTCTCACTTTCTCTTTTTTTTTTTTTTTGCTGTTCTGTACTTTTTAAAGTGAAAATATGCATTTTTTTTCCTAGTGATATAAAACTTTTCTTTTTAGATACCGTATTTAGTCATCATTGTCATGAAAAAATCAAGAAAATCTTTGAGCTTGGAAATCAATGTGGATATTTTATGTCACTGGAACTGACCAATTTTTTTCCCATAGACCCCCCTTATAATTACGTATTTTGTCTACGCTATTCTTGCTTAACGATGAGTTTGGGAGGACCAATTGCCATCGCTAAGCGGGGTAAAGGTGTATATATATATATATATAATATGCACAGATGGCAAACTAATTATATAATTATTTAAAGATAAAAATCTAAAAACAAGATTGATTATAATATAAAAGAATGAAAAAAAAGCTGTTAATTAATTAAAGTTAAAAGTTAGTTTTAATCTTGGAATGGAAGTGATATTCTATAATGATATAATAGCAAACAGACCCTTGGGCATAAAGTCAGATAAGATATAAATTTAAAAAATACTAGTGATAAAATTTTGAGTTCCCGTTCTAAAGAAAGCTGGCCAATAATGATGGAAATGAACACACGGTCCACAGAGAAAAGATCATTGCCAATGAGAGCAGCACCAAACTAGGCAAGATCGATCCTGGAATTTGATGATAAGAATTCAAAATGATCTAAAAAGAAAACTTTTAGTGGAGTTTTAGGTTTTCAATTGCTCTTGCTGATTGCATGTTATTTAAACATATTTTATACATGTATTGCAAATCTCCAAAATGTAGGAGTCACGCAATAAATTACATTTCCCGTATTTGAACCAGAATGAACTGGCCTCCAGAGTGATGATTCACAAAAACTGTCCAGCAACAGATTCGTCTTCACCTAGGACAATATCTATATGGGATGGAAGAAGCTGTGAACATAGTTGTGTGACATATCAAGGACTGTCAAGACAGTCTTCAATAAACCTACATCCTTGCAAATTATGAACTTTAATTATGTAATACGAACTTATCAAGTATTAATTTTAAGCATCACCTAACTTTTAAAAATCTCTTGTCTAACTAAAGTAGAAATTTAAATTGTTTATATTGTTTTTTTTTATATACTAGTGTCATTTCCATTCTCATTAATTTCATTTAAATTAATTATTTAAAAATAGGCATAAATGGCTGCATAGGTTCATAAAATTATGTTAGTTTAAGTTTGTTAATTTTGAACTAATTGTTTAATAATTCAATCGGTGCTAGTGGAGAGATGTACAAATGATTTACATCAATGTAATCTGGGTAGGCACATTGGATACTTGTTTCCTTGTGGCACGTTAGCATATACAGCATAATACCCACCTGAATGATGGTCAAAATGGTAGCCATCATGTTGTCAATGGTCATAAACGTATTTCCTACGCCATTGAATTTCTTATGCTTTGGTCAGGACAATAAGCCATCAAAGTCCACTATCCCATTTACAGAGCATCTCTTTCATATATATTTCAAATGATTTCGTTTTTGTATCACCAATTGTACAGTGGATCGTTTCTGTCTGTTGGTGAAATTTGTTAATGTTCATAGAGAAGATGCTCATTCCTTCCCACTATGATTTGTTATTTCTCTAATAATATCATGCTATAGATGTAAATTCCTGTCAGCATGATTGTGTTATACTAACAATCTCATTTTCCATTAGTCACATCGGTATATCAGTAAGCTAGCATTTGTTTAAACATGAGATTTTTAGCCTAAGGTTAAAGGATTGGGTTAGTTATATTTACGCTCAGTAAAATATTAAAAATTTTTAAGTCTATTAAATGCATTCATCTGTGCACATACATAAATTAAATATATTTAATCAACTCTGTTTTCAAAAATTTTCTTTTTTAATGTGTGTGTGCATTATAATAATGTTTTATTTAATTAATAGTGACTGGGGCTTTCGGTTCGATAAAGGTTGAACCTCATCCGTATGTATCTAACGCCTATATAAATCTAGGTTTGAATAGTTTAGTGGTGCCCTGGCACAGCACATAGGTGTGGAAGTTCCATCGGCCATTATAATATATATTGTACTGGACCATGAAGTGAACAAGATTTAACAGTAAAAGAAATGGATACCAATTTAGCCGATTGTCTGTACTCCTATATATTGGTACTTCCAGCTAAACTGATAGAAAGAATGAATTGACAGGACTCTTCCAGTTAAAAACACCCTTTAGTTGATATCTTATTTGAATGTCCAAATATTTAGAACAATGGTAAGTATACACCTTTGAAAAGTCTATTTACAAAATAGACTTTTGTGCGCCACTTCTAGAAAAGAATCAAAAAATGAATTTTCCCCCTACCAGAAGGGTGTGCAGTACCATATGTTCAGCAAGCATAAGAATAAGATTTAACACCCCGGTAGAGCGATATCCCATGTGGCTAGCTCAGTGCTTTACATCTAGGGTCTTAAGTGGGTAAGTTAAATGGTTATTACAGGTACGTGATGTAATGGTCAGGAACGTGTGATACATTAACATAGTGCAGAATTCGACCACCACACAGAACTGCAGCACCATCTAGATAGCGAAGCTACCTGTAGTACTGAGTTCGAACATAGTTTATCGGTTCCACAATACAATCTATGAAACAACGCATCTGATGCAACATTAGTAAATATTTCTTTAGGCACGGTGATCAGGGTATGCAAGAGATTCATGATTTTATTTCGAGTTAGTTAATAATAACACTAATATTAATTAAACATTTATATTTAAATAATCGAGGAAACATGTTGAATGGGTATCGAATAAATAAATGAAGAAGTAACGGCAGACGTATAGTTTGAAATTATTTATTAAAACATTATATCATTTAACGGTAAAACTAATAATATTTGGCAATATTTAAATCTAGGGTAGCGGAATTTTCCAATACTATTATATTTACACAGATGAACACATTTATTTGATGACATAATCTAGCTGCCTAAAATTCTCGAGCAAGTATTTCTAAGGTATGCCTTTAGGGATTGATACCTTTGCAATGCAAGAATCTAAAATAAGATTTATAATAGTAATGGCAGACATATATTTATTTAATTAAAAATATTTATTAATAACTAAGGGCAAACATTTATTTGAGAGTGAATTGTCAACAATGCAGGGACGGAGTTATACCTAGAATAATAAAGTTAATAAAAGAAAACACGTGGTATGCTAGAAAGGCGATATGGAATGGCAGTATATTGAAACTGCAAAGCCATGAATGAGTTTATAAGAATGACGGGCTGGCGTTTGCCATCGGCCCAAAGAGGTAAGGTGTCACATAAGCCTAACCAGGGACAAGTGGTTCGTGCCACGATTTGCCTGCTGGCTGCATGACGGTCGTCAAATCCTATGGGACAATCATTTGTCAGCTTGTGTAGGACGACTGGGGTTAATTTCAACCCTATATAATCCGGAATATTCAAGGCTCGTAATGAGTCATCGCATCTCCAAAACGTAACACGTATACAATGTATAGATGATTCTGTGAGATTTTAAATATATTTTATAACTCGGCCCTACATTATCAACATTTAATAATGAACATTTGCGACTCTCAAAGAAATGCAAATTTTATGGAATTATTAATTACAGTTTAATAAGATATAAAAACAATATATAGACTAGGTAATTATTACAACTGATACGTCAGCTATTTGCTAAGCAGTAGACCCCTGCATTATAATAACGGAAGCATTGAATGCGTGTCGTTTGTATGAAAATATTAAGTCATTTATGAAAGTAAATATTAATGAAAAATTTGATTGTTTCAAATGATCACAGATTTATATTTAGACAATTATGAGCATGCAATAATTAAATAATAAATATAGATTTTAGAAATATGCACCCAAGGAAGATAGAGTTAGGCAGGCTAGATTATTAAAGAAGTTTACATATTAATTATTAAAAATTTAGCATTTCAAATGATAGTTCTGCAATTTATAAGTTATACAGAATGAATAAGCGTAGCTGGATATTAGTAGAGTACTCTAGAGAATTTAGACACAGGTACCTATTTTATGAGAAGTTTTCCGATTCCATTGGTTAGTAGCAAATTGTTCATGATTAGCAGTTCTTTCCTTTATTTAGGTTGTTCATTTAATTTAACAGCAGCAGCAGCTTTCTCATTATTTTAGGCAGCAGATCTTTGTGGTTGAATTTATGAAGGGTAATGGAAGGTTTGGCATCCGATAGGCCATCTCCGGGCAGAGAATAGTCTGGGCGCTTTTACTCGATCATACCATGGCAGGAAAAATTTATTTAATATCTTGGAGACTCTCAACTGATTGAGAGCACAGCTAAAGTTAAAGTGAAAGTCACTAGAAAGTCTAAAATGGCCTCCTTTCTTAGATCTTATCTTTTACATTTTGTTAGTGTATTTTTAGATTCCACTTAATCTGCCCTGAGGATAATCAACGCATTTTTGTTAGTTTAATTATAGAGAAAGCTGCCGTTCTATTGTTTATGTTTAGATTTTACATTTAAATTTTTATAATTACATTTTAAGGAATTTTTCTTTTTAATTAAACTATTATCTCTCACCGACCGATTCTTTTAAAATTTCAAAGACAAAAAGGGAACATACGATTATTTTTACTTTTAATTAAATATTACAATCTATTTCTAAATTATTATTAAATGAAATTTAACAAAGCAATAAATAACGGATTTTACAATTTAAAATAAATGGTTAAAATATATATATTTTTTATAACTAAAAGAAGAAATCTAAATTATATTATTTATCTTTATTTATTGCCTTAAATTTGAGATCGAAATGTGTGCGTGTTTATGATGAATTCTACATATATCTATACATTTTTAATATTGCTACATACACAATTCGATACCAAATTTGGGTAGGATAGACCGGTGAGTGAGAGACGATAGAAAAAGGTGAAACTTAAGATTCGAAGACGAATCTCACTGTTTCAGTGGTTGAGAAGGAAAGAATACATTTTATCAAAAAAAAATAATAATACGAAAACAAAACAAGCTTAAAATTATGATTAAATATTTATTTAATCCCAAATACCCACCACTGTTTCATACTTAAAATGATATAAAAATAAATAAATGAATTATTATCACAACCCATAAATATATTTGATGCCTTCAAATAGATAAATCTATAAATACAATTTAAATGAATACGAAAATAGATAAACCCCTAAAGCTATTTACAATACAATGTTTCATAAAGATTGGAAGTGGTCTGATCTCCTTTTACCCTGTAGAAATAAGTTATACTTTCTGTGATTTGATATACAGATCTTTTCAGATAAGAGATTTTCGGTTATACAAGCATACACTTTTACTCAGTATTTTAAAACTTTTTTTATTAATAGCAAATATAATAATAATAATAATAAAAAACTAGGCATATGTATATTTGCACTATGAAATATTTCACTAATTTCATAATTTTCAACATATCAATAAGGCGGCATTAGCTCAGATACTATATAGCAGTGGTCTTCAATCACCGGTCCGCAGAAGTTTGCTGTCAGTCCGCAGCTAGACTGGCAAGAAAGTTTATAATAACAAAACAATAAGATTTTAAACTTTTAATTAATATGAACAATTTTTATTTATTTTTTCATCACATTTATTAAAAAAAAAAGAAACAGAACAAAAACAAAATCTAATCAATCATACATAAATTAATTTGTTTTTCTATTTAACACAGATGTTTATGGGGGGGGGGGGTAGAAAAAGTTTTTTATTACACAAACTCCGGTTGTCTTTTGATAGCCAATCACAGCTGCTTGTCAGCATTGTTAAAAACAATAAAATGTAACATGACTTTTTTTAATCTCTTAAATTTTTTCTACTCTCTCTTTTAATATTTTATTTTTAGTGTTTTTTTTTGGCTATAAGGTGATTTTTTTTTTTTTTTTGGCTTTGACTTTTTATTTTGGAAATCAATTTTTATTACCTTTTTTTAAAAATAAAAACCAAAAACTAAGTTCTGTTTTTAACTTTTACAAAGTATTTCTCAATACACCACCCCAAAATAAAGTAAGATCAAAACTTTTGACTTTTTCAAGTTTTGTTTTCTTTTTTTTTGTTTAAAAATACGCCCACTTTTTTTTTGGCCTATAAGGCAATATTTTTTTTGGCTTTATTTGTATACCTTAAAATACTAAAACTTATTTTTAAAACCAATTTCTGTTACCTTTTTTAAAAAATAAAAACAAACAAAAAATAACTTTGGTGTCTATCTTTTGTCTCAGTGATGACAACGTATTTCTCAACCCCCCCCCCCCAATAAAAATTTATTTGTAAACTTCTGCTGGTCCGCAAAATCTTATCCTTACTTTTACCGGTCTGCAGGTGTGAAAAGGTTGAAGACCACTGCTATATAGTACTCGACATGAAGTACAGTACCTATTTGCTTTTTACAATAATTCTTATACATGTATATACGTGTGGCACAATTATACACTCACTACTATTCTAAATATCAAGTTATTATTGGACTTGCTTACCCCTCTTTGCACTCATCATAAGGTACAGCAGTGACAAAAAAATAACTTAAAAGGATATCCGGATAAATACATTTCAGATACGCAACATGAGGTACCTTATTTACCGAATATTACCAGCATATGTGCGCATATCAATTTTCAACAAAAAGAAAAAAAACAAACAGCAATAAAAAAAACTAATTGCAACCTTTGCTGAAAATACTAGAATTTGGAATAGAAACATGAATTAACAGATTTAAGTAAAAGCTGTATCATTATGGCTGTTGTCATCGTGGCCGGCTGGAACTGGCGTGATCACATCTTGGTGGCTTAGGACAGAAAGAGCAGTGCACTGGCTGGTTGTCTACCCCACAGTCATTTTACTGGACTCTCTGGTAGATTGCTTCATATTTTTCTCTGTTTGTATATGATATAATAATTTTTATTAAATGTTCATTTGCTATCTTGACTCGTTCATTAAATCCTTAAAAAATCATTAGTTCTTATAAAAACTGTATAATGGATTTCTTTAAAAATGTCAGCAGTAGTCTTGTCCATAAATTAATCTCTAAGTAGCTGGTTGATTGGAGAATTCTGGAGCCAAACTAGTGAATAACTTTCCCAGAACAACTGCCAAAGAAAGAATGAATCCCACAGCACTGACTAAAACTTATCAAAACCACTCATAAGAACCAATTCAGATAGCCCTCTGAGAAGTATGAATCAGCCAATCCTTTTAATTTACCTTATCACTTAGATTATAACATTCCTTTCTATTTTTCTGATTAAATTCTACATTTTAGGGTTTAATATAATGACTTCCATCTTGAATAACCCAGACCACTTGATTACAAATCATTTCAAAAGAATTTTTATTATATATACAAAAAAAAATAACATTTTAATTATAGCATTATCAAACATTTTGCTTTTGGTCAGATTTTTGCCAAAGCAATTAACATTCTTTGCTTACAGAATAAGATAACATTTTTTTTAGAAAAGTAATTAAAACAATGAAATATATATATATAAGTATGTGGGAACAATTGCTTTTCTCTATTTGAATTTTTCAAAGAAAAGCAAATACATAAAATGATACATATAAAAAATATACAAAAAGGAAAAATAAAAAATACATGAGTTTATTATATGTGTACAATATTTTAAATTGGTGTGTGTGTGTGTGGGTATTCTACTGCTCAGACCCAACCTCCATTACTAATGTAGCACATTTATATATTTGTTGTGCTTAATATATATGGAATTATATGTGTATCTGCTGTAATGTTCATTACAGCAGATTTTGTGCATGGACATTTGATAATGCCTGGCACAATATATAACTATCAGCTATCAATGTCCAGTCAAAGTTTTATATTTTCATTTACTGTGTCAATACTAAAAACTTAATAGAGATAAAAAAAAAAAATTCATATTGAATGCTTTTATTGGCTGTGCACTAAAAAATAATTGTTTCTTCAATCACAATTGGAGGTTTTAGACTTAACTTGAAATAAATGTATGGGGATTTCAAAACTTAATTAAGTCTATCACTATTTTTTATAACAAGGGATTGACTTAATTAATTTCTGTCATCCGTCCCCCCCATCCCCCACACTTTTATTTCAAATTAAATCTAAAAACTTCATTTGTGGTTAAAGAAACAATTATTTTATTTCTTTTTAATACACAGACACTAAAGGGATTTAATATAAAAAAATTTTTTATCTCTTTTATTTTCTATTTATGTAGTTGAAACAGACTTTCTGTTGTTTATAGATGTCATTGCCCACAATCATGTTATTTAACATCACATAACCACCACATCTTATGCTTGGTATAACTGTTTTGTTTGTCTGTGGCAATACGTATAGTAAGTTTTGCCTGTTTTATTTAACATAAATTTATATATACAGTAAGGAAAATAGTTAAAATATTATACAATATGTAGGCTTATTTTAATATTTTATTGTTATCAAAATTATTAAATTACAATTGATGAAATTTCTTTTAACTGTTAAATAATGATAGATGACTCTAAAATCATAAATTCAATTACTTCTCATTAAATTCACATAAAATTAAAATTATTACTTTTATAAAGATTGATGTACTTAGTAATATAAAACAAAAAATAGCTGTATTTTGTAGTTTAAAAAAAAGTTTTAGAAGTTATTTTATATCTAAATTTTATAATAACAAGTATGCTTAAGAAAAAAATAAATTTCAGTATTAAAATTTATTTTGAGTGTTTTATATAAAATTTAAACTAATCAACAATAACATACATTTTCCATTTTTTATGCAAAAATAAACTAAATGTATTCACTGGAGCATATGAAAAATGTACTAATTCACTTTATCTCATTTTATTCAACTCTAACCAGTAGTAACATACATATATATATATTGTAACGAACACAGACGTTCGTTACATTGTTTTTTTTTATTATTTATTAAACATGAAAGTAAATTAAAAAGTTCGCATTTAAAAAATTTCTTTAAGAATTAAAAATTGAAATTAAATATCATCTTAAACTCTTATATATTAAATCGCACAGATAATGAAAAATTATTAAAATAAAACTTTATTAAAGAAAAAGTATTTTAAAACTAAATTTTAAAAAGATTTGGAGATGAAATTATATCTTTAAATTTATCTTTAAATATATTTTTGATTTGGAAAACAGGTTAATTAATCAGAAATGGAAATGATTGTTAATTAGTTAAATGTAAACCAGCCTTCAGCATTTAAATGTAAAAACACTAGTCAGATAGGAAAACAATAGAAACTGTTAGCAAATAAGAAGAAATCCCTATGGAATCGGACCGCAGCAAAAGGACCATCGCATCGGTGACGTAATGTAAATTCAATCCTTCACATTAATATAAAAGGAAAATTTGGAAATTATTAATCAGTGACTAGTTATTGATGATTATTACGATGTAACAGCTAGGTGTTAGTGCTGAGGGGATTGAAAAAGACGCACAGCTTCAATCCCTTCAGTTCTGCTAAGAAAGGAAGAAAAATGAGCCATCGTTTCTACATTGAGGACCAACTACACTAAAAAAATCTCCGGATGGATAAATAAATCGGCCAACAGGATACCAATCTTCGGACGACGTGGGAATTCACGTTCAAACGGCAAGGAATATATGAAGATGAACTATTTAAATAACTGTAAGAACTTTAAAATTTATGAACAGTAAATTAAAACTTTCCAGATTTAAATAATTGCAATATTATTCTATCTGACCGATACTATTTATTAATTAGTTATAATTTTATTTAATGTATTTATTTTGTAAAATCATTTCCATTTATTTATTTTTTGTTCTTATTATGATTTTTGTTTTCCGTTAAATTAATTATAAAAATGTTAAACTTAAGTCGGGCGTGAATGGCTGTATAGATTCGTAAAGTTATATTAGGGGAGGGTAATCTTAGGTTATTTATGTCGTTGTTAGATTGGGTCAATGGATTGGATATATTGATGTAGTTAGTATATGTAATCGGAGATTCGCTATGGGCAGAATCGTTTATATATACGCCGCACTCACCCGTTTGCCTATGGAAGGAATTATAAGACGGAGAACGCAGTTCCTTTCTATGGAGTTTTTTTTTATTGTTCTTCTCGTTAGATAGATGTAATATTCCTATCTGATTGAGAGTCAATGTCTTTTCTTAATTCTTTTGGTGCTGCTGTATTTCGTATTACATTGAATACATCGATGTATCAGATGGATTGATGCCAGTTTGACTGCGAATTTTAGCCTAAGGTTAAATAGGGATAGAATATTTTAATTTCAATGCAAATCTATGTAGTATTCATACTCGACCCTAAATAAAAATGCATTAAATTTAAGTTGTTTATAGACGCTTGCATGGATTGTTTATCGGTTAACTATGTTTTGCGTTTTCATATTTGATCAAAATATATAGACATTCGATAAATAATGATACCTTACGGTGAGTATCTAAAATGTATTTATTCGGATGTCTTTTAAGTTATTGGTGACAATGCAAGTATCTTATGGTGAATACTATTGGGTTACATATAAATTTCCCTCCGCAATTGTCAGTAATCAATAATTTTATATTTTGATCGCTTATGTTTACTTTGGAATGTTTTTAACCGTGTAATCTATGTAACCGATCTATAGCAACTTATTATAACAAGCTTTTATAATCCCATCTGTGCGAACTTAATTAAAATGTAAAATTAGAATATAATAGTAATTAAAGGTAAATTAAAATCAAAGTTAAAAATAATGTTAAATGTTAAAATGTAAACTAATACTAAAATAATTTTAAATCTTATATATATGTGCATAAATAAATGTTTGTATGTTAATTACTGGCAGTGGCTTATTTTATTCTTTTTTTATATATATGCTCTTAGATTATCTTATTAAATCTCTGCTATTCCACTGAGCTAGTGACATGGGCTAACGACCGGAACCAAAATATTTAAAAAAGGAAAAAAAAAAAAAATTTTTTTTTTTTTTTGACTTGCGTATCTGCCTACTTTATAAATTTTTCTAGGTTCAAACGCCTAGATGGCGCCCCGTAGTGCAGTTTACGTGAAGTCTCCATTCTCCGGATCGTTACAATATATATATTGAAGCTGTAAATATTGTTATATATCTTTATGCTTCATCTGTTGCTGATTATATAACCACTAGCACAGTTTGAACTCAACCTATATATATATATATGGTTGGCATCAGCATCTAACCATAGGTGATAGCATCTATATATATAGGTACATGAATCTGGATGGATCTACTGAAATCTAAATATTTTATGGGAGATTAAATAGACATTTAATTTTGATAAATTATCAAGAAAATTGGGTTTCTTTTGCCCATTTAATTCATGTATATGTATAGAACAAACCAATAATCTTATGTATATTTTAAATAAATTTTACTAGTAATTTATATAAAGCAAAATTGATATTTACAAGTCACAATATAATCATTAAATGTGGTGGTTTTGGTGGGTCAGTGTCTGATTTTAAAATAATGTATAAAATTTTATAGAAACAAAAGATTATTTAATTAAATTTCACTTGGCTAATTGATCTGTCTTTCCATTACCATATATGAAAATGTGGGTCAATTTAAAATCTATAACCTAGTATACTGAGTTTGAGGTAATGGCTAGCAAAAATTTAATCATATTTAACATTAAAAAATAATGGAAACAAAAGATCATGTCCTGCTTTCTAGATATGATGCAAGGTGAATAAAATATTTTGCCTCAAGGCACCGATAATAGCATTCTTTAGATATTCACATTAGGTATAAATAGCTGAAATTTTGGCAATTTTTTTTTTTTCTTCTAAATTTTATGTTAGAGTGCTAACATAATCCACGCTAATTTGAACTAAATTATGTCTGGGTAAAGGAAACAACCGTTTGTTTCCCCATGCCTTTGGGACTCTTGTCTTCCTGTTCATGATGCCGAAACCTGAAACAACTGGGTCCAAATTAAGTGAACTGTTTGAAGAGAATGCTTGCCTGAATGTGAATTTTAATTATTGCCAATATCTGTTTCCAGCAAAATCAGTATATGATCATGATCCATGGCCAAGGTAAATAATTACATTACCATCAACTAGTGAATTCTTTATTAACTTAGCATTTCACTTGAAAACTATATTTGTAAGCTTTCTGTTCTTTATTTCTCCAAATCTATTCTGTAAAAAGGCTGTATTAATCTCATGTTAAATTTGGTGCGTCAATTTATAGTGAAATTTATTTCTTTTTTAGTTTGTTATTTGATCTATTTTTAATTTGATCTATTTTTAATATGCCAAATTGATATCCAACCTTGTGAGTAAGCTTAAACTCTACTGCTCATAGTTTTCTCCTATTGAATTGTTGGAGACATAAATGTTGCTTGCAAATCAATTATCCTAAAACTCACTTGGTTTTATACCAATTATTTCACATGATGCTATTCACTATTTAAATGACATGTGAAGCGTTAATGCCTGTACTCAGCTACCCTCGCTAACTATAATTTAAATCCTTACATAATCATTGAAATATGTTTTGCCAATTTATTTAAGTAAAATCTACCAGAAATGAGTTTAATATTCAAGGTATTATCAGCATATGTGTGATCTGTAATTTTATTTTATATAATTAATATGTTAAATTGTACGTGTATTGATCATTATAGAAATGTAGGGAGATATTTTAGAAGCGTGGGAGAAAGCCATCTATTCCCCTTTACTTTTTAAATTCTGCCCATTTTATATTTAGTTAGGCATTGTTTAAATAACTATATTAAACAGGCATTAATTAGTTTATCATAATCATTAGTGACATGAATTATTCATACATTAGGCATTATGAAAGTACCATTACAATCATTTAATTTCTTGATTTTCTTGCTGTGCCATGATCTCCAGAATGCCTTGATCCATTCCTCATTATCCCTCACAAAGTAGATGTTTTTTCCTGCTGGGGATCTATTTCAGGCAATTTTAATGCATAAATTGTATGGAAATACGGGTAAACCATCTCAATATGCTAGCTTATGCCACTACTTTTCAGAGATATGTTCTTGGCCATCATGCAGGCATATTCTAACTTTGTGCAAATCTGACAAAGCCACTCAGAATATCTTAAGCAACCTTATTCACGTATGTGATTGTAAATTATAACATAATACCACTTTTATTATTTTATTGATAAACCTGCAATGCTATCTGTAAGATGTAATTGTATGGCTTTCGCCAACCATTCTATTTAGTTATTTAGGTCTGATTATGTAATTACAGTCTTGTTTAGGCTGAACCATCTTGCTCCTGCCCATTCAGGATAATCTCCCAAATTTAGTAGAAATGTGATCACACACACTCTTAAAATCACATATCATCAACTATTACTTATATGTATAATGCAGTAATAAAATATGTTATACATAAATTCATGATATTTTGATGAGGGTTAAGCTATAATTTATTGTTATCTAATTCATTTATTCCATAACTTTGGCCTATTAACTGCACCAACCAAATTTTATGTATTGCCGCACAATTATGTATTAGCCCAATATTGCAGAGTAGACCATAAGCAAACTTGTAATAATGATTGTATGATATACACACACATATTTTGTTTCATTTATAATTATCAAACTACCGTATTAAATTGTTTAATAAATTTATGTTATATCATTTATTTTTGTTATAGTATTTTGCTATTCAGTGCCCGAATCTCTAGCATTAACCATTTGATTTAATTATATTACCTCTCCCTAATTAATGAAATATCATTAATTATTATCAGTTAGACTTCCATTTGTTTCACTTGCCTTGAATATTAATACTGCTGTGATTATTAAATATCACTTGGGCAATAGTCTCTACCATTGTTTAATTCATTGATAAGTCATATAAATTAGTTATTATTATCATTAAGTGAATGGTTAAGAAATTATTAATTACCAATTATCCAACTATTGCCCAATAATTTATCCTTTTTTATAATGGTCAAACCATAGTTATAGTCAGAGCATTCTGTAATTGTTATATTTCTTTGTGATTATTAGTCAATCATTTTATTATCATTGATTTTAAGCCTCTTTGCTCTCTCTGTTCTCATTGCTGGGACTGAAGTAATGGAAAGCTTGTTAGTATCTTCAAAAGCGTTGCTCATATAGTCATAGACCTTGGAACACATATAAATCGGTTAATGTTTAGTTTTGTTCCAGACATGTGTATCTCGCACATGCTAAATTGCTGTACCTTTGCTTGGATTCTAGGTCTTGTTGAATGAATACACAATTTTGACTGGTACAGTATATATATAAAACAAAATGTCCATTATAAAATAATTATTGTAATAAAATTATAATAAAAATAATAAAGTATATTTGTAATAATATTTTATAAATAAGTATAATAAACTGCAGAAGTATTTTCAATTAATTTCTTAATCTTTTTTGAAGAAGGTTAAGCAATTAACTGAAAGTACTTCTGTGGTTTATTATAGTTTTTTTATAAAATATATTATTACTGTTTTAGTTTATTATTTTTATTATAATTATATATATATTGAACTGAGTCCACTGAAAGAGATGTTTATTCTTGTAGGTTTAATGGGGTTTAATCACCTTTTATAATAATTTAAAAAAACAACAACACAGGAACAGACCAACCTTCAAGCAGAGGAGAGAATATCATTGATAGAAGAGCTATCAATGATACCCATAGCCAGATTGAGCTATTTAAAGCATAACTCAACCATATTTGCTGACCATGGCCCACCCTGACTGCTGGATTCAAACCCTTGCTATCCAAAGCATTTTATTTGTTTTGAGGATCAACCTCAGGCACCAGCCAACCATAGGTTATAGTCAGCATGCTTTGGACAATAGACACACAATCCAGCACTTGGAGTATCTCATCATTAGCTCACACTCTGTCTCAGGATTCAGCATATTTACTTAACTTATAAAATAACTCTACACTAATTTATTGGTGACACAGTGACAGAAGAGAGAGAAAATAGACAAAATAACAATTAAGCAAACATCAATATTTATTCAAGCTCACATATTTATAATATAACATAATATTGAAATTTACATATTAGAAAAACATAAGTAATTACTTGGGCTAAATTTTATTGTCATTCATTAATTAAAGTTCATTTCATTTAAAATAAAGTGTCTATAGACAGTGATCAAAGTATATTTAGTTATTTAAAGTAACTTTACCTAGGTTTTCATGATTGTCAGTTTCCAACCGGTTGGCTTTTTAGTTCCATGGCTTTCCTTTCAGTTTTCTGTTGAACAATGAGAAAAAGAGAGTTTGTGACAGCTTCTATTTCACAATCTCTGCATTGGTTCCAGGTATTTATTCAGGCAGGATAGTTGGTGGCTGAAGGCTTGGGGCATGAAGCCCTGTCAGACACCCTATGGCTTGTGCAGCTTTTGCATTAACGTGCAGTAGTTGACTGGCTTACTACTGCTTTTACATTTTCCAAATATTCTGCATTCTTTAGAAAGAACTCAAACTCTGGACTAATAGCAATGCAAACTGTATGTCACAAACCTGACTGAAGAACAATAGCCAAGTGGCTCTTTATATACCTTTTTCTTTCTCATTGTTTTCCACAGTTTTTAATGTTTATCACACTTAAATCTATTTTTTAATTAAGATCATAACTTAAAGTTTGTTTTTAATTATTTTTACATTTGCTTTAATCTTAATCCTTTTTGTTCAGATTCATCTACTACCTCACTAAGATAGTGTACAGTTTTTTAATTAATTCAACTATTGATTTTGATTTTATTATCAATCAGAAATCTTATAACTAATTAATTACATTTTTGAAAGTTTTCTTTTACAAACAAAATTTCATTTTTAACTTTACTTATTTATTTTTTAAAAAGGAGTTTTATTTAGAAGAGAGTTTAAAAAAAAGTTTTAAAATCTTTTTCTAATTCTATTTTAGATTTTTTTCCAACCTCCTTTTTAACAAATAATTTTATTATATTTTAAAATCAAAATATAAGTAATCTTTTTGTTTTATTTGTAAAACTATGTTCTTAGAACCATTTTTTAATTAAAACAGGCAAAACTCTCCATACAGTAGTGCCACTCAGTGCCAACCAGAGTAATCAGTGGATGCCTGAAGGCTTGTGCATAAAATCCCCATATAGTGCCTACTCATCCAATATATCCAGACTAGTTTCTGGTATGTGGCCTTCGTCAGTGAGGAGTTTTGGATCTGAGAGCACTGCACCTAGATATGTGCTAGCATAAGAAATGTGATCATGTGATGTTTAATCATTTTTTAATTATTACTTTTGGACTATTCTCATTTGTTTGATTTTATTTCTTTTTTAATAAATCTGATCATTTATTTTTAAATGATAACATATGTAACTCAGAATATATGTGTGTTTTTAACATAACCTGAAGGGACTATATCTCTACATATAACTAATCTGTGTAACTTTCATAGAGTTATATATAAAATAGATAAAGATGGAAATAATTGAACCTAAAAATGGGTTATATTTCCCAATCACCTCCACAAAATCAACACTAGAAATTCAAAATAGACTTTTCCATTTACAAATAATTTGTTTTAAATGAAAGGACATGCATTTGCAGCATTTATTAGGGCACTATCTTTTCACTTGTGAAAATAAAAAAAATGCTGAATAGACCAATTTCAACTCCTATACTTTCACAATTCCTGATAACATTTAGTATTTTCTCAATAGTTAAGCACTCTCTCTAATTTAATCTTTATATATATATATATATATATATATAAACATGGAACTGAGTTTTTAAATGCCATCAACATGACATTCCAGAATCAGGAAGGATGCCACATCAAACAGGCAATCAAAAAAAGAAGTGATGCATCTATTAGGTGTATTAGGATAAAAAATGACTAAACATTCTGACCTTATAGATGGTGGCAAAAAGGAGGAAGCCCTGGTAACAGAGATAGAACATGCACAATATGTCATTCTAGAACTTTTCCAAGCCCTAGAAAACCAGACATTCCAGAAAAATCCCCAGATAATTCATCACATCTTAGTACTGGAATAGATAAAGATAGGAGTAAACCCAGGAAATAAAGAGAATGTGATCCAAACCAGCAAGAAGAAATCAACAATAACCTGGAAGATGATAGAACATAAATCAACTAGGATGAAACCTCCATTACCACTGCAAAAATATCTTGATGAATGTAAAAACTTTATGATAAAAGAATAAAGGCTGGCTTATTCTCTCACAACCCTGGATCTATTTAAAAAAATAAATGAGTTGAGACAATTATTTGCAATGTTTTAAAAGTTAGAATATATAACAGTACCAAAAATGGTATTATAATTATAAGAAAAGAAATTCCCATCTTACTAGAAATCAAGAGGATCTTTTGTGGACAACATTGATATAAAAAAATAAAAATAGTAATCATTTAAATCATTTCTGCAGAGAATGATGTAAATTGTTTTAGTAAAATTTGTTTTAGAAATATTCTATTTCTCATGATGTATTAGGATTTGGTAATGTATATGAGACACTGTGTTGTAATATCATGTTTTAAGATGTATATTGTCTTAGGTGCTGCCACAATGCTTTTTTTTTGAGCAGTTACTATCTATAAGGCTCAGAGGAAGTAAGATTTAGTTTGAGTGTTTGTGGAATTTATCAGCCTTGATTCAAAGATTTATATTTTATTTTTGAGGTTTGAGTAGTTTAAGAGAAATTAAACTGAGATAATTTTTTTAGTATTCATACTTCATTATACATCTTAATGTCCTTTGTTTAAATTTTTTATAAATCCTAGAGTTGAAATCCTATTCATTCTTTATACAGTTTAATATCAATCAAATCTTTGAACAGTGAAATCATGGATTTATGTATTCTGTAAAACACTATTTATGAAAATGACCAAAATACAAAAATAATTGGAGAAATATATTAAAGTTAAAATTTTTGCAGTAAGTGTAAAAATGAGAAATAATAAATTATATTGGTCCATTATCTCATTTTAAAGGGAGACGATTTGTAACAGATCAAATCTGATAGCAGCTCTAGTTAGTTACTTTACAAAGCTGCAACAGAATAAGTAGTGTTTAATAAAAAATTTATATACTGTATTTATTGTTAGATGTAAAAATTGCTATATCTGTATGTGCACATATACTAGAAATAACATGTGTCATTTACATTAAGGAAAAATTAGTTTATACATTTAATCATATTAATAACTATTTTATAATGTAAAGTTATTTTGTAATAAGTGAGAAATAATAAAATGATAAGTTATACTGTAAAGGAAGAAAGAAAATCATTTTGATGTGTGCCAGGATTTGAATCTCATGGCTCAAAAAAAATATAATAATATTTTTATGCCCCAGTCTGACTTGCATTCTAAATGGAATTTTAAATAAAAAATTTGTCAATTCTTAAAGTAAATTTTATGGCAAATCTAAATATATTATTTAAAATTATGGGCTAATAAGAATAAGTAACTTATTGATCAATTTTTAAATGTTGGTAATGATTTCTATTTCTTATTATTATGAATGTAAATAAAGAGAGAAAAAAAATTTATTTTGCTCACTTAATTATAAAATAATGATGTAATTTTAAAATATCTGTAAAATTATTTGTTTTCACAACATGCTGTAAAAGAAATGAACAAAATGTTTTTTGAAAAACATGTTGTGTTAAAGAATCAGATGTCAAATCTTGCAATAGGATGGTGATTAGCTTATTATTTGGAAAACATCCTGAGTCCAATAACAGGTACGATCAACTGCAAATTAGTATAAATAAGTGTGAAATGCATTGATTCCATATAGAGGAGAGAAACTGTTGGTTGAAATTATTTTCCACTGTAACTTAAATAGCCTTATCTTGCTGTCTGTTTTACAGTATTTTTCAAAACTTTATTTATAGCAGCAAGTATAATGATTTTAACTAAGAGAAAACCATCTACTATGCATGGCTAGACAACAAAAAACCATTCCAGAAATAAGTTTGCTAAAATCAACCATTGCCTGCTTTAATAATGCCACGAAGAAAGAAGCAAATAATACTATAAGAATGATGTTACACCTAGAGATACTGTATCCTATCTAACATCACCAATGCTGCTATGTTTTCTATCTAACATCACCAGTGCTCCAAGAAAATAATTATCACTTTTGGAAGAACTAATGAAGACATTCGTAAATGTATTAAAAGAACGATATCTCCATGAAACCATGGTTTGGAACTGTTTAAAATATTTTTTATTATTTTATCATCTTTAATATTTTGTAAATATAGTGATAGTAACAAGTATATAATTAACAGTTTTACATATTATTGTTAATATTTTTTTATATTAATCTGCTTAGTTTGTGTTTACTTATTGAATTCAATCCAAATATTATGCTTCTAATATTCAAAATGCTAGTAATATCTACAACCCTAGGAAATCATGCAATCCACTGGTAAACATGCAGGGATTTTGATTATAATTTATAAATGATGATTGGTTGTTAATAAGTTTTCCAGAAGTAAACTTTCTATCCAGAAGGTTTGTCACATTAAATTGAAACTACAAAAACAAATTAAATACTTTTTGGAGGACTTATACTTAGTTTAAACCTTTTGTGCTAGATTATAAATAATTATCATCACATTGGTTAGTAGTATTATATATATTTGGATTGAATCATATTTTATTCAAATTTTATTAATCATTCACCTTTCATCTAATATAAATATTTATTTGGATTCAAAATTTACAATTACATATTTGTATATCTTTGGTTCACCAAATTATTGTAACAATATCTATATTGGTTATATGTCTATGAAATTAAATCTATGTCATAAGTAGATTTGATATCCATGAGGCTTTATTTATTTTCATTTAACTACAGATATTGGCAATAGCTTTTGAATCAATTCACTACATATTAGATACTTCATTATCAAGTGATGATTTGTGGATGGTTTTGATTCTGAAACTCTTTAATCTAATTTTTATAAAGACAACTTAATCTAAACTTAAGAGAATCCTTGCAGAAAAAAATTGTTGAATTAATGTAACTAAGTTTAGAAATATATGTATATGAATATATAAATACATACAAATAAATATAGAGACAAATGTATAAATTACATATATGCATGCACCTACAAACTTTTATTCATATGTATTTATATTAATTAAAATCCACATACATGTATATGCACAGATAACCACACACACATTTTTTCAAGAATTTATTAAATTATTTTATATGATTAAAAAATATTTTGAAAGACACTCAATTTTTATCTTGTTCATACATTATAATTTCCATAATTTAAATATTCTAAGTTAGATTTTCCAAAAATTACCACATAATAAAGTTGATTTTTTTTTTTAACTTAATACATTTTTATGGATTATTTAATAAAAATTAATATCTGTATAGTATTGTTTTACTTCATAATTTTATGAGTGCACTTTAGTCAAACTTTCTTTTTAAATCAACTATTATTTGAAAAAGATCTAAAACATCTCTTAAACAGTGTAAGTTATTTTATGATAATTTTGTGAATGTATTGAAAATTATTTTTTAATTAATAATAGTTGGGAGTTTGTTTTGGGTTTTTTTTTTTTAAAGAATAAAAAATATTAATAATTCTTTCTAGATTAATAAATACATAATTTTTTTACTAGCACTATATATATATATATTTTTTTCAAATAATTTTATCTAAAGACACTGATTACAAACAAAAGCTATATTAATATGTTAGTCTTTAAATACTCAGCACTCCTGGTGAATGCTAATCCTTTTTGCAGGATTATTAAATTGATATCAACTTTCTGACAAATATTTCTTGTCAATTCTATTTGTAAAAGAAAAAATATTCTTTTCTATACAATGACAAAAATATTGTTCTAATATAACTTACTTCTACTTTGACCATTTTTGTTATATAGTTCAATAAATGAATTCAGATATATGCAATCTAATTCAATTATTCATAATGGAAAGTATATCTTTCGTTTAAGGAAAATTTATGTGTTTTTAAATTCAAATCATTGTTTTTAATCATTTACTTGGAATATCTTGTTTAAATTGAAAGCTTATCCAATTCTAACACCTCTCTCACATGCATATACTCAGCATATCTTATAAAATTACAACATGGTGTTAAAAATTCTTAACATCTTGTCATTTTTTATCTGAATACATGCAACATATACATATATATTAACTGAAAAATAGTTTTTATAAAATTCTTTATTCATAAAAATGTTACTATATAAATTCATTGAACTGTAAAATTAATATTAACACAATAGAATGTGAATATTAATATTTTAGAAAGCTTATAAATAATGGTAGATTCAGTGAATAAATAAAATGTGATTGATTAATAATTTGTTTTACATGTTTATGAGCAAATATTTAAAAAAGAATTATAGTACTTCAATATATAAAGGAAGAGTAAAACTGGTAATATATTTCTCATTTAATCATATTCTATTTGCAGTACAAAAATATCTGTTAAAATACTTAAATTGTAATTTTTTAATAACCATTTATATTTATGAGATAGAGTAAATAATTAAACACTTCATTTGTTTTTTTAAAAAAATGACTTTAAAATAATTATTTCTTTTTTAAAAAAATATTAAAATGATTAAATGTCAATATTTAGAAAGTCATAAATATGCCTAAAATAAGAGTGTTAGCACATAGAAAAAGGCTAAATTAATACCATGTATGTGTTTATAAAACATATGCAGATTAACTGAATTAAAGTTCATTATACATATACAGTGAGAAGACTCATGGCTGATAAATTTCATTATATTTCATAATTTTTAAAAACTTGTTTTTTTGTTTGTTTTTATTTTTAATAAAAGCTGACTTATTTTCTGGAGATCATTTTATATATATATATATTTTTACAAAATAATATTACATATATCATGTTTATATAAAATAATTATAAACAAATGATTTATTACTCAGCTCATAAACAGTATAAACCTAGAAGTGACAACTAGATCCGCAGTCAAGGATCTTGAACTTCAGAATCTGCTATTCTTATATATATGTAAAGAAGGCAGTTTATTAATTCTTTTCTTAATAATATTCAACTTCTATTCTGATTTGACAGCTTTTTTTGAGAAATTCCTGTTTGTCAATAATTTTCTGAGGTTTATTAAATAGTTAGCTATCCAGTAACCTTGTTGAACATAATTGTTTGTGCCAAAACACTTATTGATCTGTTCTTTGTGGTGTGGCTTTTTTTCTTTCCTACACTATCTTTCATCTATTTTGTCACTAAGTCTACCCTAAGCTATAAACTGAAAGACAACATTATACTATAATTAATTTATGCTATAATAATATAATGTGTTATATAATACTGTTATATATGCAAAGAGAACAAACAGGTGTTACTGACCTCATTGAAAAAATTAAAAGATTGAAGTGGAGTTGGGCTTCACATATTGCTAGAAGAGATGATAATATATGGACAATTTAAATCTTAAACTGGATTCCAAGAGGTTATAAAAGACCCAGAAAGAGACCACATGTGAGATGGATGGATGAAATAAGAAAGTGTGCAGGGGTGATGTGGAGAAGAGAAGCTAAAGATCGGAGAAGATGGATTAAACTTGGAGAGATCTTTATCCTGCAGTGGATTGATAATGTTTGATGATGATGATGATAATACTATTTGTAATTTTCACAAATGTCACCAAATCTACTACTTCCTTTTTTCCTGCAATATTTAATATAAATACAATTTCTACACCTTACTTCAAAAATGTTTTAGCAAAAAAAAATTTATTGTGTATATAATATACATGCACAATCTGATTGTTTTGACTGTCTTAAAGTTTTCCTCAGAGCCACTCAAAATAGAAGATTGTATGTGTGTTTGTTAAAAAGTGTTTGACGCAAGGTGTAAAATTATATTTATGTTTGTAATTTTGAAATTAAGAGGGAAAAAACCTAACTGATTATTAGTTTAATAATTGTTAATGTCATATTTTTATGTGATTAATACATATTAAATTTATTTTGAATCAATTGATTTAAGAGTAGGTGAATCTCCCTACTCTTAATCCACACTAAACATACAAAGTGCTGTTTGTTCATTGCCTGAGAAAGAATGATTTTCTTCATTAATGACATATATATTAAGCTATACTAATTTTACATTTTAAATTATACTGTCATTTTTATTTTAAAATTTTTTATTATTTGTAAATCTGTAGGAAATCTGAAATTTTTAATTACCTGTATATCTAAATAAAAACTAATAAGTAATCATGCAACTGTGATGTAATATCAATCATAAAATACCTTTAACAGACTGTAGCGAATGCCTGAGTGATGTGTATTTCACTCTCTTTCTATAAGTGTAACTATAATGTTTCAAAATAATGATATCACACACAAGTCTGCGTTTTATATTTAGATAAAACAAATTACATGATAAGAGTGAATCAAGAATTCCATTGACATTTTGAATTGATATGGTATTTGCAAAGGCATATTTATTGCTTTGCACTGGAGAAGAAAATGGACTCAAATATTCAAGGTTTTTTTTTCAAGTTTCCTGACAGCAACATATCAAGTATGTGATACTATTATTCTTATCATCCCATATATGTAAGTGCATAATGTATATATAATCTAATATAAACATTATTTAAAATCAAATTTAAGAAGTATTTTTTTTTTGTTAATGAAAACTTTTTTGTGTTTATAAAAATATGCATGGCTGCATATCACATGATAAAAGCCAAAACATAAATCAATCATAGAATCTAAAATCTGTTGTCAAGATGACCGCTATAGGTTAAAGATAGATAAACATGTATATATTTAAAGCATCCAAGAATTTTTCTAACAGATGATATAATCACATTTCTATATTGGTCCACATGAAATTTTATCATTCGTTTTAAACATTATAGTACATATTATATGTTGATTGTCAAAAATATTTTGAGAAACAAATTTGTTATATAAAAACAAGGTTATATGATATCAAACAATCTTCATTCTTTTTTTTTTCAAGTCATATTGTTTTTTTTTATATATATTTATGAAATTTTTACTTGTCATGTATAAAAATATATACCTTCATGTGTATATATATGTCAAATATTTTTTCGAGTAGTACCATATGTAACAAAAAACCAATGTTCTTATAGCTGGCATGTTATCAAGGCATCATTCTATTGAATGTTTGTTTTATATATGAAATAATCGAAATGAATATTGAATTTCTTTTTTCTTCAAAATATTATGTCAGTATGTTTATATTTAATAAAACAAAACACCAGAACTGACTCTACAATTATTGAAATACCAACTGCCATTTGCAATAGTATGTTATAAACTAGCTAGCTATAGTTGTTATTCATTTTTTTTATATTGGTATATTGATGAATACTTAATTCCAGTGTTTTGTTATATACTACTGCTTGTCATTATATATATATATGATTATCTTGGAAATTCCATTGAAGAATTTTATTTATGTTTTCAATAATTTTTTGCAATATTTTTATGTTCAGTGTTTTATATATACATACATACAGTGATCAAAACATATACAAGTTTGTCAGGTGTGAAAAAATGTTCATTATTGAATTCTTTATTGAAATTTATTCTTGCATAAATCATAATAAATGAAAACACTTAAGAAAAACACAATATTCATTCATTATTAGAATTGAAAATATTATAATTTGAATTAGAGACAAAGTATGATAAACAAATCCATCTGGATATCCACTGTTAATAGGCACATAGTTTATCAGGAATGAAACTTTTAGAAAATGAATGCTGACTATTTAATAACAGATCAACAAACGTTTCTAATGAATCTTGATCTACACATGCCATAATTACCATGCAACGATTGTAGTTTTGGTTTTTATATAGAATTTCAAAAAATAAATGCAGCAATGAATAAATGTCTTATTGCTATAGTTACAACAGGCTATTTTACAGCTGTAATTATCAAAGAACAGAATGGGTTGGTGTTTTTTTCATATTGGTTTGTTGATCTTTCAGGGCTGAGAACTGTATGTATTGAATAACTTTTATATATAAGCAATTGGTGATACTTTTTTACTTAATAAATCAAGTTCAAGTATGTATATGTGTCAATGAAGAAAATTAAGCATTAAATGTTTTTACTAATATTTGGCCCAATGCATTTGGCTAAAATAATATTATCTATATTTAATAGTTAATTTTTCTTCATCAACACACTACATATTTATGCATAGTTTATATATTTATATATACACACACAGACATACTATTTATTATTATTTGTTTATTTATTTTTCAGTTGCCCAAAGCTAGTGTTTTATCATGCTACCCACATATATTCCTTCAAAAGGCAAAACAATTCATGTGGCCTTGCCTTCTCCAGACATTCCATGTAGTCCAATTACTTGGCAAGTGACACTGTTTCTAGGGTAAGAGTTAATTTAAATTCTAAAGACTTAATTTTTGCTCATTCTTATGCTGTAATTTCATTTGCTAATTTGTTAAAAATATTATTATTCATCTGACAAAAGATAAGTTCCATGCAGAAAATAAGACTACCTCTAGCCTTTTTAATCCTTATTCTACTCTTTACATATTCGATCCCCTTCTTAAGTTTATACTCTCTTTATTTTTCTTATAATTTTCATGCTTTGAAATAGATGTCCCATTATTTTTTCTTATTCTTAATAACTTGTTAAATAATAATGTTTTACAATTATTCTTTTCAACATTTGCACCTTCTATCCCCATCTGTAAAATCTCAGTCTTTCTTATCTTTTTGCAGTATTTATAAGTATGACATTCCAAATTAAATATTAATCTCTTTCTTAACTCTAGTTCAAGTGAATCACAAATCAATCTTATATTCTTATTGAAAATCTGGTTAGTTATTGCAATTCTCATAATTTTTTTATTATGTTATTTTCTAAATATTCAAAAGCATTCTTCTATTTTATAACTTTGTATCTAATGCTTGCACTTAAAGATCTTAACTTGTTGTATATCTTCATTTCTTTAATTTTATTAACATTTATTTTCATTCTTTCTTGCTATATTATCAGAAAAATTGAAGTAATGCATTCGTCTAATACGAAATTTAATTTAATTTCACAACTTGTCTACATATACTACTCAAACAGAAGAAGTACACCAGTTCTACTTGATACCTTTCCTATATTTATTCTGAAAGACTAATGAATTTTATAAATATTTTTGGTATTATATATATATATTCTTATAAATATCTTTCCTTCTGGTCTATATCTTTTTTTTAAAACATCCAGCATAGTAATCCAATTTATTTTATCAAACATATTTTCCAAATCAATGGGAAAAAATATAAATTAATTTTCTCTTTCTCAGTTATTACTTCCGACACTTCTATTGATTATCTTGTTCCTCTCTCTTTTTCTAAATTCAAGCTATCTTTCAGTTACAATCAAGTTCATTTCATTGTAAATTCATAAATGGAAGACTTTCAATCATACTTTACTTTCATGTGAATTTTAAACTAATTATATCATAATATTTGTATTTCGTTCCATTAGACCCTGAAATCATATGTTGAAAGGAAATTCAATATTTATTTCCTGTAGTCATAGATCCTATTATAAATGTCAATTAATTCTCAAAGTCTTTAATAATTTAATCGAAGTCTCATAATTTTTTATGCTTCAACATTTTTCATTTATTTAAAATTTTTATAATTTCTTCTTTTATTGAAGCACAATGTATTTTATTCCTATAATTTTTAATTTATACATTAGATTAAAGGCATATTATTTTTACCATATAAAGACATATATTCTCCATGTTTTCAATGTATTCACTATCTTTACTAAAAGTTCCCCTTTTTATTTGTTTTTTACTACTATGTATCAATATTTTCTTAATGTTGACATTGAGGTGTGATTTTGCCAAGTCTCCCAATCTGAGAACTTTTCAAATTTGGAAAATGTTTATAAATGAAATTAAAAGTTTTAAAAGTTATATTTTTAAATATTACAAATAATTATTGTTTCAAGATAAAAAAAATTCTCTTAAAGGGGTTATTAAAAAAATTAGTAGCGTGCTGTTTTTAATTTATGTGGAATAAATTATAGTCCTTTAAAATTGACTAAAATCCATAATCATTTTGTGTGTTAACAAAATAAATTTAAGAAGTAAGTACTGAAAGTAGAAGTAGTAATTTTAAATGTTGTGTTCATGTTTATTACATATGTCTCCTGTCACTGTTAAGATATTAATAGAATGTATGTAGTTTTATTATTTATATTTAGTAATGTTATTAAAAGTTGCCATGTGAACATTTAATTATCGTCAGAATGCTGTTTTGTATTTTTTAAATGCCCTTATGTGAAACTGGGATTATTGTATTTTATCAAATCAAGTTCTCTTAAATGACTTATCATTGATATGTTTTTTTCAGTTGTTTAAGGGATCTTTTATTATTGTTCATCCTTCCTATATTCTCTTTTTCCTTCCTTTTTTAATCTTTTTGAGCATTATACAGTTTTCTTATAAATTAAATCATCCATGATGTGACCAATATAGGATAATTTCAACTTCGCTAGTCACTTGTGCTTCACATCTGATCAGTTATTCACTTATTCTTATTTCTCACTATTCATAATATTCTCATGCATTTTTCACAAAATACATTTGAGAAATTAAAAAAAGGCATTATAGAAATAAGCAAAACTATTTTTATGTAATATTTAAATTCTTTTATTAAAAAATGAATAGCAGTTATTGTATTTTTGTTTCCTATAGATATAAAAATTTGAAAATGCAAATTTGAATACTATTTAGTCCTTTGAATTAAATTTCTACTTAATATAATTTTTGATAAAATAATTAAATTTAGATTTAGGGTGAGAGATTAAAATGTATTGATTATAAATAAAACATGCTATTTATAAAAGTACTTGCATGATTCAACCCTTTTATATTGATATTTAATAATAATTCATTTGATTTTATGGTTTTTAATTTTATCAGTATATTCTTCATCTCAATTCCATGGTATCACAACCATCCACCAATGCAGAAAATTAGACTACTATCTCTCACTATGCATGCATTTTTCAAATATTCTTTGTTTTTTGTGTGATCCAGAGAAATCAAATTCTTGAATCTTCATACTCATATTGATGGCTCAATAGCTTTCATTATTATCCTCACACAAGATAGGGATTATTTTCTATTCTTTTTTTTTTTTTACCTATGGAAAAAGTTGAAAATTATTGTCTACAGATTTGGGTGTTTAATATCTTTAATTCACCTGAAAAATAAAGATTGTGTGCAAAAGGCATGCATAGTGAGAGAGAATGGTCTGACTTTCTGCACTTGTAGATTTTTTGCAATATGATAGAGATGAGATATGCATTGATAAAAAACAAAATACCTAAATATCACTGAACCTTTAGTTTATTCAATGTGTGATAACTCTTTTAAAAAAACAATACTCCTCTAAATGTACTTTTCACTATACTTTATTTAAGAGATATGTGGGTTATTAAAATTTAATATGCAATAAGATTGGAAAAGTTTTGAATATGTGATAAAACAAGAACTGCTTTTTTACTCAATTACAATCTTTAATAACTTTAATAATCAGTGATTTCTAGATGATTATGCCTTTAAATCCATGGGCTGGTTTCTGACTTTTGCCTTTAGCACTGAAGTTTGGGATTCAAATTGGAAGTAATGCAATTATGCATTACCAATCACTTTTAATTATCTTTTACCACTTCTATTGTAACTGAATTAATAATATTGATATTTAAATATTTTATTAAAATGACTTTTAATTATTATATTTTATATACATTTTGAATATTCAAAATATTGATTAAGATTTTTAACACTATACAGTAATTTATATATATATTTTATAGTCTAGTTTTTAAACTTTCCCTGAATAATTTTAATCTTATATTAGAATTTACTTTATCAATTAGTAACTCTCTCATTCTCACTTCCACTTGATTGCAAGCCTTCTTGTGAATATCCGATATCTAGATAATTCCTAACTCTATACAATGTGCGTTGTTCGATATATATATTTACCATGCAATTTACTGTTTTAAATATATCTCATAAAAAAAAAAAAAAAAACAATTAACAAAAAAATGGAATGGGGCAGATATGAAAAAGATAATATAGCAATGAATCTAGAGAAAAAGAGAGCAGTCACATAATATAACATACAAGGAGAAAAAATGGCTCACTGAGAGATGATTTGGGATGACATTCATTCAAGTAGTAAAATTTACAAATTCAAATTTATGAATTTTTTTATTTAATACATTTGAATTTTTGTTTAATTGAAACTGTAGTTGTTGAATCCATGAAAATATACAATCTTTTCTAAAATAATCATATTACTCAATTAAACTTGTAATTATCAACTAATTATTTCAATACTTTTCTATCAGTCCTTTAATATTTCAATTGAATTTTTTATTTTAATTAAAGCTTTTACAAAAAATTTTTCCCTTTATTATTGCACAATCTATTTGATCATTATCCATATAACTTTTGATATAGAAAAGAGCTTATAATTTTTGCCATCTAAGTAACTTATATTCTTTTCATCTTTTCAATGTTTTTCTTTCTTTAGTAATTTTTTTCAGTTCTTTAGCTTTGCTTTTTTCATCCAAACTGTTTTTTGTAATTTTTCTATATCTTTGCCTTCACTTTCTAGCCACTTCTAACTTTATCTGTTTTACATTTGGATTTGCAATCAAAGATTTTATGCATACTTATATCATCTAAAAAAAAATTTATTTTTCATGCTTTGTTTTTATAATTGTATGTTTTTTAGCTTTTTTTAGAATCTACTTTTGTATTGCAGCAATTTGTTAATATTTTCTTTGAATAATTTCTATATTTTAATTTGAATTTATTTTTTAATAAATCTTCTATTATTTACCATGTTCTTATGTAACAGTTCTCTTTTTTTTTTTTTCTTCAAAATCTTCTTTTAATTTGCTGTCCAATTTTTTTCTTGTTCAATTTCTTATTTTTTAAAAGATAATTTCAATTATATTGTCATGAATTATGATCCTAATCTCTTTCAGTTCCAACAAGTGTTACATGCCTTTAATATTATTTTTAAATCAGTTTGAATCAAAACATAATCTAATTAAACATATTTATAGAGCTTTTCATGTGCAAATCCTCTTTTTACAATTAATAAACCATGTTACGCTTTTATCATACTATTTTCTTTACAAAAATTTATTAATTTTTCACTTTTTTCATTACTTATTCCATTTAATAATCTCAATAATCTTTTTCCTATTTTACCACAGGATTCTAATAATTCATAATCATTAAAGCTCAGTTAAAGACAAATATATATTATTTTTTGAAAAAAAAAAATTGAACATGAACCCAAGGAATAACTCAATTTCATCTCTTCTTTTCTATGTATAATATCTTTATTAGGTATATTTAAAGTTTTCACTACATTTTAAAAGTCATGTGCAGTGGAGAAGAAATTTTGATTATTTCAAGAAAAGAGATTACACATGGAGAAGAGGATGTAATTGAATTATTCCTATGTTTATGTTCAATGAAAAATAATAAGTAAAAAGAAACATATATTAATCATTAAGTGAAGTGTAAATCTGGGCTAGAATGATATAATAATCTCTAGCCTAATAAATGATCAGTAATAATCATTAATGTCTATCTGAAGACGACATCAAAGTTGTGAGTATAGAAAATTTGACACTTATAAAACAAATTGTAATGCAATGAAACCACTAACTATGCTATATTTTATTCTAAGCTCCTCTTGCATTCATCATATGTAGCATGTAATGTTTCTCATTTTGTTGATAAACATTGATTAGGAATTTCAAGTGCACAATACTTCTCAACTTGCATGCATATATATAAAATGACTAAAGCTAGAGGTTTGCAGAGTGAAATAGTGACACAAAAGGAGGTACCCCACCACATACACCATTTATGCACCACCGGGGAGGGGGGGAACTTTGTTTAATCTCTCCTTTTGCTTCTTGTTTGATCACTCTGTTTCCCTTCCTAGCAAAAGAAAAAAATATATATTAATATCTGATTTGGTCTTTTAATCTTCAACCAAACTGATTGATTTCACATCTTGTAGAACATACAAATGATAGAGAGAGCAGAAAGCGCAAGAGAAAGTTATATATATATACTTCTGTCATTCAGCATTATTTATTTACAAAAAGCACAAAAAATTTTTTTGTTGATCATCAAATTCCCATACATCATATCTCAGTGTCTATCTCTAAATAGTAAGGCCATACTTGGGACGCCAGATTATACAAAAAAAAAACTGTAATAGTATGAAAATTAGAGCTGCTTTAACCTAACTTAGAGATGCAGGTAGAGGGGGTTCAAACCTCACCTACTTCTCCAGATTGCTACTAAACGATTTACTCCCCAAACCTCACTAGAATTTATTCTTAATGTATGCCCAGGGGTCAAGGAGAGACAAGACTCTAAGGAGGAATTTGAACATGTATATAATGACCAGGTTTGCTGAAGAAAACAATGCTATGGAGTTTTAATAATAATGAATTAAAG
This sequence comes from Epiperipatus broadwayi, assembly GCA_028023455.1. Lineage (NCBI taxonomy): Eukaryota > Metazoa > Onychophora > Udeonychophora > Euonychophora > Peripatidae > Epiperipatus > Epiperipatus broadwayi. Next base: position 262,917 of record JAQFVV010000457.1, read on the forward strand.
ACAAAAGAAAAACTTTATTATTTTACATTTGCAGAGTACATTGAATTGATTAGTTGTGCTGCAGGCTATTTCCCTGCAACCATATCCAGATATGAAAGAAAGACCCTTTAAAGAAAAAAAAACAAATTCACATTATAAGTTGGGAACATTTCTAGCCAGTGGACAGGTTACATGATTGAAAGAGAGAGACAGACATGATTAACACTATAGTGATTTGATTTGGATAGCCGGCCAAACTAATTTATTCTTAGGAAAGCATTGAAAATACCATCCTCTGCTACTAACAAAAAAAATTCAATAGTGACCCCCCTACAGATATTTTCAGTCTTGATTGAGACATTTCAATAACATTTTGTAGAGAAAGTTTTTGAAATAAATATAAAATATTGTGGCTTAAGATGATCGAATATTGTGGGAAATGATGAATCCCAAGACACAAATGGCCACCAAGAAGCTAACACAAGACTGTATATCTCTCCATCTCTAAACTGAGTTAGAGAAAATGGAATTCATTCACTAACCGCGTAATCCGGATTCAGGAACGGAATTTGTTGCTTATGTCCAGTTATATACTTATAAATATTTGAAAGAGATGAGATCCAATTTTATTAATCTTCATTGTGATTTCAAAGCAGGTATATTAGCCTATGTAGACTCTGTGAGAAAAGTGCCAAAATGTGCACAGACATACCTACAGATCATCTAGTATGCAATATAATATAAATACGGTCAAACGACCCTTAAATTTAAAAGAAAAATCTTAGTTGGTAAACATATACAAAACATTATGAAAGTCTATCCAAGCAGAAAAATCCCTTATAAAATAATTGTTCTAAAATTAAATCACTTATGCAAAGGGGCGGATATGTTAAAAATTAGTTAATATTCAGCCAGTCTACCACAGAGCTAATACAAAATTTTTTTCTAAAACTTTAATATCAATAAATACGGGAGACTGTATTCTCTTTTACAGCTAGATGAAAAATGAAAATTTTATGTTATTTTACATTCTTTAAAAAATACACATATATATTTGTAACCTTGTGAATTGAATTAAGGAGAAATGTATGACAAAGAAATATAGGTAAGGATCTTCCTTTTTTCTTTTCTAACAAAAAGAAAACTAAATCAAATCTTTAATCATTAAATCTCAAGTCCTATACCAATAAACTAGAACTTAATAGTTAACACTGCATTATTGATAAAAAAGAGGGGGGGGGGATTGTGCTTTCTGCGATTAGTTTTTTTTCTTTTTCTATCTTCCTTTTTTTTATATATACAAAACATATATATGAAATGCTTAATTATAGAAATATATTGGCGATCAAATTTCAGTGAAACATTTTTTTTTAAATTAAGATTTCTCATCGCCATTATACGTATTTAGCCCAACACCGATTACATTATTTTAAAAAAAGAAAAAAAAACTATATATCTAGATATTTACTTTGAGAAAAGACAAACACATTTCAAATAAAGGGATAGTTAACGGTAACTAGCGTGCATGTGTCAAGATGGGTTTCGTTGATGTTGCATAGCAGTTCTTTTGATTCTTGAGGTTTATTTCACATTTTCCACAGAAAGAATTAGTTAAACAGGATAGGCATTTGTTGGGCATTTTTCTTGGTTCTCTGGCTAGCTCACTTCTTTACGACTCCCGTCCCAGAGACAGGAGAGTGAAAGTAAAGAAAACTACCCCCGTATTCCTGTAGAGCAACACAGTTCTGGATTTGATTACATATAGAGCAAAGAAACTACAGCAACAATAAAAGGCAGCCAGCAAGATTTCCCAACAAATTTTTTTTAATATAAGAGTCCTTCGCAAGAGCTTCAGCAGGCCTACAGATTGAAGAACAAAAGAAAAGTTCTTTATTTATACTTCTTTTCCCCAATTATATTTTTAATTAAACTACTTATTAGTAGCCTATTGTTTCAAATTTTTCCCTGTTATTATTATTTTTTTTAATTAAAATGTTTCATAAATTAATGCTTTCTTTAATGGATTCTGTTTAATTACGAAAATTTATCTTATCTCTTTCTGCCATCATAATTTAAAAATAAAGAAAAATTTTAAAAAAAATTATCTTATTTTTTTATATTTTATTTCATTAACTTTTCCCCTTCTTAAAATAATTTCTCTTAAAATAATATATAACCAGTGATGCAGGTCATTCTTTAAGTTTGAGAAAAACATACATTCACTGTGGTTGGACTTAGGTCTTAGCTAGTCCACGGTGAATGGTGAAGCCAGCATATACATGATTGTATGTACACCTGGGTCTCATTTTATCCAGATTATTTTAATGCAATTTTGAAGTTATGCAATTCATATTTTTTCTTAATATCTTTTATATTTCACTATATTTATTAGATATCAAGAAATTTAAATTATTAATAATTTATTTTGACTTGAAATACTTTTTTTTTTTCAAAAATATAACATTATATTAGCAGCTAATGTGAATATGGCCTTAAGCTGTATTTACAATCTTAGCTTCTAGGTAAATAACCTACTTATATTAATGAGTAAATAATAATAATAGATTATACTTATGTATAAAAATATCGCAATAAATATTCTAAAATTTCTACACTTTTAAAACGTATTTTGTTAGATATAATAGAAATAATTTTTTAGATTGTTAAAATAAATAATGATTTTATTGATTTTTTAAACTGAAAATAGTCTTTCTAATGATAATGTATAATCTTTTTGTTTTGATGGTGATCTCATCTTTTTAATATAGAAACAGAAAACCATTAACATAGTACAAGACTGAAAGTAGCACTAGTTGTATGTACATCACATCATGAATCTGATTTCTTATCAGTTCACAAATGAACGCATATTGTCAAATAGCGATAATGATTAAAATATGTACGAAAAAATGTAAAATTAAATACTGTAGTTAATAAAAAAAAGTTTATCTTGTATTAATTTTTTTCAAATATTTGAAGTTTTTTATTAGTCATAATTTATTTCTTTATTTTTTTAATGTGAACTTAAAGTAATTTTTCCTTGTTGCTTTACTTTTATATGATTTCTGAAAATTATTGGAACATATCCCCCATTTTTCAAGGTAAGTTAAGTCTATTTTTGTGCAATTTCGTTTGTGCACATTTTTTGAGGAATCTATCTACCACATAAAATGAGACTCAGGTGTATATGCACAGCTTCAATATATATAAAAGTGTAATAATGCTCAAGGCTAAATGGGTTTATAAGTAATCATTAGAAACCATTCAACATAACAATCAAGAATTTCAACCTTATAAACCATTTAGCCTTGAGCATTATTACACTTATTATTTAAGTAATACTTTGGGTGCAATTTGAAAATTATAATAGCAATTTGTAATGCTATAATTGACTTTATTAGTCTGCATTTAGAACAGATTATATTTATCTGTTTAATGAGGTTTATTTAAACTTCTTCCAATCAATAATTTCAATCTCTGTAGTCAAGTTGCAATCTTTAGTGTCTGTATAAATATATGAGACCATTAATGAAGGTGGGATTCCACCTGTATTGCTAAAAAGAGGTTGCCTTGACAACAGTTTGAAATTCTTGATTGTTATCTATATTGGGATTGTCTAAGTCTTGACATGTTTCTAATGTTATATATATATATTATTTGGATATTTTTTTATGCATTTGTATAAATAAAAATTTAAAAAAAATAATTATTAATAAAAAGTTGAAGGAGACACATTTACATATATATTATTTAGTGTATGTTCACTCATACATTCAATAAGCAAGAAAAATAAGAAAAAAATTAACATTTTATTTTTAAAATAAAGTAAATAGCAAAATATTTAACTTTCTTGCTATTAATTAAATAAACTCTGGCCGATTTTCTTTTTTTTTTTTTTTCCAATAACTTTTTTTTCTTATAAAAACATAATTCACTAGTCTTTTTATCAAGAAATTATGATCTTTTTTACTTTTTTTTTTTTAAATAGGTTCTCTTAGCAAATAATTTATTATGCAAAATACTGCATATCAATATTTGTCTGAAGGTTTGTGATGATGGTATATTATTAGATGTGATATGTGGGACTATTTCTATCATCTATGAATAAATGTTGAATGTATAGAAAATTTTAAATTTTCCAAATACAAACAACTTGTTAGTAATTACACACAAATAGTCAACACAGGTTAGTAATTACACAACATTTCGAGTAGTATTATTCTCCACTCTTCTTCATATATGTTGCCTTTGACAGAATAGTTCAGTTGGTAGAGCATTTGCCGTAAATTCGATATTCAAGAATCAAAAGGTGCGAGTTCAACTTCTAAGCAAATATTGTCACTGTGCATATAGGCTAGCAACATCTGAAGAAGAGTGGAGAATAATACTACTCGAAACGCGTGATTACTAACCTGTGTTGTCTATTTGGGTGTTATTACTAACAAGTTGTTTGTACACCTGGGTCTCTTTTTACGCGGACTTATTTAACACGATTTTGAAGTTATGCGATTCATGTTTCACCAGAAGTCGAACTCCAATAATGCGCTATTACTTTAAATAATAAATTTCGCGCACTTACGTTATATTGAAAGTAATAGCACATTATTGGAATTCGACTTTCATCTTAGTAATTTCAATATTTTCAGTGCTTTATAATAGTAAGATTTTATGCAATAATGAAATTAAAATCATGATTTCCACATTTTATGTATACACACATTAAATTTTACAAGATTTTAATGCAAATTTATTCAAACATTGTGCGTGTTAATTTTGCATTTTAAATCACTTTCTGTTTTTGCTTTTTAAAAAAGAATGTAATCAATTATTAATCATTTAGTGTCCACAAGTTTATTTTTAAAAGGTGAGTAATAGCAGTGGGCACAATAAAATTTGACAATTAAAAATTAAAATCTGATTTTTAATTGTAATTAACAATTTAAAAATTACTTACGGCGACATGAAATTAATGTGATGTGAAATTTGATTTTTAAACTGAATTGAAAATTAAAAAATTAAAGACAAAAATAAGAATTTAATTTTTAGTTGTTAGTTTCATAAACAATTAATAAAATCATCATCTCAAATATTAATTATGTTGTCATCAGAAAACCATTGACACAACATGAGTGTGAAGTTGGCGCTAGTTGTATTTCCTCTTGTGAAAAATCTGATTTTTTCCAGTTTGCAAACGAACGTGTTTTTCGGCAAATAGCGATAATAATTAAAATGTGTATAAAAAAATGTAAATTACTGTACTGTAAATTATGCATAAAAATATATTATTTTGAATAAAATTAAATATTATAGTTAAAAAAAGTTTGTCTTATATCAATTTTTTTCAAATTTGAAATTTTTTATTAGTCATATTTTATTTCCTTATTTTTTTTTTGCGCGCGAATTTTAAAGTAATTTTACATTGGTGCTTTGCTTTTACGCGAATTTTGAAAAATCACAGACCACATCCCCCCTTTTTTAATGTAAGTTACGTCTGTTTTTGCACGATTTCGTTTGCACGTGTTTTCTGAGAAACCTATCTATTGTGTAAAACGAGACCCAGGTGTATTTGGAAAGTTTAAATAGAGTTTAAAATTTTCTATACATTCAACATTCACTCATAGATGATGGAAATAGTTCAACATATCACATCTACTGCTTATCAAATTTGGAAAGGATAATAAAGAAAGAATTAAATGTATGCACTTTCAACATAGACCGGAGAAATTTTATTAATATATATAATCGTGTATTGCACTCAGAGAAAAAAAATAGCTGCTCAAATATCATAAAATTTGCAAATTTTAGAGGATTTTTTTTGTTGTTGTTGTTTATGTCTGTTTGTTTGTTTACATTATTCTTTGAATAGCGTGTAATTGAAATCATGTAGTTAGATGCGGTGTAATTTTTGGCTCCACTATATATATATATATTATAATCTCTGTTATTAATAAATAACAAAATAATCATAGTTGTGTAGGTGTGACTTTATGTAATCAAATATTTAATAGTTTTGCGCATATTCAGAGTTGTGCACCATAATCATACTTTGAAGCTAAGATTGTTAATACCACACCCAAATTAAATATTTGATTCCAATTAGTAGTAAAACATTATTATTTTTACACATATGTTTAATCTATTCATTACTTACAGTAAAAAGTAAATAATAAAATACTGATTTAAAAGACAATAGAAGAGTTTGCAATTACTCTTATCTCTTGTGAGCAATGTGAATCTATTTAAAATTTTAACTAATAAATATCTTTGTATATTTGTGTTTTTATATATATAAAACAATCCATTTTATAACATAAATGCTATTTTTGATTGCACAATTATGAAAATTATAATCTTGGGAATAGTTGTATATAAATTATATATATATGAAATAAAACTGTTTAAAATATATATATATCCTGCATACAAAATATCTATCAATAGAATGAGTAGTATATTAATATTTTTTAAATAATACAAATTGTAGGGAGCTTGAAAGTTTGAGTTCAAATCCTTCTAATTTAAATTAAAAAATTATAAATTTTAAAACTAATAAAATAGTATGTGACTTTCTCATCAGATTTATATGCTTTCAAGAATAGTTCTTTTCACCCTAATCCAGAGCCATCTATTGTACATTTGAGTAATCATTGGACATTAGTGAGAATTTAAGATTCAAAAGTGGAACTTATGCACTTAAATAGTTTTAATTTCTTTGTACTATTGAAACAAAAATCTTAGGATTTTTGAATTGTAGGCTGTTAGCTTCGAATAATATAAATTAGTTAAAGATAACTGCTAGGTATATAAGTGCATGAGTTTGAATCATAAATTCTTGGTGATAAAAGCAAAAACCAGAAATTAGTCTATGATGCGAATTTTATATAACACTATCATCTACTGTTCATTGATTAATTGAGATTACACTATATAGCTTGATAGTAGGATGAAGAGAACTGATCTTAGAACAACAAATCAGCCTAGAATTGAATGATTAGGCAGAAAAAAGAATAGGTCTACAGATACAGGCAGACACATTGATTTTGTTGTTTCTTTCAGTATCTCATATCTGAACTACTTATATTTAGTAAAAGCAATGTTATAATGCCAAATAAGAAAAATTATATTAAGTGATTATTTTAGATATGTTTTAACATTGTTAATTATTATTTAGAGATTTTTAATGAAAATGCAATTGTTTAATTTGTATTTTTTATCCAGGTCTGTAATGTATGGGTCATATTCTGTGTTAATGCATCTTAGTGAAGAGCAAGGGGCACTTCCATTTAGTTCTTCTTCAGTAGTTTTATTAATTGAAGTTTTTAAGGTAAGACATTTTAAAATTATCTATTTTTTCAGTTTACTCTAGTATTATAAACAAGAGTTATTCTCTTTTTTTTTTATCACTAGTATAATGCAATCCATTTCCAGATCAAATTCTGACTTTTTGTCTTTATCAATGAGGATTTAGAATTCAAAGCTGTTTCCAAATGCATCTGGTTATTATTTTTAATTTCTTTTCTTTTTTTATTATCAAGTTCTAATAACTTGAATTAAAAAAAGAAAAAAAGGTTTTAATCCCTGACTAACCTTCTTATATAGTATATGAATATGTCACTAGGTTATAACCATTTATGGAATTGCATTATCATCTGGTAACCATTAAGTGTTCAAACTTACAATAGATAGTGATAAAAAGAAGAACTATTCTTGTTTATGTTAGAATGCACATATAAATAATTTATCCTGAAAAAAAACAAGTTTTCTGATGATTTTCTATGTACTGTATATGTAAGTGGATTCTCACACATTGTAATGCATTTAACATAATTGTAATAATGAATAAGATTGAAATAAATATTATTTCTAATATATATGGATTTTTTAGAAAACTTAATATAAAGGAACCTATAGAGATTTTAACTAGGAGATATAATCATTAGTGGTTTTATTGAATCCTTCAATTCTGCCACTATAGCTATAGTTTTGACATTCATTAACTATTTAATTTATGTTTATTCATATCTATTTAGGTCATTGATTGTTAAATTCCATTTACAGAGCAGGTAAGCACAATGACCAAGGATTATTCTGAAACTGTTGATGAGATTCCAGTAACATATAGAAAGATCAAATCCAACTGTCTTTAATTAGAATTTTATAAGAATTCCATTTTTGTACAGTTGTAGACTCTTAAGTGAACATTAAGAACATGGTTCTTATGAAGAGGGATTATCTCTTGAGTTGTTAACACATTCAGTCTTTTTGATAGTTTTATATATTTTCTGTGAGGTATCTTCTCTTCTGATATCTAATAGGTAAATATGTGTTGGGAAGCCATTACAAAGTAGTAGATTTGAATATTCCAATAATATTGCTCATAGTAAGATTTAATTGAATATGTAAAAGTTTAGTGTAAATACTTTTTCTGGAAATAAAAGCACAGTATTCCAGAAGAATATGCTAGTGCTAAGGAAACTATCCATAAAATGCTTGCATTACAACTCAAATAGAAACATATAGTTTTCCAAGGAGTTTATTCCTAGAAATTACTTTAGATCTAATCTTGGACCAATAAGAAAATATGTTAGATTACAATTCAAATTTACCTCTAACTATTATGAAATATGATTGTGCTTCAGTCTATTGTTTCAAAAGATTATGTTCAGATTGCAAGATATTTCCCTATTGTTTATATGAAAATGAGGTCATACTGTTTTTGTTGTATTAGGAATTAAGTCGCATTCTTTGAAAAAAATCTCCAAACTTTTCATATCCTTATTGAGAGATTTTTCTATTTCTGGAAAGAATCTTATTTGTGAAATTTCTGTATTCTGTTTGGAAAGATTTCTAATAATAAATAAAGTAAATAAGAGAATTGAAATCTGCGGAATACTATAATTATCTCTAATGTCACTTGAATTTTTCTATTGGTGACTATTTTGTCAAGAAAATTGAGGGCTTTTTTTTTTTTTTTTTGGATTTAAGAATTTGGGAAATTTAGTAAGACCATTTTTTTAAAAAAGAATTAAACATTTATTTTATAACGTCTTGCGTGCGATTATAATTACAATAGAATAACAGCCTGTTAAGCTAATTGCGCAGACGCTGTGAGAATGTTATTAATAAATGAATACCTTCGAACAACCACATGATATAGTATTTGTATAAGAGTAAAAAGGAATCCTCTTACCCTTATGACTCAAATGTTTATAAATGAGCAAATCTGAAGTAGTTGTAACGAAGGCGTGACTACATAATAGTCACTTTAAATTACTATATATAATGTCTGTATGAATGACGCCAATGAAATTTTCTAGAATTTACTAAACGCCACTCTAAACGAAACTAAATCATATACATGAATAAACATTTATTTTATAACGTCTTGCGTGCGATTATAATTACAATAGAATGACAGCCTGTTAAGCTAATTGCGCAGACGCTGTGAGAATGTTATTAATAAATGAATACCTTCGAACAACCACATGATATAGTATTTGTATAAGAGTAAAAAGGAATCCTCTTACCCTTACGACTCAAATGTTTATAAATGAGCAAATCTGAAGTAGTTGTAACGAAGGCGTGACTACATAATAGTCACTTTAAATTACTATATATAATGTCTGTATGAATGACGCCAATGAAATTTTCTAGAATTTACTAAACGCCACTCTAAATGAAACTAAATCATATACATGAATAAACATTACTCTTATACAAATACTATATCATGTGGTTGTTCGAAGGTATTCATTTATTAATAACATTCTCACAGCGTCTGCGCAATTAGCTTAACAGGCTGTCATTCTATTGTAATTATAATTGCACGCAAGACGTTATAAAATAAATGTTTATTCATGTATATGATTTAGTTTCGTTTAGAGTGGCGTTTAGTAAATTCTAGAAAATTTTATTGGCGTCATTCATACAGACATTATATATAGTAATTTAAAGTGACTATTATGTAGTCATGCCTTCGTTACAACTACTTCAGATTTGCTCATTTATAAACATTTGAGTCGTAAGGGTAAGAGGATTCCTTTTTACTCTTATACAAATACTATATCATGTGGTTGTTCGAAGGTATTCATTTATTAATAACATTCTCACAGCGTCTGCGCAATTAGCTTAACAGGCTGTCATTCTATTGTAATTAAAAAAGAATTGTAAATGATAATAAATCTATAAAGATAATACTAACTTTTAATTTATTTTAAGTCTTTTTCAATGTCAATGTCTTCCTGGCTCTAAATTCAGCCTGCTTTATAAGTAAATGGCTCTTAATTACATGCAAAATTTTTGATATGTTTTTTTTTTTTCAAATTGCTTGTAGGAAACATATAATAATGATATTGGGTGATAATTTTTTGGATTATTGTTGTGTTTATTTCATTTTAAGACCTATAGATTTACTTTTATGCCAAATTTTTGAAACAGCTTCTGAATTAATAATGTTATTGAATAGTTTTTCCAACTATCCTTTCACTTTAGTTCCTAAATCCTGCCCATGGGACCTTTCTGATTGAAGATAGTCAAAAACAAGTAATAGCTTTACTAGACTGTTGTTAGAAGTTGCAAAAAAAAAAAATGTTTTTCTGCTCTAATGTAACTTGTTTTTTTTTTTTTTGTTTCATCAATTTTGGGTTTTTAACTTTGATATATAGGCTGGTAATCTCATTAGCAATGATATAGTAATTATTTTAAAGTTACAAACATCTAACTTATGAAAAAGGACCAAATCTTTCAACCAGATTTTGTTAAGTTTTGTTTTTTTTAATAGTCATTCTCCACTTTTCTTTTCTAGCATAATCCAATATTTTTTTCAAATTTTTCAGCAATTTTCAGATCTTTAATAAATAATACTTACCATACAAAGGACTGCTTCCAACTTAGATTAAATTACTTCCAATAATCTTAAGGAATGGATCCTTTTGCAGATTTTATTATGAATTTGTTAAAACTACTAGGAAGAGGGAAATGGAGAAATTCTAACATTACATTCTAAGATATCTAGTATAACAGTCGAGGTGTTTTGTGGTCTTACCGTATCTGCCATACAAGGGCGCCACCAGGCCATTCGAACCTGGAAAATTTATATAGTAGGCAGATACTTACAGTAAGATCCATAATTTAAATAAATACAACCGAAATGCCCCAGTCACTAGCTCGCAGAGCAGCAGAGATAATATATATTTTAATTTTAAAGAAATAAAGATAATAAAAAATAAGAATAAGCCACTGCCAGATTAACAATACACAGAAACATTTATTTTGCACATATATAAAATTTAGAATAATTTACTTTTGTATAACTTTTACTTTAGAACTTAATTTAATTTAAATTTTAAACTTTTATTTTAGAAGTTCGCACAGATGAATTCATTAATATTTTATTAGAGTGTCAAGTATGGATAGACTACATAGATTGCACTTGAAAAAGAAAATATTCTATATCCCTTATTTAACCCCAGGCCAAAAGTTCGCAGTCAAACTAATGCCAATCTGTCTGATATATCGATGTATTCAATGGAACATGAATACGACAGCACAATACCATAGTGTCAGAAATGTACATCTGAACAGCGTCATTATAGAAGAAATTGTCCCTTGTCCAGTACAGGAATGCTACATCTGTCTGGTGAGAAGAACAGTACAAAAAAAAAACTCTATAGGAAGGGATTGCAGTTCTTTTTGCCGACTTAGAGCAGGGAATGCCATCTGACTCTGATGGTCAATAAGAAATAGGCTTATTTTGCCCAAGTGCGGCGTATAATGTGATCCTGCATGTAGCAGATCTTCATGCTACATTTACTAATTACACCAATGCATCCAACCCATTAACCCAATTTAACTGCGAAACAAATAACCTAAGATCAACCCTCCCTTTAATTAAACTAACACAACTTTACGATCTATGCAGCCATCCATACCCAACTTAAATTTAACATGATTTAAAAGTTTAGCTTAACAGAAAAGAAATCATAATAAACACTTAAAAGAACAAAAAAAAAAATTAATGGAAATGATTTTAAAACTACATATGATAAAAGTAATTATTAATAAATGATTTAGTTGGTCAGATAGGAATTTATATTTATATTTAAATACTGGAAAAGTTTCATAGTTAAAGTTCATTAGTTATATAGAGTTCTTATGGTTTTAAAAGAGAAAGTCCATATTTTTTAGTTGCTTGTAATTTGGATCCCTTTGTTTCTAATTCCCACGACATCCTGGGGAGACCGGTATGCTGTTTGCTGTTTTATTGGTATTCATCCGGAGGTCCTTTACTGTAGCTGGTATAGTTCTTTGAGGCTTTTATTGCAGGACCCTGATGTCCTGGGGTCTGCAATATAGGAAAACGATATTTCATTTCTTCTTTTAGAAAAACTGATGGGATTGAAAGTGCATCTTTTCAATCCTTTCTCCAACTCTCCCAGACTTAACACATATAGCTCACACAATAATTTATTTCTAATCTTTTTTTTTTTTATATTAAAATTGCGGATTGACTGGACAATATGTCATGATGATGATGATTCTTTCGCTGTGGATCGTTTCCTGGGGGATTTTTTTATTGGCTATTCTGATCTTATTGTTTTTCTTTTCTATCTGATCTTTAATTATAAATTTTGAGATGCCCAAGAGCTAGTTTACTTAAGACTAATTAAAAATAATCATTTCCATTTTTAGCCTTTTACACAATAGTATTTAAATTTTGTATATTCTTAACGATATATTTTTATCAAGTTTTTTCTTAAAATTTAGTTTTAAAATACTTTTTCCTTTTTTAATAAAGTTTCTTTTAATATTTTTCTATCTGTGCGATTTTATATATATACGAGTTTAGATGACTTTTAATTTTCAATTTTTAAAAACAAATTTTTATTTGCGAACTTTTTATTTTTAATTTCTAATTTTACTTATTATAATAATGTAATAGCATGGGTGCCCATTATATATCAGTAAACTTGCTTAAAAAAAAAATTACTTAGGGTTAGTAATTACGGTACACGATTAACGACATCAATTTACAAAGACATTCGGTTAGTAATTTTACAAAAAGAGATTACATACAAAAAAAAAAATGTTGACTACCATTTTCCTATGAACCATCCACGCTTATGCCTCCTCCCCCCCCAAAAGTTCCCTTTTCTCTACATTTCATTTTTAACACCCGGCATGATAAGCAAATTATTTATTTAAGGAGGTTGCATTGGAATGAATACATTTTAAGAAATAATGAGTTTATACATGTATATTTGTAGCCAGTTATATATACCACCAACTTATTTATGTTTAATTGAAATGCTTAAATAGGGTTACACTGAGGTAGATTCCCAAAAGACACTCATCGTAAGATGCCACATTTAGAATCATAAACTTACGTGGCTGTGCGCGCCTATACGCATTAAAGCATAATATATATTTTTTAAAAAAAAACTTATACTAATTGCAACGTTTTGACTTTTTCTTTCTTTTTTTAAAAATAAATTTACAATTTAAAATTATTAATATATTTTCTTTCTCGTGTTTAATATATGTGCTATTTCTTTCTGGCAGTGCTTTTATAAGATTTAAAGTATACAGCTTTATGTAATTAGATAAAATATTTCATTTAAAAAAAAATTTAATCAAGGTACTCGTGGTTTATTATACATCATGCCACATTGGGAGTCCAATTATAATGGTAGTGATGTTTTGTGGTCTTACCATGTCTGCCGTACAAGGACGCCACCAGGCCATTCGAACCTGGAAAATTTATATAGTAGGCAGATACTTACAGTAAGATCCATAATTTAAATAAATATGGCTGAAATGCCCCAGTCACTAGCTCACGGAGCAGCAGAGATAATATATATTTTAATTTTAAAGAAATAAAGATAATAAAAAATAAGAATAAGCCACTGCCAGATTAACAATACACCGAAACATTTATTTTGCACATATATAAAATTTAGAATTATTTACTTTTGTATAACTTTTACTTTAGAACTTAATTTAATTTAAATTTTAACCTTTTATTTTAGAAGTTCGCACAGATGAATTCATTAATATTTTATTAGAATATCGAGTATGGATAGACTACATAAATTTCACTTGAAAAAGAAAATATTCTATATCCCTTATTTAACCCCAGGCCAAAAGTTCACAGTCAAACTAATGCCAATCTGTCTGATATATCGATGTATTCAATGGAACATGAATACGACAGCACAATATCATAGTGTCAGAAATGTACATCTGAACAGCGTCATTATAGAAGAAATTGTCCCTTGTCCAGTACAGGAATGCTACGTCTGTCTGGCAAGAAGAACAGTACAAAAAAAAAAACTCCATAGGAAGGGATTGTGGTCTTTTTTGCTGACATACGATCCCATTCCATAGGCTAAAGGGTGATCCAAGGAGCAGAGAATACTATCTGATTCCAATGGTCAATAAGAAATAGGCTTATTTTGCCCAAGTACAGTGTATAATGTGATCCTGCATGTAGTGGATCTTCATGTTACATTTACTAATTACACTGATAGATCTAACCCATTAACCCAATTTAACTGCGAAACAAATAACCTAAGATCAACCCTTTTTTTAATTAAACTAACATAACTTTACGATCTATGCAGTCATCCATACCCAACTTAAATTTAACATGATTTAAAAGTTTAGCTTAACAGAAAAAAAAATCATAATAAACACTTAAAAGAACAAAAAAAAAAATTAATGGAAATGATTTTAAAACTACATATGATAAAAGTAATTATTAATAAATGATTTAGTTGGTCAGATAGGATTTTATATTTCTATTTAACTATTGGAAAAGTTTTATAGTTAAAGTTCATTAGTTGTATAGAGTTCTTACAGTTTTAAAAGAGAAAGTCCATATTTTTTAGTTGCTTGTAATTTGGATCCCTTTGTTTCTAATTCCCACGACGTCCTGGGGAGACCATTATGCTATTTGCCATTCTATTGATATTCATCCGGAGGTCCTTTATTGTAGCTGGTATAGTTCTTTGTGGGCTTTTATTGCAGGATCCAGGTGTCCTGGGGTCTACAATATAGGAAAATATTTCATTTCTTCTTTTAGAAAAACTGAAGGGATTGAAAGTACATCTTTTCAATCCCTACTCCTTCAACTCTTTTGGATTTAACTCATATAGCATACACAATAATTTATTTCCAATCTTTTCCTTTTTATATTAAAATTGCAGATTGACTGGACATGATGTCATGATGATGATGATTCTTTCACTGTGGTCCATTTCCTGAGGGATTTTTTTATTGGTTATTCTGATCTTATTGTTTTTTTCTCCTATCTGTCTTTTAATTATAAATTTTGAGATGCCCAAGGGCTAGTTTACTTAAGACTAATTAAAAATAATCATTTCCATTTTTAGCATTTTACACAATAGTAATTAAATTTTGAACATTCTTAAAGATATATTTTTATCAAGTTTTTTTTTAAAATTTAGTTTTAAAATACTTTTTTCTTTTTTAATAAAGTTTTCTTTTAATATTTTTCCATCTGTGCGATTTTATATATATACGAGTTTAGATGACTTAATTTTCAATTTTTAAAAACAAATTTTTATTTGTGAACTTTTTATTTTTCTTATTGCATTCTTTCAGTCTATTTTCTGTGGCAATAAATAATCTACTTTCAGAAATAGAAATTAAGAATACACATCTACACTAAGAAGTTTAGCAAAAAATCATAAGTAACAATTTTATGTAATGTGTTAAATGGGGATGAATATTAAATCCTATATATATATTCTTGGTGTCATTAGACTTTCAAAATGCCTTATATATATTGTATGGAAAGATCTTTTAGAATAAATATTTTTTCATAAACTCCACCAAAAGGATGTGGAAGAACAAGTCCTAGGGGGTTGGGTGCCAAAAACGGCAGGAGAATTACTCCCCAGTTTAAACAATAAAGATTTATGATCCATTTAATTTAACTATTATAAAAGAATACATAGAAGGATACAATTATAAACAGTTTTTTTATTATTATATTATTATAAATATATTAAAAATAAGATTTAATTATTGCTTATTGAAAGAACAAAAACAAACTTTAATTAAAAGTATACTGTGCTAAAACATTTAATAATTTATTTTTTATTGAATAAAATGAAGGTATTAATCATCAAACTAAAAATAAGTAGGAATATGTTAACAGTTTATTTAATTTTAACAAACAAGATTTAAATTTTATTTTTATCAGTTTAAAAAATAACTTTGAAATAAGATATGATGATACAATTTAATTAAAAGATTAATATTAAGATTATTATGTATTCATTTAAAATTGTCAGGAATATATGAAGGAATTCAATAACACCATGTTTAATATAACCTTGAATTAAATAATACAACTCCTCATTGAATACCATTCAGAATGGCAAGTATTCCACAATATCATATAGATATAAAAAAAAGTTTTAAAAAAAACTTTTTTGTTGACCAGCAGATAGTAATTTTTGATAATAAAAGATAATGATAAAATAGCTTTTAAGCAGTCCACTGCTGTGCAAAGATCTATCTAATAGTTCTCCATGAAGGAATAGTGAAGAAGATGTTTTCGTTTAACAAAAATCACTTTGTGGATGATGAAATTATGATATGTTTTTCTAAGCTTTACCATAACTTTAATATTGGATGGTCAACGGGGCTGACTATCTGAAAAAAAAAAAGTTTGATTTTGACTAATATATTTCCAAGTTTACTCACTTCTTATTTGAACCAAAATTATAAGCATATATATAGCTATTTTATTTATAATAAAGATATATGAAAATTTATAATAGAAATTTATGCAGTCTTAGCTTGGATGAAAGATCTAATGATTTTTTCATGTAGTTAGTGTGTGAGTATGTTTATTTTTTATTGTACCAGCATAAGTCTATTATATTTAAAAAATTATATATATATAATTAATGATAATGAATTTGTTACTCCTGTTTTGTGATGTCCAATACAATTATTTAAGTTTGAAATTAGATATTCAATCATCTATGCACTTTATTACTGTTTCACAATGTTTTAATTACTATCCTCTACAGTTTCGATTACCTCTTCAGAACTACAACATAATACAAATATATGAATATAAATATACATGAACATACAATTTATATACATTATATGTATATAATTAATATATATACACATATAATTATATACAATATAATTACATATCTATATGACTATATGCATACAACTTATATGCATTCTATATATACATCTTATAATCATCATTTATTTATTACCTTTTAAATATTATTATATTTTATATATTTTATCCTTTTTATATTCTGTATTTATCATTTAAAACCTCCTATAATCATATATATTCTATTTTTATTTTACTCTTATTACTCTTTTATATATTTAACTCTAATTTAATATTTTTTATACTTTACATTATTATTATTCATTTTATTAACAATCAATATTTATAATTTATTCATTCAATTATTTATAATTTACTTTAATCTATAATATTATTATCTTAATTACATCATAGATATTTCTGGATATGAATATGTATTTGTTTATTACTAATATTTGTAAAAAAAAAAAAAAAGTTTTATATTTTGTTACTATTCTTGTCAATTTTTTTTTCAGCTCCTGGTTTCTTTAATCTTATTTTTCCCAGAATTCCATAGGAAAGGCTTACATATGTTAACCTTCCGATCTAGTCTACCATTTGCAATTCCTGCAGTACTGTATGCAGCTAACAATAATATTGCGGTCCATGTACAGGTTCATTTAGATGCTGCTACTTTTCAGGTAACATTAACACTTTAGTAATTAATTACTGTATTTATTATTATGATTTTTACTTATATTAAATGAAATCATAAATAATATTATCAAATGTAATATTTTTTGAGAAAAATGTGAATAATATAAATTGTATTTATATAGGATATTACAGCAAAATAAAGAAAAGGGTGATTATTTTGGTTATTTCTACTTTAACATATCTTTACAGTTTGCTTTTAATATTAATAATTTGTAATCTATATAAGGTTTGATCATAATTATCAAACTTGGAGATAATAGAGACTATTTTGCTGATAGAGCTAGCTGGACATATGGAAATTCACATTTTTAAATAGTGTTATTTGTCACATACTGTTCTATTTATTTAAAATTACTCTATCATTATATGTTATATGTATGTAATCAGTTCAGATTACATCAACACCCACATGTACATTTAATAATTTTTTATTATTATCAGTTCAGAAACAAAAATTATAATTTATAAAACATCTTTTTTTGTGATCTGGTGGTTATAAAAATTTTAAATACTCCTCAGAAAATTTTGTAGCAAATGCCATTAGTATATTTGTTTATAGGAATCTAATCCTGGAGAAAGGTGAATTTTATATTTATTATCTCATTATCATATTCATTTAAACTCTATGATATAAAAGAGAGATGAGTTACATCTTAAAAAATAACACCATGCCATAATTTAGACTATTTTTGAAAACCAAATTGATGGTAGGATTGTCATCAGTACCTGAACAGTCAAAACTGAAGTTTTGCATAGTTACTAATTCAAGGGAAATGAAGTGACTGCTAATTTCATTATAAATACTACCATTATTTGGCATATCTTCAAAATAAAGGAAGATATCAACAATCAAATATAAAACATTCAAACAGTAACTGTTTATTTTAGAAAACTTATTGAAAAAATTAAGTTTCAGTTTTATATTAAGGCAGTATATCACATTGCAACAATAAACTTTTAATATATTAAGGAGATTTGAAATTTATTATGATTAAATAATAATATATGTTTTGTGCTAAAATTAATTTAATTAAATAAGTCTTAATTTCTTTTCATATATAATGTGTTCAGCTTCTTTTTTTTTTTTTTTTCCGGAAAACTGATTGTTTTAATGTGCATTTATAATTTCTTTTATGTAATGTGGCATCTTTATTTTAATATGATGAAGTCAAATGACAAAATAAGCATTCACTTGACTTTTCTATGAATACTAGATCTTTGTATTGATTGTGGCAATTTTTCCAGTGTAATTTTGTACCCAATATTCTTTCAGTATCGAAGGAGCTACTCATAAGTAGGTAGGTATTCCATAATCATCCTGCTAGCCTTCAAATTATTTGTCAGTTTATAATTATGTAGCTGAATGTTTTTAGTTATAAAGTAAAATAGGAAAACTAACCACAAAGGTTTGTCCATTAGTAGATAATAATCTGATGAATAATGCATTTCTTTTTATTTCAGAGAATTTGTATAGAATTTTGTTCTACCATACACTATTTTATCCTTTTATTTATTAATTAATACATATATTAATTTAAAAGATTTTCTGGCACTTATAGATGCAACATTGAATATAATAGGAATTTTTCCATGAAATAATCTAGATAAAATTTCATCTGTGATATAATCAGGCAATAAACAATTAAAACTGGAAATACAAGTTGAAACCATTAAACATCACATGATCACCATTTATTATGCTTGCTCATAACTGTTATTAAAATAGGCAAAACTCTCCATATAGTAGTGCCACTCAGTGCAAGCCAGAGTAATCAATGGATGCCAGAAGGCTTGTGCATAAAATACCTATCTAGTGCTTACTCATCCAATATCCCCAGACTAGTTTCTAGTAGTAAGCACCAGATAGGGATTTTATGCACGAGCCTTCTGGCATCCATTGATTGCACTGAGTGGCACTATTGTATGAAGAATTTTTCCTTTTTTAATAACAGTTCTGAGCAAGCATAAGAAATAGTGATCATGTGGTGTTTAGTGGTTTAACACAAATCCTGCCTAATAGGATAGTGGTGGCTATGGTTATTAAAGAACCAAAGACACCAAAATGTATGGGTATTGAACTGAGTTCAGACCTATATGACTATATAAGCTAATGATCTTGAATTGAAAATATTATTGTGATTTCAATTTTATTCTCATAGTTTTGTAGTAAGTAGAGATAAAAGGTGACTGCTGGAGGGTTGCATTAGATCCTAAGATCTAGGTGCAGTGCTCTCAGATCCAAGGCTCCTCACTGACGAAGGCCACAAGCCAGAAACTAGTTGGGATATTGGATGAGTAGGCACTAGATAGGGATTTTATGCACAAGCCTTCTGGCATCCATTGATTACTCTGGCTTGCACTGAGTGGCACTACTGTATGGAGAGTTTTATCTATTTTAAGTTGAAACCATGTGATGTATTAAAAGCAATAGTAAATGTTTGATTCACATTAAATAAAAAATGGAATCAATACTCTAGTTGATATAAGAATTGTAAATCAATCCTGGATAATTTTATAGGTGAGAATTTGAAATATAAAAAGTTCTCTGAATTTTCAAAAACAACCAAACCTTGCCTGAAAAGAGTTTTATACATTAATTTAAAGATTTTCACAGACTTATAGATGTAGATTTGAAATATAATGGAATCTCCCTATGTAATAATCCAGATAATTTCAATTATGATGTAACCAGGCAACAACCAATTAAAACTGGTAATGCATATTGATATCATATAACTCAATAAAAGTAATAATATTCATCTGACCCATATTAATAATCAAGATTATTACACTGAAAAACCTATATACATATATAGAGACATACACGGCAAAATCAAATGGTACTGCTCATTGTAACTGCAACCATAAAAATTATCGCATCAAATCATCAATAACATTATAAAATTCAATTTATTTTGTATATGAGTGTTTGTATATAAAAGATCTCTTTCTCACTGCACCATTTTATGTCAGTATAATCAGTGCATTCGATGTTCACGCAGCTCTGATCTCTGGCTTTTGTCTACATAAAGAAGCTTTATGTGATCAGTAGCAGTGATGAAGTGAATTCAGAATCTGCCAAAAAATTTTTTATCTGATAAAATTGAGAAACTTATATAAATTATTTATAGAATTGAAAAATAATAATGAAACAAGATAATTTTTTTCTTCTTTTTTGGATGCAGCAAATAAAAAATAAATGATTTAATATTACTTTATATGGGAGATGTTTAGGAAGCTATCATTATTCAGCTTTCATATATATATAAAGTATATATAACTGAATTATGACTTTTTGCAATCTCTATAGTAACTAAGCTAAGATAAATCAGAAAAAAAAGTATTACTTTTAGAAAGCATGATTTAAATTTACAATTATCAGTTTTAACTGGTGGTCAGCTTAATTAGATCATAACTGAAGTTTATTTAGATAAATACATGGAAATTCTTGCTATATATTTACAAGTATAAAGTCAATGTAAATATGATATATATATATATATATGCATGTCATTCTGGTACATAGATAAAACCGCCTTAAATACCTGATACAAAATCCATAGAAGAATAAAAATATTAATCATCAACCAAGTAAACACTAATTGGTGGTGGTTTTTATGTTGTTTTTTTTTTAATTGTTTGAAAATATGTAGATATCCATTTATTAAGCCATAATTTAATGTCTAATTAATTCATAAAATTTTAATCTTTCTTGAAATTATTCAACAAGCTAAAAAATATCCACATTTTATCTGGATTTGAATTCTAGATTGTGAACATGATAAATGGATATACTAACCATTGCATTATGATGTTGGGTTGTATATTTAGTTCATTAATGTTTTTTTTATTAAAAAAAACTAAAAAATATATATAGATAGATTTCTAATTTGCTTATATTTATATATTTTATTCTTATCTAAAATAAAAATTACCTTTTAATAATGTGTTAAAATAAAATAATTTGACAGTAAAATTTTAACTTATTAATTGATTTCATTTGACACAATTTTTAACAAAAAAAATTTTGAATCCAATTGCTTCAGTCATATTGCAGTTATAATAGTTATTAATAATTAAAAAAAGATGTTATCAGTTTTTTTTATCTTTGATATCCACTACTGAAAATTACAGTCTTATTTAAAAAAATGAAGTTTCTTACATTGTTAAGCTTTATAAAATTAGTATTGAAAGTTTAGAAAAATACTAATTTCAGAAATCCTTGCAATATTTTAATAATTAACTTAATTAGAAAAAATATTTTGCAGTTAATTCTTCACAACCTTGCATGAGTAGTTATGAGTAAAGTGGAAATACTTTGCATATAAAAGCCAAATCAAAGTAAAAAGTAGTTCTGGATTGGATGAGGCTGATAAAATGTATAATTCTTCATTTCCCACATCTACTAATTTTAAAGAATAAATGAATTGAGGGGATCCTAAACAAAAATAACAAGATATCAAAACAGTTTTGTTTTGCTGGAATGAAAAAATAACCAGATCAAGAAAAAATTAAAACTGGAAGATTAAAATTTAATATATAATTACATCCACACCTCAAGTAAAATGATCATGAAGATTTTCTAAATAATGATTGACTGCAAAGGAAATAATGTATTAACTGAACTTCATTCTGTAATCATATTGTAGAGCTATAATAATGTTTCAAGCTCTAAATAATTCCTTTATTTAGTTTTACTGAATCATATTCATTACTTAGTGTGTGATGGTTCTTACATATTATGAGATATCTAAAATATTGTAACTAGTTTTAATAGAATTTTATTTTTCCTTTCTTTATATATCAGTTACATACTCCTGTTACCCCCCCAGATAAACTTATTAAAATCAGATAAATTTGGAACAAACCAAGTTTTTCTTGACTATTATATGTAACCCCATAAATCTGAATTTAAAACATGTATGGAAATGGGACATTTTTTCAGATAGCTACAGATATTTTAAGCAATCTGAGAACTCTTTCAAACAGAGAATTCATTGTAAACCCAGTTACAGATCTGTTCCAAAATCCTAATTTATTAGCCTAAAACATAAGATTGAATAGTTCAAACTCATCTTAAAGTATGTGGTATAGGCAAGAGTTTTTTCAATGAGATCTTCAAGCATGAATGAGGTCTAATAAGCAGTACTATACTGATTATAATATATGCAGTTTCATAGTTAGTTGTAATATTCATGTTTTCTCTTGATTAGATATTTTGTTTTCAGGGAAAATATAATGTTTTAAAGCTTGATGACTGTAATTTCTGATATGGAAAGTTTCATAAAATATATACATATGTTGGATTTATGGTTATTAGACTTAAGTATACCATACTCTACTCTGTGATGTTATGTAAAATAGCTTGTCTTTAAGAAAAGTCAGTATAGCTATAAATCAAATTAAACATTTCTTTCCTCCAAACATCTTATGTACTCCAATAAGCTGATCCACTTTTTACTCATTACTACTAGTTATTTCTCTGTGATTCTAAAACAGATTGGTGCTGTCTTCTTACTAGAATAGGGAGCATAAAAATAATGATTCAGCAGAATATAATTCAAATAATAAGACTAATTTTATTCTAAACATTCTTATTTGTAATAAAATTAAAAATAACACTTTAGGCAAAAGCAGTCTCTTTATTTTAAAATCTCAACAGTCTTTGATATATAATTTTGAAAAAGCTTCATTGAACACCAAAAAGATTAAATAAGTTACATAACTTTGAATTACTAGTACCACGTCTTTGGCATATAATATATCTGGTTTGTTATTTAAAAATAAAGTTGAATCATGGCATCAGAGTTAGATGTACAACTTTATTCCAGGGACCATCTTATTTTCAATATCTTTTGTTCAGTTTTATTCTACATTATGTCTGGATATTTGTTTTTAAGGTTATGAACAATAATGTTAAATGAAACCCATTACAAGGAAACAATCATGATTCATATGTCTGAACAAGCAGATGTTCCTCAAAAAAGATAAAATGTCATTTTCATCTTAATATTTTCTTTATGTTAAAATATATCAACATTAAAGAGGACACTTTTCAAAAAAGGATTAAACTATTAGTTAGTTTTAAATATATATATATTGTGCCCTTGTCTGTAGGTCATAATAAGGTAGAAAGGTCAATTACTAAAAAAAATTTTAAATTTTAAGTTATATCTGTATGATGTATAAATAATAGTAGGATAATTAGATTTTATAGTACAATTTAAAGCTGAAAATACCTGGTATCTAAAAATGTAATAAATTATTTTAAAAGAAAACAGTTAAATAAAGCTTAATAATATCCTTGCTTATGGTTGTAAAAGCTGGCCATATAAAATAATACAGCTATAAATAGTTAAAAGTATATTAATAATTTGAGTATAATATTTTAAAACTGATAAATTAAATAAATGCTATATGCAATGTATAATTGTATTTAATAATCAAAATTAATAGAGTATAGTTTAAAATAGACTTTAGGATGGTGAGAGTTATATTTAGTTCAACATTTTAAAATTATTTTCCAAATTTTTTATAAAATATATCAGTTTTGGTAATTGAGACCGAGACGTAAATAAAAAATCATTTGATAAAGTTAGTAAAAACGTGACTGTATATTATATACCTTCACACACACGCTTGTTAAAATAATAATAAGGTTTGTGAATTTGAAACTAAATATAATTGCCATCGATCATTAAAATGAAGGTTTAAATGTTAAATATTATTTTAATAATTATTTTAAAGTTTAAATAATTTTTGTAAAAGTATAATTGAATTTAAAAATATAGTCTAAATAATATTTAAGACATGACGTCATTAATTCTTTATTTTAAACGTCTATTCTGTTATAAAACTAAAATGGATAAATTTGTTCGCGCTAAAATAAAGTTATTAACCAATCAACGGGGGTAAATTAGCAGACAAAATATAGGAATTATACAGAGCGGGGAGAAGGAATGTGTAAGTGAAAGGGAAAGTAACACATTTTTGTAGCTGATAACACCGTAGCTGGAAAAGTAATATAAATTTAAAATTTTGTATTTATTTAAAAGTTCTTCTGTAACATATAATATATTTTGACTGTATCGACATGAATTGCTAATTTTAAAAGTTATCTTACCAGGGAATTTATTCGAATTTAACCAAAAACCTACATTAGAGATGGAAGTACAAGGGAAAATACCTAAATTTATTACCGAAGGAAAAATATTTGGAAATTGTCTTAATACAACTTTATTTATGCTCAACCAGAAACTTATTTTTGTCACTCAAAGAAATATAATTTGGACGCTATATGAAAATTTAAAAGAGAAGTTACATGCCGTCAGGAAAAAATTATGACGCACAAAATTTATAAGGCTACTTTAAAGTTATGTTATTCTTCTCTATGGAAAAATTTAATCTGCGTTTTATTATAAAGAAAATAATGATGAAGAAAGAGTGTTTATCTTTTAAAGGGAAACATTATTAAAAAATATAGTACAAGAATTTTGAAATAAAGAAGAGTAAAGAAAAATATGAAAGTGCTATTATGGATTTTATAGAAAAGGAGCCGAAAAAACTTTATCTTATCAGAAAAAATATTACAAAGTACTCAATGGAAGAAATGTTTGATCTAGAAAAGATAAAATTAAATTACTCAATGAAAATGGATCCATGGAAACAGAAGATTTTATTGAAGATTTAAATAAAAGTACGTACAAGATGCATCGGAAAAGTCGCGCGGGAAATATTAGCAGACAAGAGTAAAAGAGAATGCCATGAATTAATAATTGTATACAATATTGTGAAAAAAACCAAGGATTGTCGTCTATGAAGATTTATTAAACAGAGCTATTGTTTTACTTTAAAATAGAACATTAAGTGACTGAATGAAGAAATAAAAATATATTTTTTTTTTAGCTTAAATATGAACAGTTCAAGAAAGTCTGGTGAAGAAGTATCGTAAATATAATTTAAATATTTTTTTTACTGATTATATTTAAAGTATAAATGCTATATTAGATTAGGGAAAACATATAAACATAAATTTAATAATGAGATTTAAATATAATAGCTTAATAGAATGATAGAAATATTGTTTTGAAAAATAAAAAGTATGTATGGAATTTTTATATCTACAAGAATTAATGGAATGGTGAAGCCTACAGAACATGATCGAGAAGATCAAGATCATTTTGGTAATTTTGGTATTTATTCATAATGCATAATGTATTTTTTTCAGATCATCTATTGAGTAAGAATGATGTGTGAAAGTTTTAAAATTATAAGTACACATTTTATACAACATTAAAACATATTCTGAGATAAGAATAAATTTTAAATATGCATGCAATAAATTATTTCAAGTATAATTAATAGTATAAGTTGTCAAAACAATTGTGTGATTCTTTTGAACTTTCATGTAACAAAGTATTAGATATTTTAAAATAGTTTGTATATGATAAATATACGAGAAAAGTAGTAAAATATTTTCTTAGAGAACAGTTGTATAGTTTTGAAATAAAATGAATTTTATTATTGTTAGAAATGTAGATAAGAATTTGTCGATGTACTGTATAGAAAAATCTAGAGAAATAATATCGGATAGTGACTTGGTAGTACTAGTGTAGAGGAAACCAAGATGATGTTTTGCTAAGAAATAAGAAAAATAAAGTATTTGGATCATAGTTAGTTTGTGTGATTTCAGTATAGCTATCTAAGCACTATCACTGAACACATATATTTTGGGCAGTGTCTTTACGTATTTTTAAAATTCTTTGATGTTATATAAAGCTGAAGAAATAGCTTTAGCATCACTCCTATAATAGAGGTGGGTAGACAGACAAAGGTCGCTCCTCTATAGTGTTTTAATTCACTGTGCCATTATTGTCAAGGTTTATGACGGATAATATTCTAGTTATTTTGATCCTGTGCATCTATTTTCGCTATCCTTGTTTCGTGAATCTGCATCGTCAGAAAGATATTTTATAGAAATAATGAATAAAATAGAACTGAGGGTATGTTATAGTTTAAGTAAGAATATTTTATTTACTGGAATGTGTTAGAACTGTGTAATTTTAAAAGTGAAAGTACAAAAATCATAAAGAGAGAAAGAATCATATAATACAGTTTAAAACCAATTTGGAAACGAATATAAGATTTTTAAAAGAGAAATCTAAAACAAAGTTTTTTTTTAAGTGATAATAAAATTTGAATATTTTTTATAATAATATTTATAAAATGAATATTGCATGTTTGTTAAGAAAATAATTCAATAATGTGTAATAGACACATATATTTGTGCATGGTGTGTTAATATTTGTAATTACCATCCGAAGCAAGGCTTGAATGAGTATATTAGATTAATAAGCATTGTATAGTGAACAATAAAACGTAATATCAAATATAGAAGAATGTTTTTGAATCTGTAGGATTCCATATAACTAATATAAAATTAGAGTTTTATGATTTTGTAGAATGTTTACTACGAATGTAATTTTATAAAAATATAATTTTAAAAAATAGTAGGGATACAAAGTATTAATGGTGATTATAAATAAATACATTTTGTAACAAGCTAAACTAAATAAGAAATCCAATAATAATAATACTGTACTTGCTTAAGTATTTAAACGATAAGAATTAACTAGAAAAATAAGTAGAAGTTTGGTTTTATTGTATAAACTAGTAAAATAATTTTGTGATAGGAGAGTAAGGATATCCAATGTACATAATGTAAAGATTGTTATTTGTTTTTGTTATTAATAAACTTTGTTGTAAATTTATTATAAAGCTTTGTGTCTTCGTTATTATTTCTCCACATGGATGCATGATATCACAATACACATTTATAATTGAAACAGACATATAGTTTTGCACAAAATAGGTAAACATAAAAGTGTTATAATAATTTTGAAAATTTATTTGGATGATAAAATTAAAAGATCATAATTATATCATTTATTGGTCATAAATTGGCTGCCACTATATTAAAATAAATTATATGCTAATGTTACCACACGTATTTTGTTGTCGGATTATTAAAATACTACCACGTACGTAATTATTTATTTCATTTAGGAAGTAATAAGATTATATTATACTATTATTATTATTATTATTATTATTTATTATTGTTAGTTACTGCGTAGTGAATTTTATGACATAAAATTCCCTTTTCATAGTTTACTACCGTAATTTTAAAACAGTTAGAATACAATTTATGAACCTGAGATTTGATTTGATTTTATATTATTTATTTTATGTTAATTTAATGAATTGAGCTAGATTATTATTACAAAGAATATTAATACATGATTATTATTTTAATCGTAGTGAAAAGAGCTTAGAAAGTCGTAAGAATACTATAAGTTAGTTATTTAGTATAGTAAAAGGGGGAATAGTGTTCTTATGCCATTGAGATAGTATCATGTGGATAATATCTCAATGTAGTCTGTCTCGTTCTCCGTGTCGTCACTCCATGTCTCATGAAAATAATAAATATTTATTAATTCATTTACAAATATAACTGTATTTGTATTTTAAAAGTTAGAACCAGTAATCATTTTAATTAATGCTGAATATTTCATTTTTATTCATTTGTTAAACTGAGCTAGAACCCGGAAAATTTAAACAGTATATAAATTTTATGGAGAGGACGTGGACGGAGGAGGAGGACAGAATATATATATATATATTTAACAACTGTTAGCCACTATGAAGTTAAAATCTTTTTATTCAATTTACAAGGAAAGTTATTTTTAATTTGTCATTGTGTCCTTGTAATGTTTATATCATGGTCACAATTTAAAATTGTAAATGTTATAATATCCTCCTTGCTTTCTACATTGCAGGACTATGCTGGCTAGATTTATTTTATTATGATTAGTGAGCCATAATAAGATCATTTATTGGTAACCTCAATCCATTTAAAAGCAGAGCTGGTGTTCAGCCATATGGCCTGAAGAGCTTGTCTTCTAATATGTGTTTAATTATGATTCTGACTTCTGTTTGCAGTTTTTCTTTTTTAGATTTCATGGAAGTTTGTAGCACAATAGTTCCAGCTCAATTGTTGATACTAAGGTTGTTTACCATCTTTATTTTCCTCAATAAGTATATTGAATGAGGAATTACCAATAAAAACAGGCGAAACTCTCCACACAGTATTGCCACTCAATGCAAGCCAGAGTAATCAAGGGATGCCAGAAGACTTGTGCATAAAATCCCCATCTAGTGCCTATTTTATGCACAAGCTTTCTGGCATCCATTGATTATTATGGCTTGCACTGAGTAACAATACTGTATGGAGAGTTTTGCCTGTTTTAATAACAGTTATAAGCAAGCATAGGAAATGGTAACCATGTGATGTTTAATGAATTACCAATAAGTTGCACATGATATAAAAGTTTAGATTTCATAACAATTCTTTTCCTATGCAGTTCCAGTAGTAAAGTAACAGATATGAGAGCTAAAAATTCTTAAATCATAACTGAACTTGTAACTTTTGGTGCTTCATTATGAAGCTATTTTTACTTTTATCAAATGTATATGTTTATAATTACAAAATTAGAGCTTTATTGGGTGTGACTATTTGTACAATCTTCATCATCTAAATATCAACTTATGGTTTAATGAGATGATTGTCAAAAATATGCTTTGTATCCTAAATTTATGAAATTCTAGCTTTATTGCATATGCATCAGTTTTTAAACTTATTTTTGCAACTAACGATATAAGAGGTTTTATTATTTTATAATGCGGCTCCAAACATTAGAGCTCTATAAAGCTTTTGCAAGCAATAATAATCAATCACCATAATGTCTTTAGTTTAAAAACTTTGACATATATCCATCAGAGAGTTTAATGTATTTTTTTTAATTCTTAATATCTGCTTTTCCTTTTGTTTTTTTTTGTTTTTTGTTACATCTTTTTATGTAAGTAATTTTTTTTTCCAGATTTTATGCAATATGAAAATTATTTCAACTGTGTTTTTATACAGACTTATCATTAAAAGGTAAATATTTTATGTATATTTGCCATAGTAATATTTTATAATTAGTTTTATTTGCAAGATAGGATTAAAAAACTTGTAGAAATTCTCCGCTGAAAGCAGAATAAATGGACTAAGCAACTACTTCATCATCATCACCATTAAAAGTTTGCTATTGCTTACCATCTTATTAACATATTGCTGTAGCACCTCGATATTAAGAGCTGCATCATAAATTTTCATGAATCTTTAACATTACTGGAATGCATGAAAAAGAAATAAAATTAATAATTAAGTAGGAAGGTATTGAGAAAAGAGATTATTTTAAGCAAGGCTAAGAGATTATTTTGGGTTCCTTTAAAGTTAAATTTAAGAAAACAAAACTTGACAAATGTTTTGATTTTAGTAGAGATATGAATAATTAGAAAATAATAGGGAAAAGATGATAGACTTTAAAGATCTCGAAAATGGATTTGAAAAGAATATGAAAAAATATAAGGAAAAGCTAGCACTTTGTAATATATATAAACACAGAAGAAATTTTGGGTTAGGTATAAAATTGCAAATCAGTATGCAATGGGTGCTTAGAGATTAAGAAAATGAAGGGAAATGAAAGTAGGCTGATTGCCAATTTTAAGGACAAATAATTAAGTGAATAATTAATCAGAGGACATAGATACTAGGGAAAATACTGTGATTTGGTGGTCATTATTTTGGCAGTCAACTAATAATGATGAATTTTAATTATTTGAGATTGAATTTTAATTACTGATGCATATCTATAGTTAGAACATTAATTTTGTGTTTTTTACGTGATAAACCACATTAGTCAAGAGTTTCTTAAATTCCACTTCTCCAACATCTAGTTGAAAAAGTTTCTTCATTGAATATCCATAAAGAAAATCTTGTTTTAAAGCTTGTCTTAACAAAATTGTGTCTGGAATTGTGATAAACCTCATCTACTTTTTCTATGATATATGGTATATTTTAATATCTAATGGAAAATTTTCTACTTTTTCTATGATATATGGTATATTTCAATATCTAATGGAAAAAATTGTGAAAGAATGGGAATCCATTGCAAGGAAGTGACTTGAGCATGCAAATAGTATTTTTTATGGTAATATTTAAATACATATCCAGAACTTTAATTAGGGCTTTTTTCCCAAACAGGAACTAGTATTTTCCAGTAGAATATGCTAGCATTAAAGAAACTATCCTTAATGTTGTTTGCACCACAGTCTCAAGTGATACTGGCTAATTTTCCAACAAGTTGTTGTTGTGTTTTTAGAAATTATCTTTGGACTAGTCTTCAATAAGTGAATATAATTTAGACTATGATCAAAGGGAGAAACAATTCTAAGAAAACTGTTCTGTAAAGTTTGTATTTATTATGATTATCATTTAAAGTCACTTAAATTTTTCTGTTGGAAAATTCTTTAGAGTCACAGAAGATGGTAATTTTTCTAAGGAAACTTCAGGTTAATAAAGTTAGAACTTTTCTTTATTTTGAAAATCTTTTTTAATATGAATAGATAAAGATAGATCTTATCCATATGAATTTCATCTTGACTTAATGTCCACAGCATAATTTTTGTTAAGTCATTTTTTAGAATTGCTTGAAACATATAATGATATTGATAAACTTTTTTGGATTTTTTTTTTTTATTATTTATTAATTTCACTTTTATGCTAATGTAAGCATTTTACTTCTAGGTCTTAAATTCTGGAAGTACATTATCTGCTCCTGAGATTTTCCTAATATTATTTACTTCTGAGATTTTCCTGATTTGAGATCATCAACAAATTTTAATTTACTATTACTGACTATTTTTAACATATTTAAATTGCAAATACATTGGGAAAGGGAAGCTTATAGTTCTGCTGTAATGTTTCTTTGTTAGGTTTTGTACATCTTGGACTTAGAAGCTTGCTATATAAAGATAGCACTCTCATTGATAATAGTAGTAGCACTTTTGAAAGGTTTTTATACGCTCATCAACCATAAAAGAGAGCAAGTCTTTGTTGGGCCTTGTAAAAAAAAAATTATTTTTTTTATTATCTCTTTTATTCTTAGAGTCACCAAGAAATTTTATAAGTATTTCAACAAATTTTTAATCTTTTGAAAGTCAAATATTAATTATAAAAAGCATTGGTTACTCCAAGATAAAATGAATTGCATTCTGTAACTTTTGATGGCTGTTATTATGAATTTTTCAAATCTATCCTAGTAAGAAATATTGGATGAAATTCTCTTAACATATGCTCAAGATATTGATTACAGTTAACTTTTTTTTTTTTTTTTAATTTCATTTTGAATCTGAGTAACTTTCAATTTTTGGGAATTATTTTATGTTGCTTATCTGGAAAATAACCCAATATTAGTAACAACTAAGCAATCGTGTTTTTTTTTTAATATAAATCAGTGATTGACTTTTGGCGTATGATGCAAAGAAAATATCTTAGTATCATAAAGTACATGTATGTTATTTAAAGCCATTTTTCTTAAGTGGAGAACATATTTTATTTTCAGTTGAACCATTTTTAAAGACTGTCATAAGAATTAAAATCTATAAATACAGAAAATGTAGGCAGTTTTGAAAGAAGACAAATAATTTTCACCCATTGTTATTATTATTATTTGAGCTATCTTTATTAGTGATTGTTTGCTTTGCTAGATAATTTGAAATAAAACTAACCAAACCATGTTTAGTGTACATTCAATCAAAAATTAATTTAAAGACAGATATTTTAAAAAAGTTACTTTTTATAAAAGGAAGAATTGGTGAAGCTCTTGAAGTTCAATTATTTATTTAGCATATGGTCTCAGCACATTAAAATTCAATACCAACACTTCTTAACCAATCAAGAGCTGATTTCTCCAAGCAATGGAGAGTAATGAGAACAACTGAGGTCTAGTAAATTGGATACTCCCTCTAAATATGTATCATAATTTGTGGTCTTTTGCACTTACAGTTGAAAGAGTTTATAAATCCCCACTTTGCGACATATAACAACATCTAATCCCTGGCTTGTTCTGATTCTGTTAATCTTTGACCAGAGTTTTCTTGGAACAAAGAAACCAGGTACTCTGAGATTAGGGTTAGCTATTAGTGTACGATTATTTATATTGGAATTATTCCAGGTGTCAAATGTGGGTGGCTGCTGAGAATTACCAGTAAGCCAAAAAGGCTTCCTTGATTTTAGTCTGACGTTTGGAGGCTGTTCAGAATGAGATTAGTTGTGATCTGATAGCTCAACAAGCTTATTGAATTCATTGATAATTGCCACCTTGCATCTGAAGTAAATTGGAAGGATATTTGATAGTACAAATAACCATTCTACTGGTGTTGATTTAAGAGTGTCAGAAATAATACACAAGGTTTTCACTATACTTGGAGAGCAGTACTCAGCCACAGAGTAAACAAGTGCTAATCCAGAAGTTCCAAGGATGTCAGTATTAGAACCCTATGTGATGCCTTCAAATTTGGAAATGATATTATTTCTGGTGGCAAGTTTAATTTTTATATCTATAAGATGGGGTTTAAAGGAAAGAATTTGATCCAATTTAATTTCCAAATATTTTTGGCGTTATTGATTTGTAACTTTGTAATTGCAGAAATTAATATTTAAGAATTTTTTGGCCAGATTGTTATTGAAGTGGAAACTGATTTCTCTGGATTAGGCTTAAGATGCCAAAAGCTGAAATAATCCTCAAGTACTTTAAATCAGAGTTTAGGCTTCTTTCAGTATTACTGAAAGTGTATCCTCTGAAAGCAAGGGCAATGTCATCAGCAAGGATTGGGGAGAGAAATGATCACTGTAGTAGACCGTTTTAGTTGAATAAATTTTTGCTGGTGTTGTAGCCAAGAACAATCCTAAATTTCTATCCTTGAGGTCATTTTCCAAGAGTATTAGAATAGATTTGCATTTGATGAACTTATTAGTTTGTAGATCAGCCTCTTCCTTTAAACAGTATTAAAAGCAAATTTAAGATCAATGAGTACAATACGTGTTTTGTGATGGAATTGGAAAACCTTCCTTGATAAATGTGATGAACGAGAGAACCTGTTCACAGTAGTTACAACCTGGTCTGAAACCAAAATATTCTATATGTATTGCAGTTTTAAAAATTGGTTATAGTCTTGCCAGAAGAATTTGTTCAAAATGTTTGTAAGTGCAGCTAAGGAGGGAAATATGTTCTTAACAGAATTTGATGACTTATCTGGTTTAGGAATGGCAATAATTTGGGCCAATTTCCAACTATCAGGTATATAACCACTTTGCAAAATATTTGTATAAAGAGTGGCAAGCCATTTAATTGCTCTAACATCCAAGTGTTTTAGAAAATCAGGTAAGATATGATTCACAACTACAGCCTTTCCAGCTTTGGTCAGAAGTGATTTCTGCATTAAGTGAGGTTGATTTTGCAATTGTTGATTTTAGTTCCCTGGAGAAGGATTCTAGTTTCTTGATCTTGGAAAAAATTTGGTTTAATCTGACTTGTCTATTTAGCATGCTTTGCAATGTCATCAGTGAAAATTTAATATGTTTTGTGTGGTGGATTTTCACTATGCGCAGTTTGCAAAGAGGTTCCAAGATTTATTACTTGAATGGGTAAAGTTTAGATTTTCAACAGTTCTAATCCATCTTGATTCTGGAACCATCAAGTAATTCTATTGGTGAATCTACCACTAACAGATCTCCAGTTTTTTCAAGGAGTTCTTTACACCTTGAATTCCAACAAGGGGTGTAAGATTTATGAAAACCTCAGAGAATTGATTTTTTGGCAACTGACTTAATAAGAGCATTAAACCTTTGAATGAAGGAGGCATACAGAGGAATTCTATTTGTTATTTTCTACATGAATTTTAAAAATAGACTTTTGCCTTTATTAGGCTGCAATAAGAAATAGGATTCAAATAAATCCAAGGAATTGTAAGACCAATGCACATGATCACTAATGAGTGCTGGCTTTTGGCAAACCTAGTGAGGATTTTCCTAGCATTTGGAAGTGAATCACCATTGGAATCTGAAGTTACAAAGGTTAGGTCTGTGCTGCATGATCTGCTCCACCTGGCCAAGTGAAAAATACCTGATTGTTTTGCATCATAAACAAGATAAAGGTTATTAATCTGCATTCAACAATCAAATTATCACCAGATTTGGAAATAAAGCATATTCCCAAGATGTATATTGTGAATTGACATTTCCCTATAATTGATGGGTGGATGAGAGAGGGAAATTAGAATTCATCCCAAGATATGTTTGGTAGCTTTTATACATTGAAGATATAAATGCCATCAATCCTGACTCCTTTCGATAAGTTTGTTTCCTAAAGATGGTTGATTAAGAGGATAATGTTTGTTCTTGCAAAGAATGCAAGACCATATTTGTGATCGCATTTGTGGCTAATTAAATTGAGTCCAGGAATTTTGAAAATCGTGACTCTTGATATTATCAATGTCTAGTTTCTTGAAGAGCCAGAACATCAATGCAATGTCTTTCAATGAGTTTTGAAATAATTTCAGCCTCAGACTTTATTAGGCCTTCTACATTGAGTTGGCAGATAGAAAAACCACTACCAATGTTTCTCTTGCAATTGTCACTAGAGTTTTTAAACTGAGACAAAGACAGTGTCCCATGATTACCCATGTCATGTAGGCAATCATTAATTATGCACCATTGGTGTCACTCCTTTAATCAAGGTGCAATTATATCCCATAGTACTGCTGGAGTTTCTCTTGCTATTTATTTTGATTCGAGATTCATATTAAAGAAACATGGAGGTGTGCTGACATGACCAGAAGTTCACAAGTTGAAATCTTGAAGTCTGGTTCCAAAGATATCACTTTTTCTTTCGCATCTTACAACTAGTTCCATCATTAAAAACATATAAGAAATGGAAGCAAGACCCCTGGTTGTACCATTAGGAGGTAAGAATAATTTGGATTTAGCCAACTGGACTTCAAAATTTTCCACACCAAATTTGGATATGGGTAAGATATCAACTCCATCAGAGTTTTTGACTGAAATTGAAAAATTCACAAAATCCCAGTTGACTTTACAACATCAAAGGATATGGCTTTATTGCTCAGGAATTCATAAGAAGTTTGAGCACTAGACCTGGAAGTACCAGAATCGATCCTAGGTTTTCCCAATCCTAAGTTGGGCACTCTGTCAACTACACTCAACCATGCAGGGCATTCAATTATCTTACTATTGCTTTGTAGAGAATCTCCATTTTTGACTTAGATAGCATTTCCTGGTTTACAAGATCATTGTTCTATAGAGAATATACCCGGCACATAACTATTCCACAATTGCCAACACCAAAGAAAACTAAATGAAAAAAATATAATGTTTTATTAATATTTTTTAATTTTTTTGTCAAATGCAAATTAACAATTAATAAAGATAATGAAAATAGAATGTTATCATGTACTCACACATATTATTATATTTTAGTATAAATTATATTATTAATACTGAAAAACAAAACATGTAGTTAGGTATAAATTAATATTATTAACTTCTTTAATGAATCTCAATATTAGATCAATATGCCATAATTTTTACCTTTCTTGATTTATTTTTAATACAGTTTATGCTCAAAAATATTTTCACTGACGTTTTTAAACAAGCAATTTTTATGTATTTCAATTTTACTAGTTTAATAATATCTTGGGATGCATTTAAAAAGACATTGTGAAACAATATATATACTGATAGTATTTTGTTCCTGTTTAATTATTTTATATTTATCTTCATCACCAATCAATTTCTGGCATTTATTAGCACAAGTGCTCTTTTTGTGGTAACAGACAAACCAGATTGAGTATTTACAGTGTTTGTAAATTATAATTTAAATAAACTGTAATTGTGTATTTAAAGAATTGTAGCATGCCCTGTTTATAATCTTAAACATAATAATAATATTTTTTTTCCCCAAACATTATATAATTTCCTGAGTGACAAATCAGTTGATTATTTTATTTGATAAAATAATAAAATCTTTTAAAATAAAGTTTAGTTATAGTTTTAATATTAAAATTTCTGCGTTTGTAAAATAGTTTTTGATTGATATTATGAAAACATTAAGAGTATCACAAAACATCTTGTATTTAAGTTTTCAGTAAAATATTTCGATTATTTACTTATACTTATTTAGATTTGTATATACATATACTTGCAAAGAACCCATTTTGTACCTTTTAATAAATGTTGCTTGGATGAGTTGTTATAAGGGTAGCAGGCAATGGTAATCAGGTATCATTGCTTGATTGAAAATCACAGTACTGAAGTTGCCTCAATATGTCTGCCGTCAGACAGAGAACAAACATGCATGAAATTTTATAGCTATATGTATAGAATTGACAAGTTAAAAATAATAGGATAATTTATTAAAGTTTGTATTTTTGTCTTTTTTTAAACTTTTTTTGTTACCATGCCCCAGAAATTTGATTAAATTTCCTCTAATAGAAGAACTTATTTCTTAGGCTATGCATATTCATTTATATAATTTTTACTCATGTTTTTCTTATAATTATCATATCTTTAGCAAACAACTATTTATAATAATCAATTTTTAATAAGTACATATTTGGTTATTAATTATGTTTATTAGCCCAGAAATTACATGTTTAAGCTTAGATATAGAATTTAAATTTATTAAAAATTAAACATATTTATAATTCTTTATATGTGCAAAATCATTTTTCTTTTATTAACACATTCACATTTTTTTTACTGATTTACTCTATTTTATATTTTTAGAACTTATAAATAATTATCTGTAGATAGTGGGAAAAATACATTAATAGCTCATATCAGTTTGACCCTATTAAGTCTTCAGTAATATCAACCCCCACATGTTATTTAAAGTATTTGGCTATCATTTATATATTTATTAAGAGCAATTATTATAAATAATTGTTTAATAAAAAATACGATATTTAAATAAATAAGCGTGGAATAATAATAAATGATATTTGGAAAGTTATGTTTGACTTGCTGTAACTGGAGAGAAATGGTAGGTTTGAAATGCATATTAGGATTTATTAGCATATTTTTTTCCAATGTTTACAACCCATTTATTTGAACTGAAAGAGAATTAACTGTGTTTTATATATATTGATAGAGAGCAAGAGAAATCCATCTTTTATCTGTAGAAGTTGCTGTGTGAACAGATTGTAGATATTCTATTAGTTTATTCAATTTTGTTTATTGTGCTGTAAATTACATTTGGAAACCAGTTAGATATTTGCAATTTATGGTTCATATGTGTATAGATATATATGTTTTCTGCTTAAAGCCTAGGCAACATTATACTCATTAAAAATATAACTTGTTCATTATTACAGGTAGTCTGCAGCAGCTTAGCACAATTTATTCTCACTATTTAGAACTATATAATAATCCCAGCAAGTAACTAATAAATTTCTGATAGTTTGGGTCAGTGGAAAAAGTTCTTAAATTTGCTTGGAAATTCTCCAGAAAATTGTTTCATGTTTTTCCATGATTCTAATCTTAGACCATGGGCTTGGTAACAGACACTTATTAATAATTACATCATATTGTATATTTTATATACTTATATTCTTTTTAATTATTAATTTTTTAAATATCTGTATTTATATTATTGTATTAGAATATTGTAAATCAAAATATTGTTTTAACTTAATTAATTAGTCTTTTAAACCTAAGGAGATGAAAAATTTTCACCCATGAATTTTTTCTCCCATGATTACAATACCATGTTTTCTTGTTTATCAATTTTACTCATTGGCAGAAATCTCTACAGACATAGCTTTCCAAGTTGAAAAATTAGAATGAATATTTCAAAAAAGAGTTAGGATTATTATTTTTTGTTTATTTGTTTAAATTTTTATTTTTGGATTTCACTTTTATATAAATAATTTTATAATTTAGATTTTGTCAAAAAAAAAAAATACTGTCTTCTGCTTCAGAAATATATACGCATATTCAGAATATATTATTCTTTTCTCAAATTTTTAATTAATTAATTTTTTAATTTTTTTTTCCCTTTCAGTCTTAAAGAGGAATTGTAGCAATAAGTTTTCATTTCAAATGTTTTTTAGACCAATCACTCAAAATCAATGGGTTGCACTCATTCTGCTGTCTTTCGCTGGCATTTGCAATAGGTGAGAAATTTTCATTATATTTAATTTTAATCTTTTTTTAGAAATAGGTTTGATATATTCTTCTAAAGGATTTATCTTTTTCTTGACATTACCATAATTAAATTCTCATCCAAATGTGATCTAAAATTTTCTTTTTCTATCTTTCTTTCCGTTATTTCTATCTTCTCTCTCAGATTACACTCTTCTTTGCTAAAAATATAATTAAATCAAATTCTTTCCTAATTATTTCTATAATTTTTTTGGCTATTTTTTTAGCACTAACTATTTTTATACCTTATATGTATTCACAATTTAAACTTTTTTTTTGTCCACCTTGATAAATCAAGAACAACATTGTTAGTCTTCTTTAAAAATTTCATCATTTGTATATATTTTTTAATTTGTGTGTATAAACAGTATAAGATAAACAAAGCAGCCATAAATAGACAAGTTCAGAATAAAAAATTTTCCACTTTTAACTCCTCTTATAAGAAAATGTATTATTTACTATATTTGCATTTTTCTATCCTTGTTGTGCCTCTAGTTATTATTAATTAGTAAATTATATTGCTAATTTGATATGAATCAATTACTCAAAAAAAATTTTAAACATTTTCCGCTAATAGAAAGTACTTTCAAGTTTAAACTCCTGATCTTAGGTATGATGAATAATTGATCTAAGCAAAAAAAATTTTTATATTAAATTATAAACTGCTGATTGTGAGCAATAATTATGTTTGTAAACTATGTGTAAATACTGGATGAGGTGCTGCCAACATCTGAATGTAATATGCTTGTTTCAACTGCATTATAGCTCTAAAAAAATTGATCATCTTTTTTTAATTTACAAGATTTTGATGGTGAATTTTAAGTTAGAGGTCTGAATATTATTAGATTATTCTTTAACATGATCTTGGAGTCTCATTTTCCACATTTTTTTCAGAAGTTAGTTACATTTGTTTCTAAACTCTCAAAAACTAGATTAAGTCTATTTAAATTTAATAAAAGCATCATTTAAAATAGTTTTACCACTTATATTTGCAGGTGTACAATAAACTTCCAATTGATTCACAGTAAAAACATAGCAATGCATTCATATTTAAAAAATAAAAACTTCATTAAGCACAAAACTATTTTATAAATGGTCACAACTTCAACAAATAATTATACGTCTATTTCTTTTATGTGTATCTGTGTATATATATTATACCTCAAAAATAAGCTTTAAAAGCTCCCTAACATCACCTTAGCTTAACTGGTAACAAGCAGATAATAATATTGCTTTTAATATTTAGATATGTAATAATAAATATCACAGGGTTGTGAAATTAAAATATAACTGTGTATATATAAATAGGAATAAAAAAATCTAATAATATTTACAATAGTTCCAACACAATTGAAATAAAACAACTATATAAAAATAATAAA
Organism: Epiperipatus broadwayi; assembly: GCA_028023455.1. Lineage (NCBI taxonomy): Eukaryota > Metazoa > Onychophora > Udeonychophora > Euonychophora > Peripatidae > Epiperipatus > Epiperipatus broadwayi. Next base: position 303,256 of record JAQFVV010000457.1, read on the forward strand.
TATTTTCTTTATTATTAATTATTGAAAACAACATTATGGACTAATTTATGTTTGACCATTATTAAGAATAATATTAACATATTCTCTCTAAGTTTTCAATGACATTACCAAATATAATGTTATCTTTGGGTTTAAAATATTTATGTGTGATAAATAAGACTTAAAAATGTATTATTCAATTATAAATCTTTATCAGTGATATGGCTAAATAACAAAAGGTATTTTATTGTATCTAACCCATTCTCAATACAACTCAATATTAATATTTAAATTATATATGCTAGTATTAGCAATAAATATCAATAACATTTCTTAAACAGTGTACTTTTAAATAAATATAATATAATAGTATTATGTGCACCTAAATTTCCAATTAGATAATGAATGCAAAAATTTATGAAAGACAAAAGTCAAATAATTTAGTAAATATAAAATCAATTTATTTACACACAAAAAAAAAATTGAAATAATTAAAATATAATTATAACAATGATAAATTAAATTCTCATCAAAGTCTAAAAATATCTCCAATGAAATACAGGGGATTTATCCCATTCTGTACTGTACTAAAACAAAATATACTTATGTATCTAAATATGTTATGGAATGAACAAATCTTTTAGGCAAGTCTTAAATAAAACTCAAGTACTAACTACTTATTAAATACCTAAAGTGAAACGTTTTATTTGATTTTTCTTTATTATAGTACAGTCATTCTCTCAAAATGGGTATCTTTAGTATATAACTTTTATTCTTCTTTTTTTCTAATGATAATAAAACATCTATCTTTTTATACTCAAACCATAAGAATACATTTGGCATTATGAATTTACCTGATTTCTACAGGTTAGATATATACATCACCAGGAGGCCTTCTCTCTATTATATGATTATATAATATTATAACAAAATATTTATGACCATGGAGATAAATGTATATTAACATAAGTACATGTGTCATTGCAAAAGGTATACCTACCCAGGCTAGTATTTATGAATCAATTAAATATAAGGCATTAGGAGCTTCTTTCTACTAAACAACAATATTATTATATGTAAAATCTAATCATCACAGAAATAATGTATAAGTCTACAAAATATTTTTAATGTCCTTCTATCTACAAAATTTAAGTTTATTTTAACAAAATAGATTGAAACTTTTAGAGCCATAAAGCAAATATATTTTTAACTATTAATTATAATAACTAATATTAATAACCTGTCTCCAACACAAGTTACACTATGTCATCAATATTAAAATTATAATTATATAATTAAATCATACTACCTATATATTCCTGTTTATTCTTGCTTTTCATTTGCTAGAACTTTTTATTTTATTTGAAAATAAGGAAAATAGTTAATAATAATATACAATAATATATATGTATTCTGTTACCTAAAAATTATTAAAAGTCTTAAAGGTTTTGTGAAGATGTATTTCGCAAATTTTATCCAAGTAAAGTTTTTAAAACTTTTTTTTTAAAAAAAAAAAAATTGATTTAAATTCTTCAGTACTTCTAATGTGAAATCCCAAAAGACAAGATAAGAATTTATCCTTGCAAAATAGGAAGATAATGAGGAATTCTATTTTTTTTTAATGAATCCATTAGCATAGTAAATTTTAACTATTAAGTAAAATCAAAACAAGTGGTTTTCCTCCATTTCTAAATGAGTTATAATAATTAATTAGTAGTTTTCCCTGATGTATCACAAGCATTGATATTTCTTTAGAAAAGATATTTAAAGAAAGGTTCCATTTGCTTTTTATTATTGTAGCAGATGAGTAATTGAATTGTTAGAGTCCCTGAAGTAGTTTAAAAATTTCCATTTTAAGAAATTTATTTAAATTCTATTTTTTCATGTATTTTAAGCTTATGAAGACATTTTCAGATATTTTAATTATTCATTTGGACATTCTCAAGAAAGGCATTTTCCACAAGGGCAAATAATTGTAAAAATCAGCTTCTTCATCATCAAAATTATTAAAAACCAACATGATTAAATTTAAATATTGGTCTCATGCAGTTTAACCAGCAGATGACTAGCAGTGAAAGAGAAATATTTTTTTTGTATGCATATATTTATAGCTTTTTTCATGTGATGATTTTATTATTATCTTCACTCAAATTTTATAACTCTTTTAGCTTTTTACATGTTAGTTTTCTGCAGTTTTTATAGATATTATATTCTTGCAGATGATCGTAAAGTTTTTGACCATTTTAAGATACTCTTAAATAGAATATTATATACACCTGGGTCTCATTTTATGCGGTAGATAGGTTCCTCAGAATATGCGCACAAAAGAAATCACACAAAAATAGACTTAACTTACCATGAAAAGTGGGGGATATGTTCCAGTAATTTTCAGAAATTGCATAAAAACAAAGCAACAAAGAAAAATTATTTTAAAATTTGCATTAAAAAAATAAAGAAATAAAGTATGACTAATAAAAAATTTCATATATTTGAAAAAAATTAATACAAGACAAATGTTTTTTATTAATTACAGTATTTAATTTTACATTTTTTCATACATATTTTAATCATTACCGCTATTTGACAATATGCGTTCGTTTGTGAACTAGTAAGAAATCAGATTCGTGATGTAATGTACAACTAGGACCACTTTCAGTCTTGTGCTATGTGCTATGTTAATAGTTTTCTGTTTCTATATTAAAAAAATTGGATCACAATCAAAACAAAAAGATTATACATTATCATTAGAAAGATTATTTTCAGTTTAAAAAATCAATAAAATCTTCGTTATTTATTTTAACAATCTAAAAAAAATTTTATTTCTGTTATATCTAACAAAATACGTTTTAAAAGTTTAAAATTTTTGAATATTTATTGCGATATTTTTATACATAAGCATAAATCTATTATTATTATTTACTCATTAGTATAAGTAGGTTATTTACATAGAAGCTAAGATTCTAAATACAGCGTCAGGCCCTATTCAAGTTAGGTGCTAATATAATGTTATATTTTTGAAAGAAAAAAAAAGTATTTCAAGTCAAAATAAGTTATTAATAATTTAAATTTATTAATATCTAATAAATATAGTGAAATATGAAAGATATTATCGCATAACTTCAAAATCACATTAAAATAATCCGCATAAAACGAGACCCAGGTGTACTTCAATAAAATTAAATGTACAAATCGTAGAATAAATATTTAAATTACAGATATTAAAATAAATCTAAGCTCATTTGCTTATATAGTCATATAAGTCTGAACTCAGTTCAGCACCCATACATTTTGGTATCTTTGGTTTTTTAATAACCATAGCCATCACTACTCTATTAGGCAGGATTGGTATTAAACCACCAAACATCACATGATCACTATTTCTTATGCTTGCTCAGAACTTTTATTAAAACAGACAAAACTTTTCATACAGAGATGCCACTTAGTGCAAGCCAGAGTAATCAATGGATGCCAGAAGGCTTATGCATAAAATCCCTATCTAGTGCCTACTCATCCAATTTCCTCAGACTAGTTTCTAGCTTGTGGCTTTCATCAGTGAGGAGCCTTGGATCTGAGGGCACTGCACTTGCATAAAATCCCTATTTAGTGCCTACTCGTCCAATAACCCCAGTCTAGTTTTTAGCTTGTGGCTTTTGTCAGTAAGGTACAGTGCTCTCAGATCCAAGGCTCCTCACTAACGAAAGCCATAAGCTAGAAACCAGTCTGGGAATATTGGATGAGTAGGCACTAGATAGGGATTTTATGCACAAGCCTTCTGACATCCATTGAATACTCTGGCTTGCACTGAGTGGCACTACTGTATGGAGAGTTTTGCATGTTTTAATATTGTTACTTGATAGTTATGTTTTTTTATTTAGTACTATTTTAATTATTAATTGAAAGATTATAATAATTTCATAGTTATGGGGGATTACAAGAGAAGAAGATTGTCAATCATGTTTACATTACCATTACTGGCATCATCTTAATGTCTTTCTACTGTACTATTTCAGGATTATCAGGAGTTGCTACAGAATATATTTTTAAAAAACAGCAAGTAAGTTTACTGTCAATTAAATCTTTTATTGTGTGTGTGTGTTTATAGGTGTGCAATGATTCAATTCAATATTTTAAACATATGGCTCTGTAGACATTGAAAAAAAAAAATATGATGATGGTTTCTTGGATGCATTTCAATCAACAGATGTCTGTAGTTAGTTCAAGTTCCACATGGCTTTTAAAATGTGATATATCATTGTTTTGTATTTATTGATTTATATTATAGAAATTTATTTTACAAATGCACTTTTCAACTAAGTACTTATCACAGCAAACACTTCATAACAATAATCTTTTTGTATTAATGCATTTTATTCATTATTATTTATTTAATAAAACTCAAATGTATTTATAATATTCTCTATATGAGTGCATAATAGTCTTCATCTTTTAATCTTTCATCTCTTTATATTATAGTAGAGAGAGTACATGTCACATAATCTTTTCCCCAGAGGAAAGGCAAGAATGATATTAACTTTAATTTATATACCATGATCAAACCATAGAAGTGTCACTATTATTTCTATTTAATGCACTATTGTCTAAACACACTATATCCCTCCTATATTACGCATATCCATTGTAAGACTGATAATCCAAACTCAATTTAATATGACAGTTAGTAACTCATCATAGCTATTACTTACATGTATAGTATATTTCATACACCTATATATAGAATATTGTAATGAATGAAGAAATTAATATACTTTTAAATTAATAAAAAAATAATTTATTTAAAAAATTTAATTTAATATCAAATAATAATATATATCTATATATACATACAAATGAGCAATTAAGATTATTATATATTATCTAATTATTATGAATGTATGTCAATAAATATAATGTAATCAGCACCTATTACCCTTATATGCTTTTAAATTTCATGTATATCAAATTATTAATAAAAATACTTAAAATTAATTTTAAAATTAATGTATAATATCCATTTGGTATGTCTTAATAAAAATAGCATAATACTCTGTTCTCATTCAATAGTTTATATCAATATATGATCCAAAACATGAGTAAACAATTGTTGCATTCTTTGTAGGACTATTATGAGGTGGCAAATTTAAGTCAAAGTTTGGGGAGAAAAGTTCAAAAATAAAAATATAAAAAAAAACAACAACTTTCTTTTCTTAGTTTATATTCAACTTTTTTTCTCATTTAATCAAAGAATAGTAATGTAAATTTTAATGGTAAAAAAATATATATATTATTGTTATACAGATTATTTAGAGAGTATGAAGAACAATATGACAATTAAAATATGCTATTTTAAAATTTTTATGCAAAATATTGAAAATGGTCTCACTTAGAGTTCCTATTTTGTTTACGGCTTGTCCATAATGTATGCACACATGAAATTATATTTTTTCTTCATGATATTGTCCATTTTTACTCCACATATTTTTTTTTCAAATTTCATAATTAATTTATTTTGACCTTTGAAAGAAATTTTGAACATTTGCATATGTTTTTTTAACTTTTTATCTGAAGAGTTTAGAGATTAGATGTTTTATCCCAGATTAAATTTATCACCAAGGAAAAAAGCTATTCATTATCAAGTCTAGATATTCATCTAGACACCATTCTCACACACCACTACACCATCAGGTTGGTTGGTTGCTCCCATACTCAATCTGATCGCACTAAGCAAAACTCTGCTGCATACTTTAGTTTAAATAGTAGTGATGGTAAAGCTCTAGTTTTTAATTTATATTGGCCTCTATCAGACTTTGCGATAGTTACTATTTTCATCTACTGTGGCATAGGAATTCTTGATATAATACCCATTTTTAATGTTGATTTCTGCTGATTTCAATCAAAAATTCAACAAGCATAGATTTTGCCTATGTATCATTTTTCCAGTAATGTACTTGAGCTCAGAAACTTCTTTCTCAAATATCTCCTTATTTGTTAATTAACATGATAGATCTTAATTTGTTTATTTCTATAATTATATCTGGTAAGCTATTTGCATAGATTCTCTTTTTTATTAATTTTTTTTAAAAAATCATTTTTTAATTACTTATTTTACATAATTTCAACTTTTTAATTTTAACATTAAATTATTTTTTTGTATATAATAAAGTTATATATTACCTGTTTTTAAAAAATTATTGTAGTAAATGTTGATCAAATTACTATTTTTTATTATCATTAGCAAGAAATTACACCTGTTTAGTATTTCTCTTTTCTTTGATTTTTTTCTTTTTAATTTGGACATTAATAAAAAGATTATTATCCAATGATAATATAATTCTTTGACAATTATTTATTAATCTTATCATAGTTATTTCTCAAGAATGAGAGTGGTATCTATAATATGCAAAACAAATATTCTTCAGTTTTAATATGCACTTTCCCCTCCCCTCCTCCTTTCTAACTCTCTTTTTTTTAATCTAAATTCTATTTGATTTAATGGTCATTCCCTTACATTCAAGAATTGCTTAAATAAAATATTTCAGGATTAAAAGAATCTACTTCCCTTTTCTCTCTCATACACTGTTATATATAATATTTCTTTAAAATTGTTCTGCTCATTTGTCCAATAGTTTTATCTACTTAATTAACATATATTTTAGATCACAGAACTATCTGTAGAATTACCTATATATTTATTGAAAGCTGATTGTCATGAATAAATGCTTGCTAAAAAATACATAAAATCTAAATTTATATAATAAATAATTATATTAGTTTAACAACTTTATCATGTTTCTATGTATATATGAATATAGGTACATGCAACTTGCCACTGGTAACACTGTCATGAAATAAAATTTGTTTTAAATGCAAGTTCTCTTCATGATTACTCATCTGTGAAGAGTTACTCTTTTAATGAAACATCAATAAGCCAATTAAGAAGGCCATAAGTTTGGTTTATTTAAAGTTTTACAATGTTACTGATTATAGCTTAAGAATTTAATTCTATTCACTTTGGGGAAATATTAAATTTATCAAAGTAAGGTATGATATCATATTACTCTAGCATACCGTTTAAGTCTGTATTGAGTAGTAATCCATTATATATTACTTTACTTGAAACTCATCTATGTAAGCTTGAATAATAGATACCTGATAATAGTGCCAACTAGATTCACATTTGTAATTTCAATCTATTGACAAGTTTAAAATTTATTAGCTCAAATAGTAAAATATAAGTAACGTGGGTCTGCTGCTAGATGGGTATTTGCAATACAGAGCTTTTTACTAATGAAGATTAATAGCTAGTAACTATTCTGAAATCTAGGTATTATCATCTGACATTAATTGATTACTCAATTTTACACAGATGGTTATAGAGTATAATGATTTAGAGTGGATTACTGCATTTAAATACTGCTAATACCAGTAGTCATGAAATTTTTCAATCAATTTTATTAATATTGAAAGCATTCAGTCATACAATTTTATAATAATTTTCCTAGAAAAAAAAAAACTAGCTTAAGAAAATAAAAAATAGAGACTGAATTTAAGATAATTAAATCTTTGACAAAATGGATGTCATATATCTAAGCCTCAAGAAATAGAATTTTTTATATTTGTGAAGTAAATTGCTGTGGATAAAATGGATATCAGTTTCCAAAGTTATACTTTTTTAAGAAAGGAGAAAAATAATATTGTCTTAAAAGTTATCTAAAATTAATATTATTTGTCTCCAGAAAGTTGTTGATTTAAATGAGTTTGAAAGTCTCCTTCCAAGGCAGTTTTAAAAAATCAAGATTAGTCTTAATATTTGTCACTCAACTGGATACCTAATATCAGTACTAATCTTAATGGTTGCTAAATAAAAATATATATTTGGATTGTTCTAATTTTTGTTTTCATTCTTCTTTGATTCTACAATTGTTTTTTTCTATCTATATAGGTCTCTGATTCATATGAAGTCACATTCAATCAAAATATTTTGGAATCTTTTTTATTAATGTTAACTGTATTGGATAACAGAATACCTTTTTTATCTTATTAAGGTATAAATTAGACTTTATTTCGTTGAATTTCTGCTCATAAATATAATTCAAACCTTCATGGATTGATATCTTGCATAAGGATTGATCAATAAAATGTATATTATCTCAAAAGAGATATATATGGCTTATAAAAAAAATAATTTATATACTTCTTTTTTATGAATTTGTTTAAAATAAAATCTTTTAATAAGACTTTGAAATTAAAGTTATTTTTAAATATGGAACAGTTTTTTTTTTTAAAATCTTTCCATATTAAATATTTATCTTTTATCTTAATTTCTGGAGTATGACACTTTGTTGAGACTAATGAATTTAATAAAATTATTTTTTCTAAATTCATTAATCTTGTACTCTCATTAAACTTTGCAAATATATATTTTAATAAAAAATAACTATTGAAACAATCTAAAAGAACATTTGCACCATCATTGAAGAATAACCAAAAGATTTCTATTGGTGCAATACTATAAAAAAATCTTATGATGAGATGATTTCCTGGATAAAAAATCTTTTTCAGTTATTTTCTTGTATTTTTCAGGGGAATAATAGATAATAAACATGACATAGTTGGTGAAATCTTTTCTACATGGACTGATTGTATAGGGATTGCCATCACTATAGATTTTCAATTGTAATTCACATATCAAATTAATACATCCTTAATTTCATCAATTTTTTTTATTTTTGTAATATGTTTATTTTTATTTTTACTGAAGTCATAGTCATTGATATAAATTTATAATTGTTTTTTTTATTTTTACTTTTTATTTGCTTGACATTTTTATACCCCTATCTATGAGAATTGATAAGTAATTTTTAAACCAAAATATAATTATTAATCATTGAACCTCATTTAAGTTTGGCTTATTAGTTCTTAGGAAGCCTTAAAATAGAACTTCTAATAAATCATAGATCTGTGTGTATAAATTAGTATTTATTGCAGAAGTATATTTACACTAATAAAAATACAGAACCACTCTTCTCCACCCTTTTTTTTTAAATATCTGCAATTTTACATTAAATAAAACTTTCAAAATGTAATGTCTTTCATCTCCATTTGATTTTTTTAAATTACAAAGAATAAAATTTATTTTTAACAATAATAATTTAATGATATAGTTGAAAAATTATCCTCTGTCCTGATATATATATGACTGTACTTGTATTCTGCTATATGTATATTAAAAAAATATCACAAAATTTATTCTTGCCACTTGAAGATCAGTGTTATAGCAAGATGCATTTCAAGTTGTTCCTAGATGCATGTAAACAATGTCAGTACTTACATAAACCATTATAATAGTAGTCATACAGTTGTTTGAATACATTAATGTTGTGGTTGTAAAATATGTACATGGAAATTCAATAAGTCTTTTGTACTCCAGAAAAAATAAGGGAAATATATTAGAGAAATATATTTTAGATCACTACCAGATAAGGTTTTAATTAATTGATTAAATTTGAGTAGAATGTAACAATGGAAAATATTTACATAATTTGTGATAAGAAAATTGTGTTTGGTAAATGCCAAGAAATGTTTGCTAATTACAAATATTTCTTGATACAATACAAGTTGAAACTATTAATTAAAAATGCAAAGAGGAAAACAAAACTGATAACAATCAAGAATGAACTCTGGATTACTGCAGGCAGAACTGCAAAGATAAATAGCAGGGTGCAGCAAAGTGCATAGTTCTTATTCAAATGAGTTTAACAAGTGACTGGTTGAGTTTTTAACGAACAATAGCTGTAAGAAGCTTAAGTGACAGTATGGTCCTCTAGTGTGAGTCAACAGAATTGTGAGCAGCAGCTGAATGAAGTCAAAGAATTCCGTTAGTTTGAGGAGCAGAGCCAAAGTGTTTGGAAACTGAAGCCAAAGGAAGCATCCGGATAGCAGCAAACTGTATGCATGTTGTGGGGTTTGAACCATAAGTGAACTATACCATCTTGGACTGTGTCAGTAACTATTCTCTACTAATAACTTTTATCATTATTCTAGTCTGTATCTAGGTTTGTTATTTATTGATTTATTTGCTGATATTCTAAGTACCTGCATTCGAATACACAATTAATTACAGTCAACAGATTAAATTAAGAATCTTTATTCAGCTGAGAATTTATCCTAGAATTTTTTAGCTCTCAAATATTGTGCTAAACTGCATAAAATAATTAATTTATTTGCAAGGTGGCACTTCCTGGTCAGCGCTTTGACATATAAAAAAAATAATAATAATTAATCCGTCTGTAAATTTTCTAGTCTATTCTAACTCTGTGAAACAAATCTCTAATATTTATTTTACAAGTTGAAAGTAGAGAATATCATATATTACAATTGTAAAATAATTATTAGTTCCAAAAAAAGATTGCTTTCATTATATTCAAGAAATCTAAGTGCACTAAATCTAGATTCAAATTCTTCTCTGATGGAGACCAGAAGTTTGAACTAGTCTTGGAATATAATAGGACATTGCTAGATAGCGATTTAATAAGCTCTACAATCTTGCATCTACACGTTACTCAAGCTACAGTATAGATGACAGAACTAAGTAGTATACCTGGAATTTGTTTCTGAAAAGCATTGTGTAGGATAGAAACACAATGTTTATTTATTTTTTTAGTTCTAAATTTTAATAGAGGAACTAGAGCTTGGTATGTAGTATCAAGTAATCTATTTCAAAAATGTCTATCAAAACAATAACTTTTTTTTAATTATATTTTGTATATATGTGTGTTTTGTAAATAATAAATATTTTATTAATACTAGTAAGTATTTTAATTTTTTTTAAATGTGTAATTTTAAAATAAGTTCATTTATTAAATTCTAATATATACTAATGTTCTTAATATTAACCCAACTATCAGAATGGTAAATTTCAGCTTTTATTGTTTTTTATTTTATTTTTAGATTGCATTATTTATTTTTAGAACTTCTAAATTTGAGAATTGAGCAATTGGAACTAATATTTATCATCGTAAATGACAATTGATAATTGTAACAATATTATTTCATTAATTTACACTTTTTTGTGATGTAATGGAGCCATTACAGTTTAAACTATAGCATTAAACATTAAAATGCTACAGGAAGTTGCAGTAAGAGGGCAAAAAGCAATGGCTAACTACTACTGATTATGATCATATGCTATCATTGAATCAAAATATACTTTTATATAATTACTTTACCTGTTTTTTAAAAAACAACTTAATATCTTTGCCACTTATAAGTAGCCCTGAACATCTTAAGGCAGTGATAGATATATGGATTGAGATGTAAAATTCCAAATTGAATCTCATACTTATCATTTCTGGTGCTCAGGTATCACATGACATCTCCAGAAATTAATTATTTGACTATTTTTATTAACAAATGTTATCAGAGAATATAGATAAGTTTATTAATATAGAAATATGTTTTATTTTTATTTTTTTTAGCTTTCACTTCCACTCCAAAATATTCTTTTATATATCTTTGGAATAGTGTGCAATATTTTACTTTTTTTGATGGGAGGTAAGAAATTTATTTTTATTAATATTAGTTAAATTTCAAACTTTCTAGAGAAAGAATTAATCTTTCATCAACATTATTATTATTAAATTTATTGTTTTTATTTAGTTATCAGTTAAGTTTTTATTGTTTATAATTTGGCTTAGATCTAATAACTGCTTAGAATTTGATTTTATGTTTTGTAAATTAAAATATTATTTGTATTAGTATGATCCACAGCAATATTTCACATGATTTTTTTTATTAACATTTTTATAGATAATGTTTTTATAAAGTTATTTTGAATATATTTTAATTTTTAAATTCAGAATGCTTTATAAAAGAATCTTCTGCTACTCATCAGCCACTTATGAATTTTGCTGTTTTAGAATTTTAAAAATTACATTTAATAGTCATTAATTTATTTAATTTGATATTTTCACTTTCAGTCAACCAAAAAGATAAAAATTAATCTTGTGCAATTAAAAAATAGCAATTTAGATATGGCAACTGCCATTTTATTTTCTCACATTAGTGCTAATATTGTAGAATGTCTTATAATAGTATAACATATGGTTAGAAAATTCTAATAAAATTTATAATACTTCTAGAATTGAAAAAAAAATTAACAGTTTCTTTAATCACTAAAAGTATTAATTGTTAATTTTAAAAATTCTACATTTTGAACTCTTTTTAAAGATTTTGTGCTTAAAAAATGAAAGCAATGAAAACATACTATGTTTCATAATTTTTTATTGCGAGTTTTTATTTATAATGATTTTTTATTGTGGATTGGTATCTGTTATGTTGACACTTCATTAGCAGCAAGCTTTGTTTTTTGCCATAAGACCAATATCAGTAGTGAAAGTAGTAGATGAATCTTTTCTAAATCTAAACATCTTATAGATTTAGTTCAAAATGGAACATTGTTACTCCTTGAGATTCATACCATGGTTTACCATTCAATCAAGGTAGGAATAAAATCATGAATGGTAAAGCTATTTGCTAGGGCTTATTATGGTAAGAATTGATACATAGCATTACAACTTCATGGAATTGTTTTATCAAAAATCTTATTTGAGATTGCTATATAAAGACTTGAATAATTATTCTCTCAGACATCTTGTGGAGATTTAATCATAAGATTTTATATTTTGAAAATTAGGGAAGAAATTTCCTATTATCTTTTCAAAGATATATTTTATTATTAGTTTTCATATATGTTTGGTATCTGAAATACTTCAAACACAAAAAATATATGGCATATAAAGGTATACATCTAAAAGTGTCACATGTCGACATTTCGCTCTAACAGATCGCAGTCATACATGAGCAACAGCAAGCACAAGTATTTTGGACCAGTATAGTAGCTAGTACAATAAATAGCTTCAAAATGAAGAACAAATAATTTAGAATGGAATTCAGTAAACAAATCCATCAATTGCATTTGTTTTAATTTTTTTGAACTGATATAGTAATATGTTTATGAAATGTGCTAGGTTTATACTTTAGCTTCTCAATATTTAAATCAATTATATATTAAAAATATGTATTAGGAATATCTTTTTTAAACACTTCTTCCTAACTTGATCTAGTTTATTTAAATAAACATAGCATATAAACTTCTCCAATTTCTCATACAATCTTGAATTAAGTTCTGAATCACTTTAAAAATAGTATATAAATAATCTAAAATTTCAACTATTTAAAAATATACTTTTTCAAGGGGAACTCTATACATGAGTAAAATATTAATACATAAACATGAAATATATTGTAACAAGACATATTCTTATCAAAGTATTGATTTATTTATTTTGAGAGAGAGAAAAAAGAATATATCTAAGAGGATATATATTAAATTCATATTTATAGCAACATTTTAATATAACTAATAGTTAACTGACTAAAATTTAATTTCTTATTCTAAATTTTTTTAAAGAAACTATAAAAGGAATAATAATACTAATTTTATCATTATCATTGATTTTCAATAGTTTGTACAAAGTAAGTTATAAAAAAAATCTTTTTTTTTTTAATATTTAAATAATTTTTTTATTTTATTTAAAATATAGAAAAAAAAAAAAAACAAGTTTAATAATTCATATCTAATTAGTTAAAATATAATAAACAGGCAAAACTCTCCTACAGTAGTGCTACCCTGTGCCAACCAGAGATGCCAGAAGGCTTGTGCATAAAATCCCCATCTAGTGCCTACTTATTCCTTTATGCACAAGTCTTCTGGCATCCATTGATTAGTTTGGTTGGCACAGGGTGGCATTACTGTATGGAGAGTTTTGCCTGTTTAATAACAGTTATGTGCTAGCATAAGAGATGGTGATCATGTGATGGTTAATGGTTTAAAATATAATAAATTGTGATTAGTCAGTGATTGTTTTAGAAAGAAGGGGTAAGAAATCACTTGCTTGTTATTGATAGAAAAATGTCTAAAATCATCTTAAAGGGGGGGAGAGATAAAATTTATGAAGTTATGTTTTTATTTAAAGTTTTTTTTTTTCATTTTTAAACTTGATAAACTATAGCACTTTATTAAAGAGTCCAGTGATAATTAAAATGCATTGCTAAATCAATTAAACTCCTAAGGAATTAACTTTCTTGAAAGGAAGGAAATCCATTATTAACATTCTACAAAGGCAATGTCTGGAAAATTTGTCATATTGTTAGAATAAATACTTTGTTAGAAACAAATTTTCTGAAAAGTCCTATATATAGCAAATAAAGAAGAAATGTAGCAAAATATATTTAACCTATTTATTTAAAAAGGAAAAAATATTGTTACCTCATACTGAAAATAAAATGGAATAAGAAAGATTACATTGGAATTCATTAATAGTAACTAAACAGTGAAAATATGAGAAGTTTTCCAGTTGCATATTTAGATAATACTTCACTCCTAATTGTAGGTCTATGGGAATGAGAATTTGTTGGAATAAATATTTCAATGGCAGCTATCTACATTAAAATCTTAATAGTCCATAGACATTTTAAGAAGATACTGCTTGGTTAAAGAAGAATCCAAAAAACTATAGCTTTACTAATTTTCTTGTATAGTATTTTTTGTAAAATAATTGTATAATTTAATTTGTAGTTATGATTGTATTTATATTATTACACAATTAACAATGAAATGATATGGGGAAAAATATTACTGATATTATTGCATTTTTTTTTTTTTTTCGTCAGGGGGAGATTCTGCATGAAAGAAGTAGATATCAGAGCATATGTGTATGCATAAGACACTTAGATATTAGCTGATATAATATATTCTTAAACTACTAATCAATATGTGTTCACAGTTTATAAATTCTTCATTTATTTTGTTGATTTGTGTCAAGGGAGGAATAAAGTAATTTTTCATCCTATTGTCTACATTATTTACCATATGAATAATGGAATTATGTGAGTTCTATTCCTGGAAATTGTAGTTATAGAATTATTTTCATTGCTTGTATTTTTTTGTGTTTCATATAAATAATTTTATTAATTGTCTAATAAAAGAATTCACACTTAAAAAGATATTTCATTCTGATGCCTTATTTTAATATGTGCTTGTGTCACAAATATGGTTTTTGAATTCTCATGATTCAAATATTAAACAGTCTTCCGTTTAATTGATCTTTATTGCTTATTGAAAATTTAGATTTATTTATGTATTTCTATTTTCTGGCATCTGAATAAAAGTAATATAATGATTGTTATTTCTGTAACAGTATTAAAATTTTTGCAAGTAGAATTTAATGACAATCATATTCCAAAACACAGGTTTAAATCCTCACACCATTGTGTGTATTTGATTGTACATATTAAAGAAAGAAGAAAGTTAGCATTTCATATTTAAATGTGGAGATTTTAAATATCTTTTAAGAAGAATGTGTATGATTTGTTCCTGGGAAAATCTTTATTATATTCTCATGGTCATCTATTCAAGAGGGCTTTTTTTTTATTAGTATCACAATTATTTCTATCATTCATTAGTCTGACATGGATTATAAAAATCAGTTTACTATAAGAAGTAATTTTGATTTTTTTTTTTAATTATGAATTTAGTTTTGCCTTATTATTAGTGTGATGTTTTGTAAAAATATTTACATTGACATTAGTATAAGTTTGTGCACTCCAGAAAAGTGGAAATATATTTTAGATCACTTACAGATAAACGTTAGATTTAATTAATGATTAAATTTACATTAATTATGTAAGAACATTTCGACCGATAAATTCCAAGAAATATTTGTTGATTACAAATATTTCTTGATAAGAGACTAATTAATTAATGGAATAGACTTTGTAAATTTCCTTATATGGAAATGAATTTCTACGACATCAAAACATTACCGTATATGGAAATAAATTCCTAAGAAAGTAGTTAATTGTGTGTGTAATTAAAAGCTAAGATGAATTCCGTAGTACAATAACAAACTATAAGTAGGGTAAGCAACAAAGTGCCTGATTCATTCTCCCAGTGTGATTTCCAGAGAGAAAGTGTGACAGTAGATTCAATGAGTGTGCAGTGCTCTACAGTGAAAATGTGTTCAGGAGCAGTAGCTGAACAGGCCCAAAGAGTTTGGGAAACCAAGGCCGGAGAAAACCATCTAGGTAGCAGCCAGATGTGAAGAGCTGATTTTCCATCAGAGTTCCAGTGAGTTTTCCAAGCAGGTGATTGCAGAGAGATGGAAGTGATTGCAGCTAAAAGAAGTTCATAGTGACTGTCACAGTGCTCTACAATGAAGCCAGATGTGTTCACATGCAGCTGAACTGGACTGGGGCCAATATATTTGGAAAACCAAGGTCAGTAATAACCGTCTTAAAGGCAGCCAGTACATCGGGGGAAGCTAACCATAACCACCATTATCCTATTAGGCAGGATTGGTGTTAACCCACTAAGCATCACATGATCATCATTTCTTATGGAGGATTGCATTAGATCCTAAGATCTAGGTGCAGTGCTCTCAGATCCAAAGCTCCTTACTGATGAAGGCCACAGGCCAGAAATTAGTCTGGGGATATTGGATGAGTAGGCACTAGATCGTGATTTTATGCACAAGCCTTCCGGTATCCATTGATTACACTGGGTGGCACTACTGTATGGAGAGTTTTGCCTGTTGTAATAACAGTTATGTGCTAGCATAAGAAATGGTGATCATGTGATGTTTAGTGGTTTATCTGTTATTAATTTATCACTGAGCTGGTAATGTGCACCAGTGGTGTCTAGTTATTATAACAGGTAACATATCATGTAAAGATATATGATAGAAAATTATTGTTTTTTTTTAATTTATAGATTAATTGGTTTATGGGCCTAATATCTGAAAACACAAGTTGATTATTAATATCTAGGCAAAATCCTAACTTATTGCTGAATTAAATGAGATACAAATTCTGTCACCCATGTAACTTTATTACTATACCAAGTTTGTCAAAAGCAATTTGTTGTGATCAGGTGTGGGACGTCATTATTATCTTTTGAATACTCTCAATATTAACAAATAGCTCTAACTTTATCTAGTGAAAAATATTCTTATCTGAGTAATCTGATATTTGCTTTAATCTACTAGTTTTTTCTTGAGAATTGACCTAAATTAATCTTATATCCAGTGCAAATGGACTGCAATAAACTGTTGCTGATAATTCTACAGTTATGCTTCTCTGAAACAGGGCCAATTAAATTTATATGTGATAGCTTTTCATTATCTTCAGTTCTCTATATAATATAATACTGAACTCTCCATCTCCCCTTTAATACAAAATTAAGGTCTTTTAAATAATTTCCTTAGAAACCTGTTAGCTCTTTATTTTTGCAGCTTGTGTATGGTTATCTGATCATTTGCAAATCTTAATCATTGGATTATTTGCAAGTTATTGTATCAAATTTTTGGTGTCAACCTGTGTATATTTAGGTATTCTAGATATATATATTTAGTTAAGCAACATATGTGTTTTGAACTGTTTTTTCCAAATAATTTTAAACAATACAACTAAAAGCATTGCTGATTAAATCAAATTTTTAAATTATGGTACCTCGTGACAATTATTTCTGAATCTACTTTATACATAGCCATCTGAGGCTTAGAAACAACTGTCCTGGAAGTGATTGGCTGCTTTTTTACATTATACAGTAATTTGAAAGTTTGATTAAATAGGCAAATTTATTAATAAATTTTTTAAGTTATTTGGAATTGTTTATTTAAATTCCAGTTTAGCAGTTTGCACATTTAATTTTATATTGCAGATAATGAAAATCACTTTTTTGATGGCTATACAATTTACACTTGGCTAATAATTGCTACTCAGGTAAGAAGTAAAATCTTTTAACAAAGTGTATTTTTTTACTTTTTTATAATTATTTTCATTTAGGGAATATTCTAAATTTGTATGTCAAAATTAAATATTGAAAATAGTTGATCTTTTCAAATTAAGCTTACTATGGGAAGAAATTATAATTTATTTTACTGACTGTCAACCATTAAATATACTCCAGTGTAGCATTTCTAATCTGGGGATCACAACTCCTGAGTAGATTCTGAGGAAATTGCTGTAAAAAGTAGATAGATATAAAAATAATGTCTGATATTTAACATATTATTTAATAGTAAGCAACTATTCCCAACAAGTGTATTCCAAAAAAAAGACAAAACAAAAATAATAATTATATCAATAATAATAATACTCTAGTGATGATTTTTGCAATGACTATACAAACCAAACCGTGAACTGCAATATATTTACATACAAATGTGACACTTTAATTCCTGAAATATCTGCGTAGTGTTACCCATGATATAATTGTATCAAAATTTTGTGAGTTTGAACTAATACTTGTCTAAATTTCAAATTGCTAGGCACAATTGTAAGTTAGTTATTGGAAAATTAATAATGATTTTGTGTACTTCCATGAAAATTAGGAAAAACCACTACTGAAATATCCCAATTATTGAAAATAGCATATGTCGAAAATGCTGTGAAAAAAGTTAAGTGTATTTGAGTGATATAAGCATTTCAAAAATGAGTGAAAAGTTATGAAAGATTGACCTTATAAGTAGATAGTCAAAAATAACCATGACTGGGATGAGATCTGATATGGTTTGATAGACAATATTAATAACAGAAAAAATTCATATTAATCAAAAAATAGTTAGCTTAACTTTAACTGAAGAATTTGGCATGAGAAACATGTCTGTGAAGTTTGTACTTTGGATCTTGATGAATGAACAGAAGCAGTATTGACTAGAAGTTATGATTGATATTTCTTTAAATATGCACCTATTTCTGAGAGTAATGATAAGTGTTGAAATTGCAATTTTCAATATAATTCAAGCCATAACATTAGAACATATAGTGGAAATCTCTGAGTTCACTGCACTTTAAAAAAACATAAATATCATAATTCACAGACTATGCTGCTATATTTCTTGAATCACAAAGACAATACTTTAATGACAAAGGCAACAGTCAAATATCAATGCTATTTAGAAATGCTAGCAGTAGTCTAATAAATAGATCCATCATCATAATAATGCACCAAATCATAGTGCATTCACAGTAAGAGATTTTCTGATCAATAAAAAAAAAGGTGATTACTCAGTTATCATCCTGTCTATTCATTTGATATAACATATAACCAGGGCAATAATAGCCACTAGTGTACAGTTTCACATGTATATTTTTTTAAGATTTATTCCAGGAATTAAATTGTCAGATCTTACATAAAACATGCTGGCCCATCATTCTGTTTATAAAATATTTTGCAATAATATCTTTCAACTTCTTCTCGACAAATGTTTTATTTCAGAAATACTAGTTCTCCATAGTGTTCTTTTTTCCACCATATCTGAATGAACACCTTCAACATTGCATTTGTTGAGATTGTCTTTGAGATTTGGCTACTAAAGTTTATTCATGTTATGTAATTTCTGCATGATGGAATGAGAGGGATGTTTTAATACTATAGGTGGAAAGTCAGGTATTTGATAAAATATTTAAATTCACTTTTACTAGTTATTTATATATGATAAATTATTTTAATAATTTGAAAATTCTCACATTAGTAATGCATTTAAATTGAATCTTTTAAATAAATTTTACCATCAGAATCATAAATATGGAGTTGATGATTTGTTGGAATGGATTCTCAGTTTGTGAGGAGATTCTAAGAGTTATGTCAGCTATAATATTCACTTTTTTTTTTCATGTGTCATAGCATCAGACATGAAGCGAACCCTCTAACCTGGACAACTGCTTGTAAAGGAACTGTGCTGTTCTCTCAACCACCAACACTTGATTAATATCCACTTTTAATCAAATATATTGTCATTTAAATTTGCATTGGTTTTTTTTTTTTTAATCAGGACACAGGTATTGGAAAATAATATTAGTCTATTTTAATTGTAACAATTCATACAATTAACTTAAAGCCAAGAACAAACCTTGCCACTCTCTGCTTTTTAAAAAAAATAGTCCAGATCTTCATTTATTTAATGAAAAAGCATCTGGAAAACCTTCCCAAAATAAAGTAATATATAAACTCTTAGTTAGTATCAATGTACAAAGATAGATCTTATCTTAAAAATTACTAGTTTATTTTCAGATCATTTATCTTATCATAATTAAACACATTTGTTTAAAATCTGTAAAATAATATTACTTTTCTTAAAAACAAAAACTTTTCTAAAATACTTTATCTTACTCTAAAACATTATTTCTAAATAAATTTATTTAATATAATACAGGTGATTTAAAATAAATCAAAAAAATCTTTTGTTTTCTGAAAGTAAAATAAATCTTATTTGCATCTACATAAATTAAAACAAAATCTAAAAAAAAAAATTTTTATTTTAGTGTCTTTGAAAATAGATTTATTTCAAATAAGATGTGTGTATCTATGATAATTTAAATGAAAATTTCAATTATTTATTAAACAGTTAAATATTAGAATTTCTAATTTGTGTCCACATTCAGTCTTTTTCCTTTACAATTTTACATTTATTCCTTTCATTACTACATTTCTTTTATCTATATCTTGATATTAACTACAATGAAATGATTTCTTCAGTACATTGCTTTTATTTTTGAAATGTCCATGCATATAAAACTATGTGTAAATAAAAGATTGTTTATTTTTGTAAATGCACACGGATTTCTTCATTTTAATAACATTTCATTTATTGAAGAAATTTACTCTAGAAATTCACTGGACAGATCATCTCAAAATTTTAGATTAAATTAGAATAAAATTTGTAAATAAAGTTAGTTGCATACAATTTATTATCATATATATATTTATTCCCTGGGTAAATGAAGAAGAGGGTGGAAGCAGCTAAAATGGTTAAACTGAATTATAAAATTAGTGTTGATTTGAATTGATAACAGATCAGCAGTAAAGAATGGTCAATGGTAGACTAGTAGACTGGCTAGTAGTGATTAAGTCTAAAATGGAAGCATTTACTGGTTTGTGTATTGAAAAGGTTATTATCAGCAAAGGGTAATTAACAGAAGCTTATCCAAGCAGCAGAATCCAAAACAGAGATGGTTAATATATAATGGACAAATTATCTGTGCAGATGTAAGCACAAAAGTGTGAATTCTAATAGATTTATTCTATATGTGAAATTATATATGCTTATTTATGTTTCAAGAGACTATTTGAAAGCACAAATATAATAATTGAATTAGTTCTGGTGTAAAAGAAGACTATTTTTACTCAAGGAAGATAAATAGTGTATGAATATTAATGGACTATTACCGTTTTATGTTGTTTTTAACACATTATTATTGTTATTAAATAAATCTTACTATATATACATTTTGAAGTATACTGTTTATTTATTTAGCTCCCTGATTGGTCTTTAGAAACCTTCAGGACATAGCAATTTTATTGTTTTTAAAAAAATAATATATCTTGTGAATGAGTTTTAAATATATTAAAAGAATTTTAAAAATTTAAAGTTTACTTGTCTAAGAGTCAAATAAATAAGAACAAATACATAGTTTAATTTTGTTTCCAAATTAAGAAATATGGTTTAAACCTTGCTGTAAATGAGAATATATTTTTTATTTCAAAATAATAATATATCAACAGCCTGATCATTATTTTGGAAAGAAGATAGTCAAAATTGCTGAAAATATGATAAGATTCGGAACTCATATAACCATCTTCATGGCTCTAAAGTATAATTAAAATTGTTATTTTATAAACCATTTTAATATTGATGTTATATATTTTTCTGAATATGTCATATATATTTTTTAAAATAAGACCATTAGTCAATACTTTTAACAGACCTTAGAATTTACAAGCACCAATTTTTCTTGTGGACTATTCTTATATTTCTGCAGTTATATTAAGTGATATTTTTATTTCATGTTCAGTCTTTGTTCAAATTTGTTGAATTGTTTACACTTATATTCCAAAGCTACTTTAGAAATAATTATGATAAAACATTCATAAATATTTCCTCTAAGAGAAAAGCTTCTCCAAACATGAATATTGAAGAAGACATTATTCATTAATCTGAAAATTGAATAAGTTTTGCATTTTTTCCATTTTCATTTCATATTTTAGATAAAAATAGCAGGTTATGCCATTACTGGTCAGTAATTTGATGGCTAGTTAAATTAGTCAGCTATCTGGAAAAAATCTAAATTAAATGGAAATTCTCAGCTTTCAGAAAAGATGTCCAAGTTAGATATTGATTTCACACTTATTTTATCTTATTTTTCTGTTCTCATGTAATTTTATAAATTGATAAAATGTCATATGGTTTTTAATAATAACACAAGTATGACTAGATCACTATTAGGATTTATATCTCAAAACTTCTGAATTCTATAATATAGGAACACTTTGAATTTATATAATTTATTTGTAAATAGCCTATAATTTGTGTTTCAATTATATATACTTTTAAATAATAACTTTCCTTGAAATAAAAAAGAAAATTATTTAGTTTTTTGTATATATAAAATTGATAAAAGTATTTATGTACCCCTTTTTTTTTTTGGTAGACATATAGAAAATATTTTATTTATATGATATTCATTGTAAATGATATGTTTTATAATGCAAGAGACAAGAAATTGAATGATTAATTACTGGAAGTCTTTTTCAGAAAGATCAATAGTTTGGGAATGTGCAAAAAAATAGAGACTATACTATTTGCTATCATTACATTTAATATTTAGTCATTTGTTAGTAAATCTGTAAGTCATTCTGTTAATTATCATGATGAAGTTTATTTTTTGTCTGGTAATCTTATTTAGTAATATTTTCACTTTATTGTTATTTTATGATTAATGTATTTATCTTCTTTTTACACAGGTTGGGAATGGTCTCATCATGTCTGTCATTATGAAATATGCAACCAATTTAACTCGTCTCTTTTTAATATCATCAGCCATGCTGATTACTTTAATATTATCTATTATATTTTTAAATTTAAAATTAAATGTATATTTTTGTGCAACATTTATTTTAGTTTTAGTTGCATTAAAATTATATCACAAATAAAATATTTATTTTAAAAAAATATTTCTGAATTTAATTATTGACCAGAAAATTTATTATATGTATTTTATCATCTTTTTTTTCTTCACTTATATAGTTATATAATGTCAAGGTTATTAATGAATTTTATTTAATAAATAATATATATGTAAATTATCTTTGCAGCTTTGATCACAAGTAACAAATTTATATTAAGATTTAGATTTACAGTATAATTGGGCAATTTTATACAAAATTCAATATTTTTATTTATTTGGTAGAAAATTTACAAACATATTAATGTGAACAGCATTAGTCTCATGTAAAATGTCCTATTCTTGCTATATGTTATTCAGAATGTCCAAGTAGTTCATTTTATTACAGTTACAGATTTCAGGACATTGATATTATGTTTTCTAAAGTCCCCCTAGAATGTCCAAGTAGTTCATTTTATTACAGTTACAGATTTCAGGACATTGATATTATGTTTTCTAAAGTCCCCCTAGATCTATATGTCATATTTTTTAATAAATTCTCAAACACTTTTTTTTTTTGGATTCATGGTGATTTTAAAAAAATAATATAAAATTAATTAACCTATTATTTTACAAACACTGATTATCAGTATTTAGAAAGAACTGTATGATTTTTAAAAAAGAATCCTAGATTATATTTTTACAATTCACAATTTGATTTGATCAAAATAAAGTTATATTGATAATGTGTGTTCATAACTGAGTTTACATATATATAGAGAGGGTGGGAAAGTAAAAGAGATCTATAAATATGTGGTTAGATGGATAAATCTAAAAAGAAAACAAAGCATTATATATAAAGACAGAAAAAGAATATATATATATATCACTATGATGGTCAAATATCCAATATAATTTATTTGTCCATAATGTTGTCACAAACACATAAATAAATAATCAATCAAACAAGATTGAGATAAACAACTATTAATAAGTATATTTAAATAGTACTACTCAATGGAGATGAAAGCCGGTTTGATAACTATTTAAATATACTTATTAATATATATATATATGTCTGAAAGTTTGTGATGATGGTATTTTAGTAATAATTATATGTTGAACTATTTATCATCTAACATTAATTGTTAAATGTCTTTAGAAAAATTTAAACTTTTAAAATACATTTAAGTGTTAGAGAGTGTTTTCCAAACATTATGGATTATCACACTAGATTATTTATGGGATTATTTGCCCATTATCATGTGAGCAACTTCTTTAAATTTTTTTCTATGTATTTTTTCTTTCTGTAAAGTATTTTTGTCTTTTCCCAATTGAACACATGTTCATTGGTATATACAATGTCTAATAATCCTATAAGTCAATCCAGTGTGGGAATACTCAATGTATGGAAGCCTCTAATTAACATTGGTCTTAGGAAAAGTATTAAAAAAAATATTGAAGGACTCAGAAGGATTTGAATCATGAAATTTCTATTATCTGTTGCCTTTGACAGAATAGTTCAGTTGTTTAGACTATTGCATTGAAATTCAATATTCAAGAATCTAAAAATGTAAGTTTGATTCCAGAGCTAGTATTGTCACTGATCAGACCAGAAACACTTGAAGAAGAATGGAGAATAATCTACTCGCAACATTGTGTAATTGCTAACCTGTGTTGTCTATTTAAGTGTTATTTCAAATAAGTTGTTTATATTTGAAAAGTTTACAATTTTCTATACATTCAACGTTTAATAATAGATGATAGAAATAATCGAACATATTATCACATCTAATATACCATCATCATAAATCTTCAGGCAAATACATTTTATTTTGATTCATTTTTCTGTATTTTTTTTTGTTTTGTTTTATAAATTTTTGAGTGTGTGTTTTTAGTAGATATTTCTTTTTATTTAAAACATATTGGTTTTTTTAGTGGATCATTTTAAGTAAGTAGAATAAAAAAGTTATTAGTAATAATTCATTATTTATAGAGGAATGATGAAAAACAAAATAATATTCATAGGCTTGCCAAGTCTTGAGTGGTGTCTCATTAGTTTTACTCAATTTCTATGAATAGCTAAATACCCATTTACCTACCAAAGTTGGATAACTGGGGCAGATACCTGAGAGAAAAATTTCTAAGCTTTTTGAAAAAAAAAAAAATTAGTCTTGTATTGAACCCTAAGTTATAAGCATGGTAAGTAGATGTGCTATCTAGTATAATAGAGTCCTGCTAAATAATTTTTTGAGACTTGCTTCAACAATAAAATTAATTACCCATCCTGCTGATGAAAAATAAGACTAATATCAATTGTGTAATTAATATATCTAAGAATATGTGTAGATAGCATATTTCAATTATAGATAATTAGAAGAATAAATCTTTTCACATGACATGATGCAGAACAACATTAGCTTCAACTATTCTCACACCAATTTGCAGTTAATTGCTATAAGAAATTATAAAACAAAGGCATTAAGAATGCCAGCATTAACATTATTAACAATGAGATGTGGATTTGTTTACATTTCTTTAGAGAATCTTTAAGATAATTGTGAAACCCTTTTAATATTTTATTAACAATCTTGATTGTGTATGCATATATAGTATATTCTACTAATTAAGTGCTACTCTGGAAAAAAAATTATATATATAAACTAAATAATTCACGCAGGATAAATTTTCAGAATATATAAATAAAATATAATAAAAAGCTTGTTAAGGAAGGTGGAGTATTTGTTTTTTATGCTTGGATTATTCTGTGGTTTCATTCATAAATCTTAGGTTATATTTTGTGATGATAAAAAACATGAATACAAAAAAGTTTTTAACCTGAAAAATATATAATTATTTTAAGTCAACTAATCAAAAGGTTTATTACAAGTTATGAATTATTTTCTAGTGAATTCAATCACATTATTCATATAAAAAAAGAGAAAATCTACAGTTTTGTACCATTTCAATAATATTTTATACAATAGTTATACAAGGTAATAACCTTTTAAAAAATATGTTAGTTTATTTAAATTGTTACATAAACGATCATATAAAATATTTTTTATATGAAATGTTTTAAGCCACATTTTATTGAGGCTGTTAATTGCTTTTCATAAAAATAACTTTTAAAAAAAGGAAATCTGTCTGTATGCTTGAAAAGAAAAAGTTTTTGATGAATATGTTATACTAATGCTTATGGGTGTTGGACATAATACTTGTCATAAAAAAGCAATATAGAAACTACAGAACATTTTGCAAAGTGTAAATGTATATTGCAAAGAATACGAGATAGTGATAATGAAATACATGAACAAAGAACAAATGTGTTCATTAAAAAAAAAAAAAGAAATTGAATTGTTTTTTATTAAACAAGATTTTAAAAGAATTGTCAGTAAATTGATAATTTAAGTCAAATGGATTTCATGAGATTGCAAGAAATGTAAAAAAAGACCACATAGAAGATAGATAAACAAAGAAATCTCAATATAAAGAAGAAAATTTATGTTTGATGAAACTGAACTATATTCTATCTTTGGAGAAGAAAATGGTTATAATATATCCCATTACATGTGGCGAAAATTATAGTTTAAAGGCAAAAGCAGTATTTCAAAAATAATTTTAATTAGAGTGATACCAAAAAAGATGCTTAAGGCAAGCAATGAAAAGAAATAGTTTTAAAATATATTTAACTATGCTATATCTTTATAAAAATTATGTTCACATACAAATAAATTATTAGAAATAGTGTTAAAAAATATGATAGAATATGTAAATTGGTATCTAAAAAAGAAAAAAAAATGTTATGAAGATTATATATTCTAAAGAACTAATTAAAGTTAATATTAATATTGAAGATGAAGACATATGATACAAATAAATAAAACATTTAGATATAAAAAAACATGTTAGAAAATAGAAAAAACAATGTCTGCAATATCATGTCTTAATATTTTTCTAGGCTTAAAAAAACATATAGAACAAATAATAAAACTCATCTATAATATATGAATAGAGGAATAACAAAAATGATTGACTTAGTAGATTTTACAAAGTTTGAATGTAAATGGGAAAAAAAGGGGGGGGGATGATCAAATATGGTACTAAAGAAAAAAGAATTTTTGAAAAATAAAAAAGTACGTGTATGCATGAAATATTTATTATAGGTAACATCTTTCATGTGTTTTGAAGAAGAAAAAGCTGTAATAGCATCTCGTAAATTACTGTAAAATTTCATATTTATTAGTTTATTTCTTTGTAGATCTTACAATAAAATCATTCAGGATCACAATAACCTCTAAAAACAAGAAAAGTAAGCATTCTCATACTTATATTAAGTTAATATTATTGTGGCCATGTTGAAAGTTAAAAACTGATTTATATTAAGCAGACTTCAAAATTTAATTATGAGCACTGTTTTGGGTAAAATCTTCACTAAAATAAGCATATTTAAAAACTTCAAACAATAAATATTTGCTCTACTGTCCACAGGATGGCAACAAATACTTTCCTCAGATTGATGAACTGTATGGTTAATGCCTTAAAAGAGATGATTTAAACTTATAAAAAAAAAATTTGATTTCTCAATGAAAAATAAAACACTGCAAATTAAAGTAAGACAAAAATACACATTTAGTGCTAAAATCATTTTTCACTTTAAATCCTCATTACATCGTTTTTGATATCATTAATTCCAAAATTTTTCCAATAATACTTTTCTCATTTTTTTAATTAAATTACTATTGGAGTGACAATTTTTGTATGAAAACTACAAAACTATTTCCTGAGGATTTCTATCCTATTAAATGCTTTCCTACAAAAAATCAATATCCTGAATATTTAGGCAAAGCTTGATTTCATAAATAGTGTTGTTTTAATATACAAAAAGCAACAATTTATCAGTAAATTTTTTAGTGAAAATAGATCATGTAAAGAAAAATTTAAAATGATTAAAAAAGAATTGAATATCTGGAGTTTTGTAAAATGGTATGAAAACAAGTTATAATAATGTGAGAAAATATAATTGATAATTAACAAGGAAAGCTATAAATGAGAAGTATCAAAAGGTAAAACAACATTGGCATTTGTAGAAAATTTATATCTGTGATAAAAAGAAAATATGGAAGTATTATTAAAAAGAGAAATGACATCATAAAAGAATTATATAGTGATAGGGAACAACATAGAGTATTTCTTACAATTACTACATCTGATGTGCATTTTACGTGAAGAAATAAAGCATTCAATTAAATATGTGAAGAAGGGAAAAGTTTTAAGAAATGATGAAATTCTTATTAATATTTTAAAAGAAATAGAAAAATTGTTGTGAAAGAGATATACAAAATGTATGATAGAGGTATCATAGATGATTAAAAGAATGAAATAGTAATTTGGCCTTTAGTAAAGATATTAGAAATTACCAAAGTTATTGCCTTTTATCAGTTGTATACAAAATGGAAACAATTGACATTGCACTATTTTATAATGTCTTTGAGATAATCTGTCCAATTCAACAAAAGAATCATTGTACAATATTGGACTTTATTGAAGAACATAATGATTGGTGTTATGATTTCACAATGATATTTTTTAATTTTTACAGAACTTATTTATGTGCAACTTTTCTAATGCCTTCATATTGCCGCAATTTCATATAATAAATTAGATAAAATAATAGCTAACTTAGTTGCAGTAGTTATTTCCCAGTAATAAAATAGCATATCTTTTAGCTTATTAAAAGTAGAAACAGCACATTAAAGTCTGTGCTGTACTCAACATTTAAAATGTACACCATTCCATTTATAAAACTATCAAGATATTTAAACTGGTTTGCATTTTCAAATTGATAACCATCGAAGCTAAAAGCAGATTTTCTTTCAATCACTGGTGATAAAGAACTTTTTGAACATTAATTAATTAACCAAAGTTTTTATGTATTGCATTCAAATTCTTAAGTACGTTTGATAAATTATCTTTTGAACTGGTAAAAGTAGCAGAATTATTGGTCTATGATAAATACAAAAAGTTTTTGTTTTTGCTTTCAATCACTTTCAACTAAAAATTATACAATTAAACCTGTAGGTTTGATTAAGTCACATAAACAATTCCAAAAATCACTCATAAAAATTGAAAACTATGTTGGAGTAAGTTAAATATCATTGATTATCACTTGTTTTATTTAAAATAACATGAGTTTTCACTGCTATAATAATATTTCCTCTCATTCCATCGTATAAAAGCTATGTAATATGAATAAATTTTGGTGTGCAATCAACTGAGTACTTATGTATTAGACCTGCTGCTTGTGTTTGCGATGGCAGAATGTTGTATCTTTCTTCAGTGGAGAGGAGTGATTGCTACAACAGAATACCATAGTTTAGTGACTTTTTAATGGTATTCTGCTATCTCAACCTCTCCCCCACCCCCCAGCTGGAGAAAGATTCAGCATTCTGCCATTGTAAACACGGAAAGCAGATCTAATACATAATTACTATCAACTGATTTCAAATAATGCAAAAAACATGTTTAATTAACTAAATCAAATGTTTTGCAAAACCAATAAAAACAATATATAAATTACTTTTTTGTGTGACACATTTTTTGGGGGATTTATCTGGGAACAAAAACTATGTCTCTAGTGCTTCTTGATTTTCTAAATCCACATTGAGTTTTCACCCCCAATGTGTGCATTAAAGCCACTAAGAAGACAGATTCAGAGTTTGAATAATATTGATACAATAATACCATCTAGAAAGGAATAAAATCTTTTTCTGAATTGTTTATATATATTAAAATGTAAGAATTGATCAAAATGAATACATATACATGTTTTAATACTATTAATCTTTTACTGATACATCTACAAATTTCTAAAATAGAAATATCAAATTAAATCTTACAAAATTCCTTCAGATAATATTCTTTCATTTGATGATCTGCCCTCCCAAAAATAATTGTAATTATCTACCTGTTCAATTAATTTTTTTCTTTTAAGTACATCATCATTTTCAATCATTGATATATTGCAAAGCAAAGGTTTCTCCAAATTTAATCCAGTTTTTCTGATCTCTAACTCTCTTCTCCACATCACACAAGCAAATTTCATCCATCAATCTCACATTTTCTGTACTTTTTTATAATCTTTTGGATTTCAATTAACCATCTGTTATCTTTTCTAGCAATATGTTCACCCCAGCTCAATTTCAGTCTTAATTTTTTTAATGATGACAGTAATGATACTTGTTCTCTCGTTAATGAATTTCATTTTTGACTTCTTGTTACTTTTAACATACATCTCTATACTCTATTGAATGATCTGAAGTCTTTCATATTTGTCTTTTGATAAGTGTCCAAGTCTTACATTCATAAGTAAGAATTGGTAAAATACATTTATTAAAAACTTTCCTTTTAAACAAATAGACACATTTTCTTTTAATATTAAGTTATTTTTATCAAAAGCATTCCATCATCAAGTTTAATTTCATGTTTAACTTCATTCATTATGTATCCATTTGTATTAATAATTTTACCAAGGTATTTGTAGTTGTTAACTTCTTATAATTCATTATTATCAATCTTTATTAAATTCATTAAACATTACTTTGTTTTTCATTTATCTTTGGTTCTACTTTTTTTTACTCTCATCTGGAAACTCTTGCAACATTTCGTGAAGTTCTAAATCATTATTTTCAAAAATAATAAGAACATCTGCAAAATCTAGATGACTTAAATAATCTCTATTTATTTTTATCCCCTTAGCTTCCCATTTTAATTCACAAAATATTTATTATAATATTGCTATAAAAGTTTTGGAGATATGGAATCATGCTGTTGTACACAGTTCTCAATGTTAAATTCTTAGTATCTGTTGCATTTTGATAAATATTCTTTTGAATATGATAGTGTCAGGAATCTATATCTTGATGAACTACCAATGCTTTAATCACTGAAAAAATGTTTATAGATTCAAATGCCTTTTTATATTATATGAATCCAAAGTATAATGGAAACTCATACTCATTAGCCTTTTCCATAACTTCTCTCAATGCTTGGATGTGATCCACTGTGCTAAAACATCTTTTAATCCTTGTTTGTTAAAAATCAATGTTTGCCTTAGATGAATTATTATTTTGGTAAAAAAATTGCATAGAACTGATGTGTATAATTTTTAATAGATTCTTTATCATTTTTCTATTAACATTGCATTCTTCTAATCATCTGGTTCATCTTTATTATTTAGATATTTGTTATATAACCTTGTTAACATTTTTTTTTCTATTTCTTCATCTTCTTTTGAGGTATTAATCATAATTTTATTATTTCTGAGAGGTTTTTTTCCTTCTAGATGTAATTGCAAGTGTCCCTTCTCTATTTAATGTGCTGGACAATTCAGAAAGTGTAGTAGTAATAAGGAATGCTTAATTTTCTTGTTCTTTATTAGTATGATTTTTTAAATAACTCTTCCATTCATTCCATGATGTTATTTTTTTTTTAATAATAATTCTGTCTTCTTTTTATTGCAGAAATAAGTTCCTACCAATACCAAAATATTATTTTACACTTTTGAGACTTATTTTCTTCAATAGCTTTTTTCACTAATTTACAATTATACTTCTAATATCATTATTAACTCTTTACAATGCTCTAGATATTCACTTCATCTTAATGGACTGTTTTTATCTATGTTTATATTCCTTGTTTTCTCAAGCAATCTCGTTACTCTGTCTGATATACCATCAAAATCCACAATAGTGTTCTTTTATTTTTTATTTATAATGACTTCTATTCCACTTGTGCTTCTAATATTTATGCTTT
Source organism: Epiperipatus broadwayi (assembly GCA_028023455.1). Lineage (NCBI taxonomy): Eukaryota > Metazoa > Onychophora > Udeonychophora > Euonychophora > Peripatidae > Epiperipatus > Epiperipatus broadwayi. Next base: position 335,050 of record JAQFVV010000457.1, read on the forward strand.
TGTAGTAAAGTACATGACTAATTTTTAAATCAATTGTCTCTTTACCTTTTCATCTAACTTCACAATTTTTTTTCCAATTTGTGGTATACTTTTTCACTTGAAAGTGATCTGCAGTTATACTTACCTAAATAAAAAGTTAATGTTGAATGAAAGCTTGGGTCCACAATCATATAATTTTTAACACTCTCTTCCTTCAGTCACCAGCCACTGCCTTGATTGATGTCTTTACAACCTTTGCGAATAAGGACCACAATTTAGTTTTTTTTTGTCATGATTGTAAACATCTATTTCACTAAAAAGTTCATTCACATATACATTCATTCTGCCTAAAAGAAAACTCAAATGATATTTTAATTAAGAACTATTAGGCAACTGAAAAAAGACCTTGGTGTTTTTTGATCTTAAATTCAAAAAACAATAAACTCCCTCGCTGTCTTATGCATGTTGGTGAAAAACTCTTTGTTTGTATAGTATATGAATAAGCATATAGTAATAACAATTGCAAAAACAAGAGCTTATGAAATAGACATTAGAAATTTGTTCCGCTTGGTTCTTTTAAGATCTCAACAAGGAATCAAACTTCTTTCTGCAGACTACTTTGGTTAAAAGAAGCTTAATTACAAATACTGTTTTCAGTTTAATTTTGACCAGTTTGCATTAAGATACTTTTATATATCTATATTTTAAAAAAAAAAAAAGAATTAAAATTATTACTGCCACTATCTTCTGCTTTACAACCACTCAAATTAACTTGAGATCTATACTTTCTAGTCGAAAGCACTTAGAAATAAGTCAAAATGTGTGCGCGATTTTTAATTACTTCGATCATATTTTTAGAATGAAATTATATCTATCTGTAAAGTCGATATATAATAATAATAAAAATAACTGATTGTGAATTTAATTTATATTATTATGGATTACAAATTATCTTATCTTTTTTTTTTTGTCTTTTAATGACTAAAAATATTTATCTCCTCTTGCTGATAATACTGATTTCAAACTACACGTCAACGATTTCAACATAGTAATATATTTCAAATAATAATTAACTTGGAATATTTTCTTCAAAGTTATAAAAAAATAAGTCTACAGAATGAAATGTAAAGAGAAAAAAGTTTTCTGATCTGGGATGCAAAACTGATTAGAAGATAATCAAACTACAGTAATTGTAGAACATTAAAAGTAGGTTTTTCTTTAAAATTTTATTTTAACTTTAATCAAATATATATAAAAGTAAATGTTTTTCTGAGAAATTTTCTTTCGAAAAAAAAAAAAAGACTTGATTTTTATTTTTAATGTGCATATGCGGGTGTATGTTTATTGTCTGATGCATCGATTTTAATAAGCATTTTAGCACATTTAATTACATAAAACGTAATAATCAACGGTTAGTTGCTTGAAAAGTAATGAGAGTTAGAACATAAGAAATAACGATTGAGCCTCAGTCTAGGAATCTTTAACTCTCGAGTACATCATTCTGTTCAACCGATTGGATAAATTTGCCACAAATGATTGCCGGCGGAGAAAATGTTTCTCTAGTTATATGATTTAATAAACAAATTGCACTAGTTTTTAAACTATTGTGTCTTAGTACTGTATTTGTAATGATACATTGTAAGGTCCGAATCTCTCCAAAATGTTAATAATAAGTTGAAAAATATTAAATATAAGATACCATCAGATAATTAATTATACAACTAAAACTTAGATAAAATGATAGATTCAGAATGGTGACCAACAGGATTATAATTTTATTTATGTATTTTTTTAAAAAAAATTAACAAGTTTTAATAATTATTAATTTAGAATCATTATTAGCAAACATTCATAAATGAGAATATTTCGACTTCACCCATACACTTATATACTATGATTAATCATTATTGTGGAAGAAAGTATGTAACCAATCAAATTAGTTCACAATGTTGCTGAATTACACACACACCTTAATTAATCTTGCAAGTTATCAACCTAGTAAAAAAGATAATAGAATGACCTTTCTCACTATATGTAAATAAATTTTGAAAAAAAAAATAAAATCTCTACACAATCGGGCGGTATTTAAATTGCAAATCATGCTATTATTTGGGATGTGGAGATATAAATATTCAAATTTCTAGCACATCTGATGATTAGAAGGAGTTTTACAAGAAATATTATATATATTTTATATGGCACAAATTTTTTTAACATCTATATACATACCTATAAAACAATTTCATTTAAAAATCATACTCATTAAGATATCAACAAAAATAATTAATAAACAACTAGAATAACATGGTTATGAAAAATAAGCTGTATAATGTGTTCTCACTAAGACTCATCCTTTTTTCATTCTTCATGAGATGAAAATTAGTGATAATGAAATGGAAAATATATAATACTTACACATTATGTTTTTAAATTTTAAGCACAATTGCCTATTTAGATAGCAACCATTTTTGTGATGCTTTTTACAATCACAGCAACAAGATTTGCATTATGAATTAAGAAAATTGATTTTTTTTTTTTGCTTAAGAAAATTATTTTTTGGCTAGAATAATCCCAAGTTACAATGTTAATAATTATAAAAATATATACGAGAGTGATCAAATAAGGTTAAAATTTAAAAAAAAAAAAAATTGGAAAAAGGTTAGTTACAATTATTGGAAAAAATTATATCAATTGAGAGAATTATAAATCAGAGTAGCGCGACAGCCTTACAAGCGGTTGCCCGGGTTGCGGGTTCGCGCCCCGGCCGATGCTATGACACTTAAAAAAAAAAAAGAAAATAAATTAAGATTAAATATATAATATAAAATACTTAAATTTAGACGTAATGAAAAATACTTTAGTAATGACAAAAAAGATTTAATATAATTATTTAAAAATATTAATCAACAATATATAAAATTATGCAGTAGAAATATCTCATTTAAAGATTTCTTTATAAGTTAGTCTTCCAATTTCTAACAAATCCTAAATTTATTTCTGGATCAACATAAAATAATATAAAGAAATAATCCAATATTTTCGCTATTTAAATATAATTATTTTCAAAGGCACCATAAATCAAAAAAATAATATCACATGATCACCATTTTCATTTTGGACTCAAAGCTTTATAGTTAGCTAATACGGTAAAAGATGACTGCTGGAGGATTGCATTAGATGCTAAGATCTAAGTGCAGTACTCTCAGATCCAAGGCTCCTTACTGATGAAAACCACAAGCTAGAAACTAGTCTGGGGATATTGGATGATTATGCACTAGATGAGGATTTTATGCACAAACCTTCTTGCATCCATTAATTACTCTGGCTTTCACTTAGTGGCACTACTGTACGGAGAGTTTAGCCTCTGTGCAAAAAATGATAATCCATATAAATATGTAGACAAATATTATGTTATTAGATACACACATCTGTTTATTTATAATTCTTATAGTATAGATAGAGTCTACCACTTCATGAAAAACATGCTCAAGTTTTCCATAAAACACATTTATAGGAGGTCTTGCATTGTACGCTATTTTAATAGTGGATTCAAGTTGAAAAATATATTGATTTTATGATTTTGCCATTGTTTTTTTTTTTTTAATTTTACAAAGCATTCTTAAATAAAACTTCTCTAATGACTTTGTATTGAGTTGACTGGGTGTCCAAGTCTCATTTCCCGACAATAAAATAGGTAAAATAACAGCATTTTTCTGTGATAAAATACTCTATTCTTTAACATATTAAGAATAGAAGCTCAATGGAATCTGTTTTGTATTTCCACTTATGCAAACTACAAAAGTGTTGAAATTGATTATATTCTTTAGTTGGTGATCATCAAAGCTAAAGTGGCCGTGGATTTTATTTTCATCACTGATAAATAAAAAAACTTGAATTTTTTGCTCATTAATTAATAAACCAAAAACATTAAAGATAGAATTCCAAACATTAAGTATATTCTATAAATCCTCTTTTGAATTAAATTGGCAAAAATAGTATAATCATCAAAAAATTGTAAATGCAGAATAAAAAAGTTTTTCCACTTTTGATTCAAATTAAAAATTCCACCTACAAATCTGTATCACATTTTGTTCTCTGTTTAATTAATCTGCCTACATACAATTACAAAAAACACTGTCATAAAAATTGAAAACAATATTGGAGTGAGTACACATCCTTGGTTAGTGCCAGTTTTTACTTTAAATGTCTTAGAAATAACACTTTCTCTCATTTTATCATGTAGAAGCAGTTTAATATGAATAAATTGTGGAGAAAAGATTAATTTCAAATAGTGCCATAAACTTGTTTTATTACCTGAACTAAATACCTTGACCAAATCAATAAAAGCAATATATAAACCATTATTTTGTTTCTGCCACTTCTTTTACATTTACCTGGCAACATAAAACATACCTATAGTGTTTTTTGATTCTCTATAATCACAATGAATCTTTAGTAGCCATTCATCTATGATTGAAAGCAATCTATTCAACTAAATCTTTGAAAATACCTTTTCTGTAGTGGAAATGTAATGTCATTTGTTTCCATTGGAAAGATATGGTAAAAAATAAAACACAAAACTCATTTCTAGAGCAGTTTTTCCTCTCTCTTTTTCTCCTTTTTTTTTTTTTGTAGGGTTAAAATTGACCATACTCATTTACAAAAGTTGTTTATTTTTATTATAGTTTGTTTATAACTTATATATTTATATATCTGAGAAAGATTATATTTAATTAGATGAAATATTAGTTTGAGTACTTAAATTATTTTAAGTTTATTCAGAAATAAATTTAAGATTTTACAAAAAATTGGAGGAGTTGTGTGCTACATCAATTAAAATATGTGTATAAAAAGAACAGACGAGTATTAATTTCAATAAAGGAAATGAGTGGAAGTTGGCTTAAATTACATAAAAAATAGAGCATTAAATTTCTTTGGGGATTAAAATTATTAATAAAATGTCATATATATTAGAATGGGATCAAAATTTGATAATAAAAATTAAAAAATATCAGTTAAGAAATGGATGTGATGTAAGCAGATTCTTATGGAATAATATTGTTCCTCCTACACTCACTTATGGAAATAATGCACTATACCATACACTTGAATTTATGCTTTATTTAAATAAATTCAGAATAAAATGGGAATCACACTTGAGAGAAATATGTGATTACTAGATGAAGCTTTGTGAAGTGAAATGGAATGATCATTTTATTTATATATAAAAAGAAATTTTAACGGTAAATACAATATTATAGTTTAAATTCTTTTGTAGCGCTTTCAATTACATGGTAATCCTTTTCAGCTTTAACTGAATTTCAAATTTTTTTAAACTTAATGTTAAGTATATTTCCATAGCTGTGTATGGCTGTATTTGCAACTTGCCTATTAGTAAGATCTTCCTTATATTTATCAATCATAATTGCCTCTTTAATTTTCCTCTTTTTATAATTTCTTTCTTCCATTAATATTTTTATTTCACTACTATTAAATTTAAACTTATAATTACAAGTCTTTTCATGGTCAAAGAATACTGAAGCTGTATTAAATTGACTATTTACGTTATTTTTAATTCGATTATATAATAATTGATGCTCCTTCAATCTTTTCTCTACAGAACATCTCGATTCACCGATATATAATTTTTGACATCCACATAAAATCTGATAAATTATGAAAAGACTTGTAATTATAAGTTTAAATTTAATAGTAGTGAAATAAAAATATTAATGGAAGAAAGAAATCATAAAAAGAGGAAAATTAAAGAGGCAATTATGATTGATAAATATAAGGAAGTTATTAAGAGGCAAGTTGCAAATATGGCCAAACACAGCTTATGGAAATATATGTAACATTAAGTTTAAAAAAATTTGAAATTCAGTTAAAGCTGTTGAGGATTACCATGTAATCGAAAGCGCGACAAAAGAATTTAAACTATAATATTGTATTTACCGTTAAAATTCCTTTTTTTATATATATATATTTTATCATGGGTATCGTATTTTACATTTAATACATATATATTGTAATGTTTTCCATGTCTTGCTAAGCCTCTATATGCAATAAACTGAGTCAGTTGATCAAGTTATGGAAAAGAAAAAAATGTTTAATTTTTTTATTTCAAAAAACATAACTATATTTCCTGATCAACTTGGCCTAGAATTGTTACGAGTACAATTGCAAGCTGAATCAGTTTTTAATTTATAAATGAGGGTGCCAGAGTCGTTAGACTCACTGATTCTGCGTCAAATATATCGTAACTCATAAAGTAGTAATTATACGATCGGGATTGAAATTCCCATTAAGTAGTAGAAGACATTCTCCTTTGACTTAATTAAGAAAATAAATCTATTTGATAAAGGTAATTTATACACTAATTTGAATCTAAATAATCAAATCTAAAACTTAAATATAATAACAGTATTAATTTCATACATGTACAATGAAAGTTATATTAGTAATAAAGGTTTATTATAGCCCATCAAACATCTAATATTTATGATAAAAAATATATAATATTGAGAAAGGATTATGCATAACTAATTTAATAATTTGATTCAAATATTTATTCTTGTACTAACTAGTTTGTGTCTCCTTTATTATTATTGTGGTAAGTTTCATTCAACACTCAGTTCGTAAATCTTTAAATAAAAAAATGATGAGATAAACATTTCATTCAAATCTCAGTTCATAAAGCTTTATATAAAAGTTATGGCCATTAACTTACCAGTAAGTTTGAAATTTAAGTAGGTGATTGATCATCCGATGTCCAATCTTTCAATGTGTAGTCTGCAGTAGTTTTTTTTATTGTTTTATGCCTTTCAAGTTTCCAATTGGTATTTAGGTAGAGCCACATGACGATTTAGGTGACTTTTTCGAGAGAAAGTGTCAGCAAACAATAGAGTTCTACTCACTCATGGAGAGTGGTTTCAGTTCATATCTAAGTGGACACATTTTATTATTTTTTTATAGAAAAAAATACAAAGCACCTCAAATTGCTCAACACTCTCTGGGAAAAAAAGACAAAGACACTTTTCCAGCCTGCCGGCTCCTTTTATATCCCCAGATTCTTTTTAGAAGTTCTGCACATCTTTGTTTTACCTTTTGTTCTATTTTATAAACTTTTACATTATTTCTCTCTTTTTTTTACTACAAAGTCTGCTTTCTCTTTATGAATTCCTGCCATCTTTAATTACCATTAGAAAGTCATTTCTGATAGCAATCTTTTACATTTCAACTTTCCTTTCACTATTTGAATCAATTATTCGGTATGCACTTTCCAATATCGAATTCATTTTAATTAAATTATATATAAAAAAAATAGACTTTCACTGTACAATTTTCTTAAAACATTATATTACAAAAAAAAATTAAAGATCGGGTTCTCTCTTTTTTATTTAAATGATATACAATATTAAATAGCAATTTGTACTGTATATATAAATAAATGGTACAATACTATAGGGGCAGGGAAATAAGAATAAAATAGGGGTTTACACTAATTTTATTCTTAAGTTTTAAATTCATATTCATGTGTTTGTTTTTGTATTAGCATGCTGATATTTCTCGTAGACTCATTCAACAATTGACATGCAGCTTTAATGCCCACTTTTGGGTCTAATACAGTGGGAATGAAAAACTTTTCCACATTCATCTGTGTCCTTTCCACTTAAGCTTATTATTAACAATAAGAAGCCCAAGTTATATGCACAAATGAGTGTTACTCATCGTTTTGAGTCATATGTTCGTGGCAACATGGTCCACCCTCCCCTTTGTCGGCATCCCTGCTAGAAATGGACTTATGGGCATTTAAAGAAAGTCTTATACTATATACCGCATACAAGGACTCAAGTCTATGCTTTTCCCCCTCTCCAGTAACCACCTATTTGGTCAAATACTTGTGATTTACATCTACATCAACCATGATTGTGTTTTTCTTTCTGTAAATCATATAAACTTATATATCCATATTTTAATATTCTAGTTGCAAGTTTTCATATTATTATTATTATTATTATTTTTCATTTCTCCAGAGGCATATCTGAGATCTGCAGGGTGTCATCCAGCCCAATTTATCTCTCAATATTATCTCTCACTATAACTGGTTAATGGCGGAAGTGATAGGGATCGAACCCCCTCTCTGTGTTCACTCGCACTAGTCTCTCCATCTTACATCAAGGTCTTCTACTTAGTATTTACTTTGACTTTTAAACTTTTCATCTGATGATGGAGGTCTTGCATGGCTTCCCATCCCTTTATTTTTAACTAGGGACCCCTTATCTTTCCTTTGATTTACAGGACTATCAGTAAACACCATAGTGTTCAGTTGTAGTCGACCCTTCTGGCTTGATATTTGTCAAAGTATTTAGGACTCAACTCTTCTCCAGCCTTATCAATCTCAAAAGTGCTAAATAATTCTGCCATTCTCTCTACTGTCTCACATCCAGTGCTTATCAACAAATGCCCTACAGAATTGGAAATTTTTTTCCACATAATCTTGATAATCTGCTTCTCTGTTAACTTGCACTCCATCAGCGCTCATAGTTGCACTACTTGTTTCCAAAAAAATGGTACATAATGCCCTTCTGCTCTACATTTCTCTTGTGCCACTTTATTCTTAATTTTCTCTGGGTGGTCCTCGTTCCAATAACATTTGGATTCCCACCAGCTTGTGTCATCCCTTGTAAATGATTAACTTCCACCATTAGCTTAACATCTTCTGACATGGGATTTATCGCGAAATATCCCTGTAGGCTATTTAGGTGTTCCATCGGCGATTCTCCATTTTTTCCATAGAAAATTTTTAATTTCAAAAAAGGATTTACTGCACTCGACACGTTTTCTCTATTTTCTATGAATTTTATCTCTTGGCTTTCCTGTTTATCAGATCTCAATTCTATCACCTCTGTGCTCTGCAACCCTTTCGCTATTTTTTCATCTACTACCTTTATTAACTCTTCTTTCATTTCTTTAATCTCTACCCTTATTTCTTCTTTCAATTCTCTGACCATCTCTGCCATTTCTTTCTTTATATCTTCTTTGAATTCCATCATGAATTCATATAATAGTTTTCTTATTAAGGGTTCCATGCCCTCTTTCAATTCTTTCTCGCCTTCTGCCATATTTTTTTTGTATATTTTTATTTCTTCTCAATTTCATATATGGCCGTGTTGCTTATTTTTGCTATTGTACACAAAATCTTAACTTCACCAATTGTTATATGAATTCAATATTTTATTTTGCTTTGCTAATAAATTTTTTCACCGACACCCCTCTCTTTTATCACCCTATAATCTTCCATCCCTCTCTACCTTTACCGTCATTACTAGCCTTTGATTGGTTTTATTTATCTTTTATTATTTAATTTATGCGCTATTATTTTATTTCAATATAGTCTTATTTAAAATCTTACACTCTTATCCTACTCTTAAAAAAAAACTTTTGTAATCATATGCAATAACTTTTTAGACTTGTGCACTACTTGTGGTATATTTATTTTCTAGTTATGGACATTAAATTCTCAGTTTTATGCTATTTTTAAATTTTCTCAGGTCGTGGTTTTTTTTCATGGCCCCATATTGGGTGCCATTGTAACATTTTCCACATCTTGGTAGGTCTCTATATGCAATAAACTGCGTGAGTTGATCAAGTTATGGAAAAGAAAAAAAATGTTTCATTTTTTTTATTTCAAAAAACATAACTATATTTCCTGATCAACTTGGCCTAGAATTGTTACAAGTACAATTGTGAGCTGAATCAGTTTTTAATTTGTAAATGAGGGTGCCAGAGTCGTTAGACTCACTGATTCTGCGTCAAACATATCGTAACTCATAAATAGTAATTATACGATCGGGATTAAAATTCCCGTTAAGTAGTAAAAGATATTTCCCTTTGACTTAATTAAGAAAATAAATCTATTTGATAAAGGTAATTTATACACTAATTTGAATCTAAATAATCAAATCTAAAACTTAAATATAATAATAGTATTAATTTCATACATGTACAATGAAAGTTATATTAGTAATAAAGGTTTATTATAGCCCGTCAAACATCTAATATTTATGATAAAAAAATTATAATATTGGAAAGGATTATGCATAACTAATTTAATAATTTGATTCAAATATTTCTTCTTATAGTAGCTAGTTTGAGTCTCTTTTATTATTATTGTGGTAACAGTTTCATTCAACACTCAGTTCGTAAATCTTTAGATAAAAAAATGATGAGATAAACATTTCATTCAAATCTCAGTTCATAAAGCTTTATATAAAGGTTATGGCCATTAACTTACCGGTAAGTTTGAAATTTAAGTAGGTGATTGATCATCCAACATCCAATCTTTCAATGTGTAGTCCACAGTAGTTTTTTTATTGTTTTATTCCTTCAAAGTCTCCGATCAGTATTTAGGTAGAGCCAGATGATGATTTAGGTGACTTTTCCAAGAGAAAAAAATGATAGAGTTCTACTCACTCATGGAGAGTGGTTTCAGTTCATATCTAAGTGGACACCTTTTATTATTTTTTTATAAAAAAAAAATATGAAGCACCTCAAATTGCTTAACACTCTCTGGAAAAAAAAAGACAAAGACACTTTTCCAACCTGTCGGCTCCTTTTATATCCCCAGATTCTTTTTAGAAGTTCTGCACATCTTTCTTTTACCTTTGGTTCTATGTTATAAACTTCTACATTATTTCTCATTTTTTTACTACAAAGTCTCTTTTCTCTTTATGAATTTCTGCTATCTTTAATTACCATTAGAAAGTCATTTCTGATAGCAATCTTTTACATTTGAAATTTCCTTTCACTATTTGAATCAATTATTTGGTATGCACTTTCCAATATCGAATTCATTTTAATTAAATTATATAAAAAAAAAATTAAACTTTCACTGTACATTTTTCTTAAAATATTATATTACAAAAAAAAATTAAAGATCGGGTTCTCTCTTTTTTATTTAAATGATATACAATATTAAATAGAAATTTGTACCATAAATATAAATAAATGGTACAATATATATCACAGATATCAATTTTTAAATATTTGGAAGATTGCAGTTTATGCATGGAAACAAATTTTCTAAAATGAATTGAAATAATTAAAGTCAATGTTGAGTAATTGATTGAGATTGAGAATAAAATATGCTTACCCACAAAAAAGGGACACTTCAACATATTTATATAAAAACTGGAATGAACATTCTAAGAGAATACTACATGTACAAAATGTTAGCAGTTGGGATAATATTGTGATATGGTAACATGTTGAGTTAACTACTAAAACTGAAGACATTCATATTAATGCATTGAATTACTTTATTATTGCAGTGTCTGCTTAAATTTCCAACACTTTGGCATGTTTCCATCAGTGATTTTCACTCCAAAATGTGTGTATTGTGTGTTGAATTACTCTGAAAGATAGAAAGAAAGAGAGCACTGTAAATAGATCTTGAGGACAGCAGAATACAGAATGAAAACAACTTCATTGTGAAGTGATAGTTATAGACAAATCCATTTACTTCTGTTTTTAATCACGACTCAATCCTTTTTTTCTTTTCAAAACATACATTACATATAGCCATATAATTCTATAATTAAAACACTTCTTTTCTTTTCAAAAACTTTATTTGTTGTATATTTTCACTCTATAGTCATTTCAAGGATCTAGAAAAAACATATTACATTATAACAAACTTCACATAATAAAACCAAAAAGACCAAAAAAATCAAAACAATATAAAAAACACACAAAAATATATATAAAGCCCATAAAAATTAAAATAAATACAATACATTAAAATCAATTAAATTAAAACATAAAATATACACCACACTTACTTGACTCCATTCTCAAACCAGTATATAAAAGAAAATGTAATTTAGGTAATATGATAAAAAATAGGAATGTTGAAAACATGAATGGTATTTATAAAATAGAATGTTTGGATTGTAAAAAAGATAATAAAGATGTATCATATATTGGTACAACAAAGAACAAATTAGAGACAAGATTGAAACAGCATTAGAGAGATATGAATTCTAATGTAAATATACATAGTAAGGAAGTTGGACATACAGATTTTAAGATTAAAATGTTGGAGGGGGTTAGATTATATAAAGAAAGAATGGTAAAAGAGAGTTTATATATAAAAAGATATAAACCTGTTTTCAATAGAATTGGATAAGTGATGGATAAAGAATTATTTTTGGAAATAAATTTATTTTTGAAGTATATAAGAAAGAAAAAGGAAATAAGTGTTTTATTGTAACAATTGGCTTTTTGGATAAAAGAAAATATAAAAAGGGAAAGTTTTTTGAGAAGGGAGTCAAGTAAGTGTGGTGTATATTTTATGTTTTAATTTAATTGATTTTAATGTATTTTATTTATTTTAATTTTTATGAGGTTTATATATATATATATATATTTGTGTGTGTGTGTGTTTTATATTGTTTTGATTTTTTTGGTCTTTTTGGTTTTATTATGTGAAGTTTGTTATAATGTAATATGTTTTTTCTAGATCCTTGAAAATGACTATAGAGTGAAAATAGTTGAAACGTTGGAACAAGAGGATATATATATATATATATACAAGAGGATATATATATATATATATACAACAAATAAAGTTTTTGAAAAGAAAAATTATAGAATTATATGATAGTTATAGCTGTTGAAGAATAATAAAGGGGGATGATTTAATCACTAAATTTGTCTGACAGCATCAAAGTGTAAGTGACTTAAAATTGCTGGATTCTTTTAGAAAAATGGTACAAACCTTCTGCAGAGCAAACTTATCACATAATGAAGGTTAGTCATTTACTGTTATTCAGACTAAAAAACTACCTTATACCTTAACTTATTTTCTTCATTCATTATTACTTGTTAATAAAAACAAATGTTAATTAAAAAAGTCTTATAGTGTGTGTCAATTATATTTGCTGTCTGACTGGTTTAAAATAAAACCTCAGATATAACAGAGTGACACAATAATCAGGATTGACTGGAATGTCTGCTTAGATTTCCAGCACATCAATATGTTTATGTTTTCATGAGCAATTGTCTCTCACAATCATGTGTATTATGTGCTGAATTACTCTAAAAGATAGAAAGAGAGCACTGCAAATAAACTCTCATTTTCATATATGTAAATGATAAACTTGAAAAAAATGGGATACAGAATGAAAAGAGACTCCATTGTAAAGTGATACGTGTAGCTATCAAAGAATAATAAGCGGAAGACAATTTAGTCATAATATTTGGATGACAGCAGTTAGATGTAAATGAATTAATATTATTTAACTCTTTTAGCAGAATGGTGCAAACCTCTGTGAAGCAAACTTAGTACACAATAAGTGTTTATCATGTCATTGTAGTTCAGACTAAGAATCTACTGTAATTTATATCCCAACTTATCTTTTCTTCATTTGTTCATTATTACTTGTTAATAAAAAATGTTAATTAAACAAGGTCTTGTAATATGTGTGAATTATATCACTGTCTAACTGGTTTAAAATAAAGCCTCAGACATAGCAGCTAAAGTAAAAAATCTGGAGACAGCAAAAGGATAGATATGCATGAAATTTTGTATGCTTATTGGATAGATAAAAATATTTAATGTAAACTGTGCTAATTTTAGTAAAGATATAAATGATAAATTTCTAATATAAATATATCAAACAAATGAAATAATTAATGAATAAAACTATATTGTCATCTTTAATATTTTCATTTCTTTCCTGACAGAAATTCCTGAAATAAAGCCAGATGATATTACTAGAGGGACATGGGATAAAATAATTTGACAAGTGATCTTTTATTTCAGTGATCTTCAACCCTTGGTCCGCGGACCAGTGCCGGCTGCAGGAAAGTTTGTAATAACAAAATAATAAGAGTTTAAACTTTTAATTAATATAAACAGTTTTTATTTATTTTTTCATCTCGTTCTTACCCAATTAAAAAAAAAAAAAAACAGAATGAAAACAAAATCTAATCAATCATATATAAATTAATTTTTTTTTTTTTTTTTAATTATCACAGATGTTTATGGGTGGGGGGGGGGGGGTAGAATTAAATTTTTTATTACTTTTCTAAAAAAATTCAAAATTAAAAAAAAAAGTTTTTTATTATACAAACTCCATATATATATAATTTAATCTTATATATTGAACGTTGTTGTTTTGATCAGTTATAACAATTATGCTCATCTAAAGCTAAACAGTTTACATCTTTAAGAAAATTTATCTATAGACTTCTGCCGGGTCCGTGAAACCTTATTATTATTTTTGCCTGGCCGTGAAACCTTTTCCTTATTTTTACCAGTCTGCAGGTGTGAAAAGGTTGAAGACCACTGTTTTATTTGATTGAAAGGATAATCTTCAGGAGTATTGTGTTCTCAGAGTCTATTAACAATCACTATTACTCTTTTTTCTAAAAAATAAAAAATAAAAATAATCCTGCCTAATAGGATAGTGCTGGCTATGGTTATTAAAGAACCAAAGACATCAAAATGTATAGGTACTGAACTGAGTTCAGATCTATATGACTATATAAGCTACTGAGCTTGGATTGAAAATATTATAGTGTTTTCAATTTAAGACTCATGGTTTTGTAGTTAAGTAGAGATAAAAGGTGGCTGCTGGAGGGTTGCATTAGATCTTAAGATCTAGGTGCAATGCTCTCAGATCCAAGGCTCCTCACTGATGAAAGCCACAAGCAAAAAACTAGCCTGGGGATATTGTATGAGTGGGCACTATATGGGAATTTTATGCACAAGCCTTCTGGCATCCCTTGATTACTCTAATTTGCACTGAGTGGCAATACGTATAGAGAGTTTTGCCTGTTTTAGTAACTTTTTATAAAAACATAGCAATGATGCCACATTAATTTTATAATATTTAGGTTATTTATAAAGAGATATTTCTCTATGTATTAGACATAGTGAGGCCAATTACTTTCATCATCTGACATCAAACTCACCAATTGATGATTGCATGTTCCTACTAGCTTATTGTATAATTCAAACTGAGACTGTAACAATTGCTATGTCTTGAAGAAATCTTTATGCTTTTGAACAGACCTATGCTTATATAAATTTTCATCTCGTAAAAGCTAATAAGACTACAGCAACTTGGGATTATGAATTAATATATAAATAATGCAAACAATTATAACATTATTAATATTAAAAATAAATATCAATTTATTATATACAACTTAACTACATTCTAACACACAGGCAAGCAAATATCATAATGAACATCAGTGTGACCTGTTCAAGTTCATAGACTTACATTGGCATGTCTGGAGACAAGTCTCTGTGCGATCGAAGCTATTTAATGCAACATATAGTGACATCCAGCATCGCTATGTTGCAAGCCCATGTGCACTTCCATAACTTCTGTGAGATCATGTTCTAACTTTTAATTATTAGAATTCCTTCTCTAATTGGTTGCTCATTCAGATCGTTTTAACATTGTTTAATATAACTTTTATCTATAAATGCATCAGACATAAATAAAATTTTCTACTTTTTGTTATTAATTAATCACTTTTAATTAGATTTTGACAGAATTCCATTAATTTATATCTTTTAAGATTTTAAAGAATTTAATTAAAGTTGTTTCGATGGGTTATAATTAATTTTTTTGTAAATCTGAATTCTTTTATATACTAATTTGATAGGTTTTAATTTTTCTTATTTTGCACTAAATTCTATATATTCTTATTTTTTCTAACTTCATATGTGTATGTATTTATGCACACACATATAACAATCGAATGTTTATAATTGTTTATCTAGCTTTATATGTGTATGTATTTTAACGCACACATATAAATATATAGTTAACAATTCAATATCTTTCATAACCATTATCAACAGTTAAAAATTTTAATTTTTGGGGGAAGTAAACATCATCGGGAAATTTCATGTATTTTAATATTTGTGCTTTGCCTATTAATTAAATATTTCCTATTTCTATTTATAAAAGCTATTATCATTACGATTTTTTTCCTTGTGAAGAATTCTAGCATTACTTAAATCAAAATTAAAAGTAAAATTATACTTGTTTTACAATTTCTCTCATTATCAAAGAAAACAAAAACTGTTATTATATCATCTTCTTTTTTTTTTTTGTACTTTTTGTAATGTCCTCATGTAAGTTTTGATTTTAAATTACTTCATTTATTTATTTACACATTTTATATATATATCTACATCTGGAGTAACAATTACGAAAGTTATAATTATTCAGCCGTGAAACACTACCCAAATAATATACAAACTGTTAATCTTTTAATCATGTTTTAATATTGCATTCCGGTTTCCAATATAAATATTATTCTTTTGTTTTTAGGTTTTCTATTTTTTTAATTATTTATCTGATTCAACAATACATTACATTGTTAAAATATATTTAGAAATAAAGGTTGTTGTATTATCTTTTTGGACCAGGACACGTGAACGGCTACTTTTTTTATTATATATTTTTAAAATTTTTGATACTTTCACACATAATCTTGATAATTGAATTAAAAACCAATAATAATATTCTCCCCTCTCCCCCCCAATACCACAATGATTCAGTAAAATAATTTTTTTTTTATAAATTATTAAGAAATATTGTTTATAAAGATATTTTTACATAGGTAATTCTCTCGTCACTAGCTACATTAACAGAGGATTTATATACATTAAATATAAAAAGAGGAAATGATCAATAATCATAAATATTATTATTTAAAGTAATTATATTCTTTTTTTTTCTTTTAGATTCAATGGAGCTTACCTTGGATAATAATGATGTTTTAGAAATTGAAAAATTTCTAAATAAAGAAGCTCTTAAACATCTCAATGCAGAAGAAAATTTGGGATATTATCATTTTGGAATTATTGGTAGTGATAAAGATATAGATGAAATCAAAGAGTTTTCTATCAAAATAATGAAACACACCAACTTTATTGGCTGTACATTTTATAATGAGCCTTTTGTCAAAATTAAAGACATAATGACTAGAATAGAGCACTTTAATAAAAGATGTTTAAAAATTTTATTATTTCTTAGTGAAATGTTTACTAAAGAAAATATTTGTACAGATAAAAGAAAAGAAACATTATGGGAATTTTTATCCAAACCAAATTACTTGTTCAAAAATCGTATTGTTACAATTTCTACAGAATTGTCCCAATATGATATACCTGAAGGTTTACAATCTTTTGAATGCTTTTCAAAAACTAATTTTGATTATCAAAAGTTTGTAAGTAAATTTTGTGAAGATGATATTGAAATTGTTCAAATGAAAAATGAAATGGAAGTATTTAAAAAGTCTGATGCTATTCGAAAACTAAAACAGCAATTATATCCTGTTATTAAAACTAAAGTTCTAAGACAGAAAGAAAAAGCACTTAACAGTAATATGGTCCAGTTACTTCAAGAAGATACTGTGTTTGATGATTCCAATCAAGAAATAATAATAAAGTTAAAACCCCGCCGGCGAGCCTGGTCATCTTTTGATATGACTGTTGTAAATAATAATGAAACAGTAGTAGAAAACAATGAAATAGTTCCAGTTCATAGTAAATCATCAAATACTGATACACAAACAGTAATAAAAGACCCCTTACAGTACCCTAATGAAACTGCATTAAATTTAAAAATGCTTAAAAGTGATAATGAATATGAACTTACTGAATCATCTGAATGGACACTATCCTATAATGATCCTTTATTTTCTACAGATGTTGAAGAATTGAGTTACTCTGATGAAATACCAAATGAAAATGTAGTTAGTAAATGGGATTATGATCCTTCATTGCTGGAGAAACATGAAAGAAAGCTACCCGTAGGTGTACAATTCAGTAAGAAATTTTCATATGGAACTTTAAAAGCTGAAAGTGCAGGTTCTGATTCAATGGATACAAATGTTACTTTTTATTTAAAATATAATGATAAACAAAAAAAATTAATTCCTTTATTAGGATATAAAAGCTTAAACTCTTCTAAGACTTGTTGTTATTGTTGTAAAATTCAATGATGGATGCAAGAAAAAATAACTTAGAAACAACATTGTACAATAAAATTTACTTGCAAATTTACATTATTAATACACCCACATACACATCCTTTCAATCATAAATATATATAATTTTGAATTAAAAACATGTTTGAATAAATTTATGTTATTTTTAGAATTTAAACGTGGAACTATGATTCATTATGAAAATTTAATTAATAAATCATTATATCACCTAAATACCTTTGATTACAATATACATCACTTTTTATTTAGGACAACTGATTTAATATGGAATTTGTACAATTTTTTTACAAATTGAATAATAAACCTTCCAGCTATAGAATTGCTTTTAGACTACATTTAACATTATTGATTTTGTTAATTCTTATATTAAGTTAATTAATCATTTACAATTATATTATATCAGCAAATATAAATATGTATATGCACTTATGTAAAAGTAAATTTGTGTAGTTTTTGTACTTTTATCTGTTATGAATACAATCCTATATTTAAATCATTTTGGCACAAAAATTGTTTCAGATAGGTATTTTTTTAGATGGATGTAGTTTGCAATTAAACACATATTTGGACTATAAGGATAAAACATCTATATAAGATTAGGTTTCTTGATAATAAATACTAGATTAAATTTGCTATGATTGACACTCAGCAATGAAAATTTGAAAACTTATTTCAAATTAGCAATTACAAAAGAAATATTTGCCTAGGAATATTCATTATTTTATCAAAATATAGACTGGTGTTTAATTATTAACTCATTTGTAAATATTAAAAAAGCTTTATATTTACAAATACCAGAACCATCTTATAATAATGATAGAATGACAATCCAATCTTATTTCCTTGTTAAATAAAGTTTACTATAATTGAATTAGATATTTTTCCCCTTAACAAATATTTATACAGTCAAAGTCACATGTTAGGGAATGTCAAAAATAATTTTTAGTACAATTATATTTTATTAATTATTTATATTTCATTAACTACAAAATATAAACAGTATACAAATTTAAAGAACTGCAGTATAATGATAAAGTAACTTTTAGTACAATGTAATTTATGCTAGAAAACATAAACCTTTAATGCATGAAACATGATCATATTTACAAAGCACTACCATAAAAAATCATTTTAAGAAAACCTACATTGTTTATTAATAAAATATAAGCTATAGAAATATTTTATTTTGATAATTTTTAAAATAATGGATGCTCTGCAATTGATAATTTTATAAATAATAAAGTTAAAATGTTTTTAAAAACATATATTTTTTAAAGGAAATATTTTTTTCACTGTTAAATTAAATTATTATACAAGTTATTTATTGAAAGAAGATTATTATTACTCTCTTTTTATTTTTTAAATAATAACTCAAAGAAAACTAATTTGTAGAATATTTTGCATTTTATATATATATAAATTAATAATTTTTAACAGATATAATTGTTTAAATATTTTAATATGTAAAAGTATCTTTTATATTATCATATTATAAATATTACCATCAGATGTTAATAGATAGTAATCAATGAAAACAATAAATTGTAAACACTTTCTGCATTCTAAAGATATCTCTTCTAAATGTCACCTCTTGGTATAATATAGAGATTAAAGCACTACACTATTTATAGTTTAAAGAAAAAATTCATAATCTTTCACATATTCCTTAATAATAATACTGTTCATAGTTATATATTAATAATTTTTAACAGATGTACTTGTTTAAATAGTCTAATATGTAGAAATCTGACAGTAATATTTCTAATATAAAAATATAACAGCTATTTCCACATATTAAAAGATTTAAACAATTACATCTGTTAAAAATTATTAACTTATAACATCTAACTGATTAGTGGAAAAGTCTATTATTACTAAGGAATGTGTGAATTATTGTGAGCTTTACTTCCTTAACTATAAATAAATACTATAGCACTTTGGTCTCTATGTAACTGTAAGATATTGCATTTAGAAAAGATATTCTTTTGAATGCAAAAATTGTTTATGGTTTACCGATTTCATTGGTTATTGCCTATTAACATCTGATGGTAATATTTTTAATATAAAAATATAAAAGATATTTTCACACACACACATATATAAATATTACATATAGTTCATTGTGTAAGGGTGTTAAACACCAAAATTTAAAAAAAAAGTATGTAGAAGAATAATATTATGGTAAAGTAATTAAAAAGTTAAGTAAAATATTTCAACTTTTTTTTCTATAGCAATAGAAGAAACCATTTAGTTTAATTATTTCAAAAATATTATATATGCAATTTACACTAACTTTATAAAATTTAGAAATAACCATATTTAAAACAAATGCCAATCTGAAAATAAAATAGTACTCAATATAAATTGCTAAAATAATATGCTTACATTATCTAAAAAAGCTTCATTGTAATGAAACACTCCAGCCATTAGTGTGAGGCATTAATGTAGTGAAGTTGACTAAAATGATTAAACTTTAAATATAAAGCTTATTTATTAATATGTACATAGATTAGTCTGTGAATTAATTCAATTTTTTGTTTGATAATTCTGTGTAAAAATGGCATAACAATTGACAGAAACACAACTTCTGTAGTGAATTTTATGAATAGTTTATCTTTAGCAAGGTTTAATAATGTGTTAAGACAATGAAATTTTTATTACTATATCAAAGAAAAACCAGACTAATTGAAATGTTGCACTTTTGTTTCCTTTTTTCAACTTTGTTTAGGTCAAATATATATGAAAATATTTTTCTAATTGATCTTTCTGCATATTTTTTAAAAAATTTATGTCAATTATATACATATTAATAAAATGAGAATCTATTTAAAGCTGCTCTTAGTTTCATGTAATTTCAAGTCATGAGATTAATATTTTATAGCTTTATTGAAAGAATTGCCATTTGATGGCACTGTGAAATAATCAACATTGATATTTATATAATAATAAAAGCAAAATTTATCATAAAAATGAGTTATTGTCATTTTTCTTGTGATTTTTTTTTTAAAATAACTTATTTTTTTATGTTAAAAACATATATATATAAACAACTAATTCAATTCGCAGTCTTCATAAGTTATACTTCATAATCTCATAAGTTATTGAACCAGTGAAAAGGATATCAAACTTATTCTCTTCACAGTATATATATACTTCAAGGACAAATTTCCGTTCCTCAGATATATACAAATCTTTCCACAAGATAGTCTAATTTTCTATACAAATATTATGACTGTGCATCAATTTGTTATAAAGTTTGAACGTATTTACAATCAAATGTATATTTAAGTTATCATATTTAATAATCAGATTCAGGTGTATAAATCTCTAGATCAAGGAATGGTAGTTTTAGGATGGGCTAGTTTTTAAATAAGAATTTACTTGTGTTACAATTATTATAAGATTTGAATCATGTGACAAATTTAAAATATTTTAATAATAATCTCAATGTTGCTTTTTTTTTTTTTGGATTTGGTTTTCAAAAGAAAAAAATGAATAATACTTTTTTTTCTTGTTGGGATTTCATTTATTATTATTTTTTTCTTTCAGAAAGAAAAAGAAGTGATTAAAATCTTTAAAAGTTGTTTGTTTATCAATTAATTAAAAAAGATTAATATCTTATTCTTTGAAGCTCAGTTGGTTAGAGCATTACCTTAAAATTCAATGTTCAAGAATCTAAAAGTCCAGATTCGATTCCCATGCTAGTATTTTCACAGGTCAGACCAGTAACACATGAAGAAGAAAGAATAATACCACTTGAAAATTTGTATTAAATACTAATCTGTCTGCTATTACCAATAGTTGAATGTATTTAGTAAGTTTAAATAAGGTTTCAACTACATTCAGTGTTTAATATTAAATGATGAAATGGTTCAACAAATAGTCAATACTAAAATGCCATCATCACAATTTTTCAGACAAACACTAATAATTAATGAATTATTATTTAAAAGGATCATAAAAAAATAATAAGTATTACATGAAATTATGTATAGAATTGATTAATATGAAACATTAGGTTTGTCACATTATCATTTTCTAAATTTTATATATATTTTTTTGTTTATTAGTTAACATTATTAAATAATTGTTTTGATTTTTTAAAATAATTATTTTTTTAATAATAGTTTCTGAAATTATTTTTTTGTTGATGTATTTATTGTTCTAGTTATCTGTTCTGTGAAATAACGATATGTGTGATTGATTTCATAGTGATGCTTTAAGGGATTTATAGGTTATTCCAGTAAAGTTACTTAATATCACAATAAATAAAGTTAACACATGTATATTTTCTTTCTACAATCCTTGCGATCCCAAAGCTAGTTTTCGACATGAATGGTATTTCATATATATACAATTGAAAATCACAACCTGAGTTTAATACATTAAATATTGCACTCAGACTTTTTTTTTAAGAAACTAAACTAAACAAATCAAAAATAAAATGTTAAAGTAAATTAAATGTCTTTTTTTTCTAAAAAAAAAAAAAAAATCATTTTTATTGCCATGTAATATTGCAGTCATATTTAATATTTTCTGTGAGATGTACTTTTATTAAGATAAATCATTACATTTTTATTTAAGTCATAATTCAAAGCATATTCAATGCCTGAAATTCATAATGAATAATCCTATTTTTTTTAAAAAAATAATGTGATGTTGGAACCTTTAAATACAGTATCTGATTGAGGAAAATATTTTCATTCAATTGGCTAACCTAAGATTTTTCACTAAATCATGCAGACAATTTAACAGTAATTGAATTGTAGCATAAAAACAGAATAAAACTTGGGAGTTTTATTGAGGTAACTGAGAATCTCTCAATAAAACTCTGGATTTTCCAAGTAAGCTGATTTTTAGACAACTCAATTAACTATTCATTATGAAACAAATAAAAATTCCACTTTTCTTTAATCACTATAACAATGCTTATTTTGATTTTACTTGATCAGTCAATAATCTTCTTCTGAGCTAGTGTACCTAAATATATAACAAAATAATTTATCTAATCAATATAAAGTATATAAACATTATAATCAATTATAAATTAAATCTTTTAATATCTTATTATATATATTGTAATGGAAAGGGCTTTTGCCTGGTATGAAAATAGGTTAGCTAGGTCATCACAATGAATAATAGAGTATATCTTTGATCTTTGTAATTATATATACAACAAACACATTGATTTCATTCCTAGAAGAGGAGAGTTTAAGAATCAACTAAATATTAAATATATACTTAATTCACCTCATCCATGCCGTATTACATTTCCATTATCCTGAGTTTCGAATTCATGGAGACTCTGCACGATCGTCTAGTTCAGGCTATATTAGTATCACATAAAATACCAATAGGTGTAAATATGTTAAGTGTTTAATGGTAAGTATGAATATGAATTTGTGTAAATGGGCAAAAATATTTATAAATATGTAGGAAGATATGACCAATTGAAAATTGACTATAGAAAAACGTACCAGAAGTTTTAATTTAACACTTGAATATATTTGATAACTATATTTACGGCAATTAATATTTTTAGCAAACAAAATTCGTAACAATAAAACATTTAATTAGACATTTATGGTTATTCTTTACTTACAATTGATTCTAACTATTATTCCAAAGCCTTATTTCCACAAAAAATAGCCAATGGGTGTACCTATTAAAATAAATGAAATTTATGTTATGTTTGTGATTACCACAATCATCTTTACTATCTATATTTTTATTTGGAACTCATAATTTATTTTATTTAAATTAACTTTGTATATTAGATTCCTATATGTCATCATGGTGATATGGTATTCCCTGGTTATGTATGGTAATCATGATATAGATAAGAAAGACCATTTATGATAGAAATAGTTAGTCAAATATATCAAAAAAACATTTAACACAACTATTAGAATAAATAAAGAAAAATATATGCTGTGTAAGTGTACAATTTTTGGACTAAATATGTATTAGGTAAAATCTTACCTTTCCTCTCTGATGATGATTGGATTAGTACATAATCAAGTGCTCATCATAAACTATATTTTATTTTGCTTACACTAAAGGCAACAATATTTCATTATGTTATGTACTAACACTTATATTCTCCCTTTTTATCTCATATTAAAATAAAGAAAATTTTTTTATCAAATATAGAAATAAATAAAGTTAATAACGTCAATCTAAATTTAGTTTTAAAGTTTATAAGGAAAAATGTCTTAGCAAATCATTCTAGTAATCCTTGTTAATCCATTTCAGGTATAGATGGTAAATTGTGAGTGTTCTAGAAAATCCTTTAGGTCACATCCTTTATATTCTTGAAATTTCTGCTTTGAAATGGAGGGTTATTGGATCCACTCATTAAGAATTAGCTTGATGTTTTGTAGTGCAGGTGTAAAGTGCTAGGTTAATTCCATCCTAGTTCTGACAGTTATAGCTCCATGAGTGACAACTTTCTTCCCCCGATGTTGCTTTTGTACTTAGCAATGCATATTTTTCTGTATCATTATTTATGTATTTCTTTAATGAATTATTTTGAGTGAAATAAGATCAACATTTCTTGTATTATTGTTATATCCTTGAATCTAAATATTGCGATCTATAACTTAGAAGTACAGACACTAAGAAAATTCCAATGATCTGAATTTACTTCCAAAGATTTTAATTGCAAATTCCTTTATTGGTTAATTTTAATTCTATGTGCTTAGTCTCACTTTCTTGGATATTCAGATATTAGTTTTTAATAGTACTTCAACTCAAATTTGGCTGTTTCTCTTCAAATTGTAAATTTGAATCTTCTGCCTAAATTGTTTGTAGCTATTCATCAGATAAGAATTTTTTTTTCTTATGAAAAGCTCGTTGTTGGAAAAACAGAGAGTTCATGATTATCATTTAAGTCCATTGTTGATGTCATTTTTAATGAATATTAATATATGTAACTTGTTAATAATAAAATTTTATTTAATATTTCTTTACTTTAATATTAATTTACATTTCTTGATTGTGTTCATTTTATCTGATCTTACTTATGATGCATTATATTGTATTGGAATTATAACACATTTAATGAGGTAATAATTACTGAGGGTTAATTATCATATATGTCTTATAATTTAATTGATATGTATTTATAGTATAAAGTTAAGTTTAAAATGTGTGTTGCAATTAATGGTTTGACAATTTTAGTGCTTTAGTATTTATTAATCACTAATGCTAATATCATGGGTCTTGGATTTGGCCACACAATTTATAATTGGTATTGGAGGGATGTAAGGGGTACTTGTAACAATATACACTGTAACCTGTTGGGTTACATGACACACATCAGCATAGTTGCACGCACACACACATATATATCACTGGAATAATAACCACTATAAAGAATTAAATTGTTCTGAATTTAAAATATAATTTCATTATGAAATAAACATTTAAAAAGGTCTGAATAAATATTAATATTGTATTACTAATATTCTGATTTTGAATTAAAAAAAAAACAAACATGATTTATTTTTGAACATCTTTTTATTAATGCTTGTTTACATTTCTATTATCTATTTTTTAAAACTTTTGATAAGATTTTCAAATGTAGCTTTTTAATTAAAAGTGCTTTTGGAAGATTAACATTGTTTTTAATCAAAACAGAAAAAAACTGTTTTCAGTTACTGCATTTTTATCACCTCAAGAGTAAAAAGATTAGACAGTTTGAAAACAGTCTGCAATGTATTTTTATTACCTCAGAAATCCAAGACTATAAAAGGTTTGAAAAAAAGATTTTAGTCTGGGTAGCAGTTTTTGAAGAGTTCAGTCTGGTTTTAATATTTTGAGCAGTGGCCAAATAGGCTAGCTGCAAAGTTTTTGGATAGTAATTTTTTTGATGATAGTTCGTCTTAATATTTTTATGAAGTAATTAGTTGCAGTGGTTGATAGCTGTAGCAAAATAACTAACTGCAGAGCTGGTTTCCAGAAGTATACAAAGCTACCATGATGTAAGAATGCAAGGAAGTAGCTGCCCTAATTTACTACTGGAGTTGATTCACATGAAGTCTGTGTCAACTTTTTATGAGTCTAGCCTGATTAAATGTGTTATAAGATAGCTGCTTACCTGGAACAATTCTTGACAGAAGGAAGATCACTGCATGCCAACAAATTACCTGAATTACTCCTATCTTGATGAGAACTATAAACCAGTCTTTCCAAAACTAAGCTTACTAAGAGAAACCCCAGCTTTCAGGCCTGAAGTTTACCAAATCCTAGTCTAAGCGGAACCAACTACAGAACCTTTATCTGGACCAAAGACTAAGCTTACTAAGAGAACCCCATCAGTTGCTAAAGAAGTAATTATACATATGCTGAAGTATCTATATGCAAAGAAGCACAAATAAACATATATATATATATAGCTGGTGAATTAGTTTAAAATGACTTAAAATTATAACTTAATAACTTAAAGTAAAACAAATGAATAATTTGCTTAAGTCAAATGTCTAAAAGAAAGACGATTTCATAAATATATTTTTAAAAAATATCAATTAACCAATAAATAAATATCATAGTTATAAAAAAAAATATCGCTTAAAACAAAAAAATCAATTTTACGTTATATTTAGTGTTCCCAAATAAAAAAAAAAAAAATTTTAAGAAAAGATAAAAAATAATAATACCTATTTAAAAAGAAGATAACATATTAAAATTTATTAACTGCATATTAATATTAACTTCAATATTTATTATCAATCTTATTATTATTTATTGTATTATAGGCCTTTTAAATTTAAGTACAATTTCTCTTACCATAGCATTAGATTTTAATTTAATATTTTATTAAATTCAACATTCAAATATTTTTAAAAAAAAATAATCCATAAGAGGGGTTACTGCTTTTTACTAGATGTATTTTGTTAAATTACTCTCTGGATTACGATAGATAATAATAATTCTTTATGCTCAATGGTTGGTGCAGGTAGAAAAAAGAAATATTTATAAAACTGGAATTTGAAGGAGATTACATAGTAATTTCAAATTTAACCAGTAAACTATTTAAAGGTTTATTCTATGATAATGAGATTTTCTGCTACGAGAGTTTTCCACCTTAGCTGTATTGATAAACTCCACACACTGTCATTCTAATCAGATTAATTTAACAATGTTGTTATAAAGTTATTTGCTGAAATAATCCAGAAATCCTTTACAATGAGAATATTAAAGTTCTCTTAAATCAAAAAAATTTCCCAAAAGTTTCCTTTTTTCAACACATACAAAAAATTAGCATTTTTCTCCAATTTTGTTTTTATGAATGCCAAGATTATAGTATTAAATCTGGCAATTTTTATTTATAATTCTACATTGATTCAAATAAATATAATAATAAACAATTAAATTTTTTTTATTTAGTGTGTGGTTTAAAAAAAAAATTGTAAAGTCAAACCAACGTTATTTTTAAAAGATATCTGAACAGGTACAATATATACTCTCAAAGACTATACTACATTTGTATCATAATAAAGTTAAATGCAGTAAGTCCTTGCCATTTTCTATAATTTATTTTTCTCATATTAATTAATGTTATCATAATTATAAAGCTACTTTAAAAAACTTATACTCTTTTATCATATATTCACATTTTTTTATCCTTTAAGCTTACTGCTGGCAGATGAAATGGTTGATTAATAGAATAAAATAAAGTAGAAATTATCATATAATTCATTGCTAAGATAATTATGACACACTTATGGATCTTTACATAAATTAAAAATGAAAATTTAATCAATGATTTGTGAATTATTGATGATTTGTTGAACTTTTTTTTTTCCCCCAAAATTTATTTAGGTATTAAATCATCATCAAATACGGTTACAAAAAAAAAAAAAAAGTTATTTACATTTATTATGAAATTAGGATTATCCAAGTAAACTAAGGTTGTTTAACTAATTAGTCTTCTGTGGATTTTCTATTTTTTCCTTTAATTTCTGTGCTTGGGATTGCGATTTTAACCTGGTCTATCTTTGTTTTTGTTCTTTTCCTTTCTTCTGGTGTTTTCCCATTCTATTCTTTCATTTTGAAAAGGCTCCATGTATTTCTATATCTATTTGTAGATGCCAAGATTTTGTCCCTTTTTTCATCTCTGCCATTTTGTTTAAGAAAAATTATTCTTCATCTTGTTGGGGGTGATTGAAAGTTTTGTGGCATCTAACTTGCCATAATGCCATTGTAATAAATAGTGATAGCCTTATGGTTTGCAAATTGTTTGGTTAGTAGGCTTTCTTTAAGCGACATTATTGTGTAATAGTTTATTTCCGAGCTATTATAAATAATTTTTTTGGATTTCCATAGCCCTGTGAATATTTTAATTAGATATTCAAATGTTTCTTCCTCTTTATCACATAAGAAAAACAGATGGGATTTATTGTAGAGAATCCTCTTCTGTATTTTAAAAACCAATTGGTTGATATGGCATTTATGTTTATCTTAATGGTAAAGTCTATATACTTGGGCTCCATCTCCTGGTGTTTAAAGAGTTTTGTAATCTTATTATTTGTTAAATTAAGTGTTCCTGGGACTGATCTTAGTTGAGGATATATAAGAGCATAGGTACCCCAGATTTTTAATTTAGTTTTGAATATTTTTTCAGACAATGTTAAGCATTTTCTTGGTTCATTTATGCTTGAATCTATCCAGTTTACTTTGTGAGATGGAGGGCGGTCTGCTGAAAGTATTGGTTCTAGTAAGGTTTTGTAGTTTGATGAATGTATTAAATGGTTTATTAAACTGTGCGTCTTTTGGATTACAAATGCTTGTATGGAGGGGTATGACATTCCTTTAAATTTTCTCGGCTGTTGCCTAGATTTGATACTTAGGATGGCCACTTTACCTTTCCAGAATAATATGGCGTCTAGGGAATTTATTTTATTTATGAATCTCTTTGAAGTTTTAATAATGGGGAGATAATAGTTAATTTTGGCCATTATTTTCATGTTTAGCAGGGCTATTTTCCCTTGAAGAGAAAGGTATACCATTGCAAGTTTTTTTGTTAGTATCTCTGTGGCTTTTTGCTATTGCAAACCCCAGAAATTTCCGAGGTTCAGCTTCAAACATAGAATTAATTTTTTTGCCTGAGGTAATTCTCCATGTGGCAGATTTGAAGCAATTTATTTGGAGACCTGAGCTGAGCGAAAATTGATTGAGAATTTTGTAGTTTTGGAAGGTATTTGTAGAATGGCAGAAAAATTAGGACATCATCCATGTATGCAACAGCCTTTATGGGTTTTTTAGTCTGTTAATATATATTCCTGGTAGCTTGAGGTCTATTTGTTTTAGAAGTGGGGTTATGTATGATATGAATAACAACGCACTGAGTGGGGATCCCTGTGGGATAGATAAATATGGTTGAAATGCTTGTGATAGTTTGCCATTTAGGGAAATGACAATTTGCCTGTTATTTAGATTATTGTGAATTATATGTATGACAGCTGATGGAATTG
Source organism: Epiperipatus broadwayi (assembly GCA_028023455.1). NCBI lineage: Eukaryota > Metazoa > Onychophora > Udeonychophora > Euonychophora > Peripatidae > Epiperipatus > Epiperipatus broadwayi. The sequence goes on from JAQFVV010000457.1 coordinate 364,551, forward strand.
GAAAAATCTGCTAATATAATCATTAGTTTGTTAAGCCTAACTGAATCAAATGTTGCCGATATGTCAAGCTGGACGACAATAGGATTTGATCTTTTGTAAATTCCAATTTCATCAATTAGAGTCCTGATCTTTCCAATGGCAATCATAGCAGAGGATCCCCTTCTAGCATATTGTGATGGCATGATTTGTGTCAGAATTTTGTCCTGTATTGAGTCTTTAATTATTGATTCCATCATTTTAATAAGTAATGGACTCGTAGAGATGGGTCTTATGTTTGAGAGAACATCTGCTTCCTTATTATTTTTAAGGAAGGGACAAGACTAATAGGATACAAGTTTGGAATTATTCTTTTTTTGTTGAGAGAGGTGTGTTAGCATTCTGTGTATAATCGGTACTGTGAAATGGCTCAAGTGTGCCAGTAGGAATTTTGGAATCCCGCAAATACCTGGATGGGTGTGGTTTTGCTGTGATCATAGCTTCTGTTATTCCATATTCCAGTTGTTAATCATAATCTCTCTCATTGTTTTCCTGATGTTGTTTTGGATCTTGCAGCTTTTGTTAGAAATATTCCGTTATTTTTGTCAGCATGGGTGTTCCTACAAATGAGTTTCCATTTATGTTTAGTATAGTTGGTGTGAGTTGCTTCCTCTGTGCTCCCAGTGACCATTTTAAGTAGCCTCTGGTCCAAAAGTATTGGCCTGTCAGATATATCTTAATCCACTTTATAGTGATGTATTCTGCTATTGCCTTTTGTTTAATTTTATATTGCCATTTCATATTAATTAGATTTTCAATGTAATTTGTCCCCGAGTTGTGAAGTTTTATCTAATTGCTCAGGGCATCCAGCTTTCATCAGAGTTATTGGGCCCTTTCTTTTTCTGATGTGGTGGATTATTAGTGATTGTAAAATTTCGATAAAGACAAACCAAGCTTGTTTGGCTGGTTTTGATATCTGAATTTTGTGAAAGTAGATATAGGCTTCAACTTTCTTTACAATTTCATGGTAAATATCAAAATTAGTTATACCATTTAGACTGTCTGCAATAGTTATAATGCTGTATACGTGGATATGTATGTACTTAATTGATTGTAAATAAAGATATTTTATTTAATATAATTAATCATAAATATAATTAATCATAAGCATGAATTTAACTTATTAAAATTAATTGTATGCTAAAATATTCAGATTAATATAGAAACTGGATTGATGTAAAAAAACTGTAATAGTCTAGCGAAATGTGTGTAAGTAAAAGATATTATATCAAGATAACACACATAAATGAACAATGTTTACTAATCATACATGCAAAGAAGTTATACACACATCAATTGAAGATAAAACTACAATTAGAGAACTTATTTTATAAAATGATTAAATGCTTTTTCATCTCCTTACATTATTTTGTTATGAGTATATAAACTTTTCTTCAAGTTTTATTTGTATTAATAATTTCTTTATTGCAAAATATTGATGTGACCCACTGGTATTGTAAATAATGCCCTGGGGAATACAGCATATTATATCCATTTTCAATTTATTGCATTTCACAATGGAGATTTTCTGGTGTAATACTCTAACATTAACCACTGATTTGTTAGCAACAGAAATAGGCCTTACACTTCTTCTTCCCCCACAATTTCACCAATGTATTATTATTTTATAGTATAAAATTGAAATCAGTCAAGTAAATCTATCTATTTAAGATCCATAAGAATTCAATAAAATCTTGATAAACATAAGAGTTCCACTGACTATGTTATAGGATGATTGCCAAGATTTATGCTTTAGCATAATGTAATTTAAGTAAGTGATTGTCTTTTGAATATGTAATTTGCCCCTTTCATTTTTAAATACTATTATTATAACCGTTTTCACATCATAAATTCAAAGAGATTGGTATAATTTATTTTTATATATAAATATTAAAATCTAATTCTTTTACTTGATCAAAAATTTATTTCAAATGCAAATAAGATTCCTATCATTACTTAACGTCCTATATATTCCTCATATCAATCTTGTTCTATTCTTCAAATACCATCAACATTATCTTCTTTATGATGATTCATTGACAGTTTTCTTTTTCTCTGTTTCTCATTTATAACTCTGTAATATATACATACATATATATATATAATTATTTCTCTAACACTAAAAACAGATCTATTCCAGTGTTTAGTCCTTTTTGTAATTTATTCAATAAATATCCTTTTTTTTTTTACCAACTCTCTTTATTAATTTAGTACTCCTTACTTCATTTAAACAACTTCTTTTTCTATTATAGATAACTAGACTTCACATTTTTATTATTTAATAACTTTTTGATTGATAATTCAATGGATCATGAGATCTTGCTATTTATTATATAATTACTTTTCTAATATTTAAAAACATTATCTTTTATAAAATCCTCTTTACTTTTGCTCATAATTTCATGAAAGTATACACACACACACACACAAAAAAAAAAAAATTATTACTACCAACTGAAAGATTTTATACTATTTGATGTTTATGTAACAATATTATAAAATAAAAATAAATTAAGTAATCTAAAAACAAACAATAAAATAATAGTGCAAAAGTGAAAATTTATTAAAAATATATATACATATGATAAAGTGCATTGAGCACATAGTTAAATAATATGAATGTATTTTTAAAAAATAAATAAATAATATAAGTACAATAGAGTTTTTCTAAAACTTAACTCAGTGATATGTCTAAATATTTACAGCTGCCAGGATTAGATTTTATTTATCCAATAAATTAAATTTAAGTTTTAGTGCCTGAATTATTTCAGATTCTGCATCAGTTAGTCTTGCATTATCTTTCATTTCCCAGCGCTGAGCTAACAATCGACTAAATTCTGATGGTTCTAGAAAAAGAGTCTGCTCAAGTAGTGTTTTCCATTTGGAATTCAAATGATCAAGACGGTCCTAAATAACAATAATAAAAATAAATAAATATACAATTTAAATAAATGCATGCGGTACATGATTTAAATATATATCACTGGCAAATTCTTCAGTAATAAACCAAGAGCATTTCTCCTTTTCTGCTCTACCACTATCTATTGCAAACGTGAATAATCAATGGCTACCAGAGGGTAATGCAAATTAATTCCTATCTTCAGACCAGTTTCTGGCTTTTGCCTTTATCAGTGAGGACTTGGGATTGAAAGCTGGAAACAATGCAGTTATGAAACTAGTAGGAAGTCATTTTCAATTCCTTTTTTGTTAATAAGCTAATAACCTGAAATTAATAAAACTAATCAAACATGATTACTCAAACTTACAATAGAAGTATTAAAGTAGAGAAAGGATAAATGTTTGTTTTTATTGTCATAAACGAAAAATTAAATGACATAGGGGTTCTTTAAAAAAAAAAAAACATTTTATATATTTATCCAAGATTATTATTGCAATTATCATAAAATTCAGTAAGCATAAAAAGAACTTTTATTAATAAAAGATCAGTTAAAAATTAATATAACTTTGTCAATTATTACTCAAAATCATGTGCCACATCTCTGATAAAATCAAAACAAAATTGAAAAAGTGTAAAATTTTAAATATTATATGTGAGAAACATATGTGGGTTGAGATACATTTACAAGTCAGGATTGAATGGTGGACATAGTATGCTGGTCTATAAGTGTTAATCATATTGTAATGAAGTGAAACTCAGAAATTATAACTGTATGTCTATGGATGCACATATTTTCAGAGAAAAGAAAAAAGTGATGGTTATAGGAAATATAAATGGACATGATGACTGTGATAATAAAAATTAACAATTATTACAGCCTTTATCACAGTGAATTAGGATAAAGATAATTTAGAAAATATATATAATGAAAAAAAAAAATCTCATATATAGAGAATTTAAATTATACAATAGATTATATGTAAGCAGATAAAGAAAGAATAAATAAAGTAAGAACAATTAAGGTTTTTGACAAAAGAGAAAGGATGTAATAGTGACCACATTTTTTTTATAATATGGAAAGCTAAGAATAAATTCATAAATAATATTAAATAATAAAAAGACAGAATAAGAATGGATGAAAATAGATGATAAAAATAAATTATATAAATATTGTATGGATTCTGGAAAAAAACATGAAAGAACTTGATGGATGTGAATATAACAATTGGTCTAGGACAGCGTTCTTCAACCCTTGGTCTGCTTTTCTGCAGGTCCGCGTGCGAGACGGGCAGTAAAAAATTTGTAATAATAAATAATAAGAGTTTAAACTTTTAATTAATATAGCCAATTTTTATTTATTTTTTCATCTCATTTTTACTCAATTAAAAAAAAAAAGAAAGCAGAACGAAAACAAAATCTAATCAATCATTCATAAATTAATTTGTTTTTCTAGTTATCACAGATGTTTATTGGGGGGGGGGGGGGGTAGAATTAAATTTTTTATTACTTTTCTAAAAAAAATTGTAAAAAAAGTTTTTTATTATATAAACTCCATATATATATAAAACTTTATCTTATATATTTAACATTGTTGTTTTGATCAGTTATAACAATTATGCTTATCTTTAAGAAAATTTATCTATAGACTTCTGCCGGTCTGCGAAATCTTGTCCTTATTTTTGCTGGTCCGCAGAAACTTATCCTTATTTTTACCGGTCTGCAGGTGTGAAAAGGTTGAAGACCACTGGTCTAGGAGAGTAAACAAAAACACAAATATGATTGTGAGTAAGATTGTTTAAAAGATTAACTGTAATTAGATGGAGCCAATAGTATAGAGAAAAAGGTGATGAATAAAAAAAATGACAGAAAATACTGCAGAAAAGTAAGACATAGAGTTTTCCATTTTTAGAAGGCATAAATATGAAACAAGTAAATAAATCAAAATTATTTTAGAAATCATTTTGAGTAACTACAAAGATTATATGAATATCAGTGAAGGAAATAAAGTTGAAGAATGATGCAAAAAAAGAAGAGTTAATAAAAAAATTTACATAGCAAGAATTCTATGGAAGAAAGCTGTGGATGCAGGGTTAGCATATAAAAATGATGCAGAAATTATTCATAAAAAAATATTAGTTATCTTGGAAAGAATTAAGAAAAAATATACTTTAGATGCAGATATGTGGACAGCAAATGAAGTAATTCACAAAAAAATAAAATATTCAATTTTTACAAAAGGACCACAAAACCAAATTTGAAATCTATGGTAGATAATAATTAAATAATCAAATAGTTTATTGCTCAGAGTTTCCAAGACATTCAAGGACTTATTTGATAGAGCTGGAACAACAATTCATGGACCTTGAGCTTCAGAGTCCATCTCTTTCCCATTGCACTAAACCATGCAGGACATAGATTACAATTTATGGATAAGAATGGACTAATTAAAATAGTCCTTTAATTGGATTTAAAAAAAAAAGTAAAACATAAAGATGGATAAGAAAAATAATAAGATAGGCTAAAGACTTGAACAAAATCCTTGTGTTAATGATAAATGTATTATGAAACCTGTTAATTGTTACATTTGTAAAGATTAGGATATTAGAATATTATCATTATTTAAAGGCAAGAATTTAGAGAGATGATATGGAAAATAGTTTGAATACATATATAGAGATAAACAGGCTATCAGAGGGAAGACCTTTTATGATAAGGTTAATGGGAATGATTTGCTTTATAAAACTTGAACAAATGTACTAGCAAGAAGAAAATATAATTATGAATAGAAAAATTTGAAAAAACATTGAAAATATTAGTCATCATTTTTGGAGAGTAGGCATTTGCAATTGTAAGAGATGAAACTAATGAATTTACAGAAAAGTAAGTATAATTATAAAAAGTATATAAGAAGTTTTTTTTTTTTTTGGATTTTATGTTGGTGTTGGACAATGATTATGTTAAAACTAAAGTTAGCAATGAAAATGAAATAAAAATTAAAACAGATTTGAAAGTTAGAAATTATGGACATTAAAAAAAAACAAAAAACAAAGAGAAGAATATGAGAATTTAAAGATTTTTTGAAGGCTTTATGGCTGAAGGATGTTTGATTTCAATAAAGAATCCATGTTTCATTGAATTATAAAAGCGAGTTAGCTGGAAAAAAAGAAGCAATTTTTAATTTGATTATTAGAAGTTTTAGATATATCACATTTTATGCACATAAATTTCTGATTTCATCTAAAACTAAAAAAAAAAAGATTTTTAGATACAGAAATTTCTGAATTATTAAAAAGAATTATCATATTGTAATGCATACAATTTCAATAATATCATATTTTTCGGTTTCAATTCCATTGTGGTAGTGTTAGTGGAAGCCATTATTATCACTAAGTTATCAAAGTTATTCATTATACTGAAATGAAAAGCTGTTATCATAGACTAACGTCCTAATAATGTGCAATCAAAATGATAACAAGACTAGATTATAATACTTTCTAATTGTATCATTTAAAATCATTAATTACAGTTATTTCTTTTCAAAGTGTTAATTTCTTCTTTATATTTAAAAAAACAAAAACATTTTTCTTCTTTTTCATAACCCAGAAAAATAAAGTAATTTGAGTTTTCATATTTTATTGTTAACAAATACTACAATTTCCATATACCACTGATATCAGCAATATTTTTGATTACATAATTTCATTAACTAACTTATATATGTTATTCAATAATGATGTATTTTTTTATTTTTATTTTTCTAGCATTACTGATTAAATCAATATGTATATAAAAATGGTAAATAAAAATATTATTAGCACCCCTTTTTTTATTTCCTTTTTTTAATCCTGTTTTTCTTATTGTTCCTTTTAATAGATGTTAAGTTTCTATTCTATTTCCAAAAATATTCTCACTTTTTGACACAAATTCCAAGTTTATAATATTTCATTATTAAAATATTTATTAATTATTTTTTAAATACAATACCAAACATGATAAAAGCTCTTAATTCTGAATTTAAAATTTATTTTTGTTACTGAAAGTAACTGGCAAAAGAATCTTTTCTTTAAGTAAATCATTTGTTTCATACACTCCTTTAAATGAATGGGACAAATTATTTTATTCCCTATTTTCTCTGATAGTATGCTGCTTATTAATTTTTTTATAATGTAATAATTTTGCCATTCCCATCCCCCTTTAACTGTTGAGAAATGCTAATTTTATATGAGAATATTAAGACTGCAATTAAAATCTATTCTTAAACAAACTGATCCTAGTCATTAAGATAATAAATCATATATGGTTAGTTGCTAAGGAGGTGAGGTGATGCTCATGCTCTAAAACAATAAGCTAAGCTCAATAGCTTCATTCAAAAGATCAAATTGAGATTTTTAAAAAACTTTCTTTAGTTAGGAATCTTTAGTTTTTGAATCTGCCACAATTACCAACTGCACCAAACATTTTAGAAATTATTTAAGTATAAGTCTACAAATTCATTCCAAGAAACCATTCATATATTGGTATATAAATAATATTCTTATTAATTTCCTTAATCAACATTATCTAACAATATAATAATTATTAATCTTACAGAAGTAAAAAAAACTAAAACAATTACCCGAAGAATAGCAGATTTGGAGTGGTTTTCAAACCAAGCAATAGGATTGAACTTTGAACGCCATTTCTGCTCATGTTGTTGCATTTGGCAATTCTCCATCACTTTTCCATCTTTTTTTATTAAACTAATTAAGACTTTTTGATTTGTCATAACAATATAATATAAAAACTTGAGAGCTGCTTTCCCTGTAAAAAATAAACAAACAATATACACAAATTAAAAATATGACAGATTATACTAAATCTGCATTAGTTAGTGATGCTTTTCTTTAGTTATATTCTATTAACTTATACTTAGTCTTTCTAGAGAATAGTTAGAAAGATCATCATATTAAATGCAAATTTAATGCAAGCTATAAAGATAACTTAATTTTAATAAATACTATATAGTCATCTATTCATAAAACAAGTCAAATGTCCTATTGATAATTTGAATATGTTGTTACAAAAATCTTATATTCAAAAATTTAAATTTAAAAAGTCTAAAATATTCAAGTCATTAGCTAAATAGCAAAAGATTATTAATAAATGCAATAAAACAGTGTTCACACATAACAAGAGTCAACTCACTATAACAAAAATGGACTAGTCTGTGCATTATTTGTTAATAAACTTAAAAATTTGTTGGCTATATGTCCAATATATATAGACACACATATAAAATAAATGGAAATAAACTGCATTTCAGAGACTTAAGATTAAACAGCATTACACATCAACAAATGTAAGAAATAGATGGTCCATAAACTATACTTCAGAAAACTATGAATAAACAGCACTCCATATCAAAAATATTGAGAGATATATGGCACCTATTTCTTATATTTATTGATGGGGAGTGCTATTTAATCACAGTTCCTGGAAGTAAATTTTACTTTTGTTTAATTTATATATACATTAAGCTAGACAAATGTAATATACACACATACATCTATAAAATAATACTAGAAATATCATCAGATTGTAACATAATAATATGATGGTTTAAATTTTTCAACTATGTTTGTATCACATATACAGCAGGATAGACATTGCACTCAATAAAAGATGTTTAATAATACAGGTTCAAGGTTACTTTAAAAAAAAAACAAAGAAAGAAAGATGTGCAAAATATTTTTGCTAATAAAATAATTTCATTTATCGATATATTTTACAAGTAATTTATAATAAAAATATTTGACCATATGTTAAAATTTTCTCTCACATCATCTCTACTGAGATATTGTAATAATTTTTAATTCAAATGTTTGATAATATTTTGATTTAATTTAAAATGTTTGGAATTGCAGTATTGCAATGGAAATCCTTTTAATTAAATCTCAATCAGTATCAGAATCATCACAACAATTTAAACAAAACTTTCTCAAGTAATATTAATCTGAAAAACATCATTAATAGTAACTCTTTAACAGCATTGACTCTCTAATAAAGAAAGATGAACAAATGTATTAAATGCAGATATTTAAAGGTGGCTGCTAAGAAGGAACTTTTAGATAGGTGTGAAATTCCAGATAAATGATCAAAAATAGAAGTGAAAATTATTCGACTTTCAATACTGCAATTACTTTCATAAAAGATTGATATTAGCAGAATAAAGATCATAATCATTATAAAGTAATCTATAGAAATTCCAACCAAAAACAAATTTATTCACGGTTTATTTAAGTTCTTTAACTTTTCTATTGTATTTACATTAAATAATTATTAACTAGGAGTTTCATGGAGAATATTGATCATAGTTAAATAAATCTCAATCTAGTAAATTTCATTTCTAGAACCAATGAGAAAATGATTAAAGGTTATACTGAAGCTACCGAATCTCCAAAAAACATCTGGAAAAACCAAATATAGCTGGTTTTACTATTAGATCTATGAAAAAAATTGCTCAAAGGTTTTCATATATTTTCAGTGCTACAATTTGGCTGATAAAATCTGGAGGAATGTACTATATCTCAGTTGTAATCTTGAATATATCAGTAATATTTCTCATAATAATATTTATATTTAGAATAATCATTTCTTCTCTAAATAAAAGCACAGTATTCAATCCAATTTGTAATTGCTAAAGAAGCTAACTTTTAAAGTATTTGATTTACAACTCCAAAATAATAATAGATAAACTTCCAAGTAGACTGTCCTTAGAAATTATTTTAAAATTAACTTTTATAAATGAGTAAAGCACGTTAGTGCAAAGTCCAAAGTCATTATGTTTACACACTTTTATTATGTAAAATTGCATTCTATTAGTAAACAGCTTCCTTAGTGTTTAAAATAAAAAGTGGACCTTATTAATTTTGTGGAGATGGGGTGAATGAATGATAAGTATCAGTGCCCACACTACAAGCAATGTGGTTTCATATACCAAATAAAATATCATCTTATAAAGAACTCCTATTTAATGAGAAACAGCAAATATAAAATCATGATGATTAAAAAGATGGATAATTTCATTTATTTGGTTTCACTTAAGAAAAAGAAAAGATATAGTTTAATATCTGGAGTTATTCTTCAGAGCAACTAAAGAGCATAACATAATGATAAAATAAATAAAAGATTGTAGATCTTCAGTTTTTATTTCACAAATAATTCTTTGCTCTTATAATATGCAGCAAAATAACTTTTCATAAAATTAAATTAATAATTTAAAGTTTAAAGCTATTAAAATGATTTTCAGAAATATTGTAATTATATGACTGATATTATAGAGATTAAATATATTATTTAGACAACAGTGACATCGAATTTCTCATTAACTAGACAAAAGTTCTTGTGATTAAATCATATGGCATTCTAAAATATTTAATCATTGATTGCAGCCTATACATTCAAGGGCTCAATCACAGACATGTTCAAAACTCAATCCAAAAGCAAGCTCCAAAATGTCTCCTGAATTAATTGATTAAAGTCTTTATTGCAAAATAATCAAATGGAATAAATCATCAATTCCATCAAAAATAAAATTTTTGTAAATAATGGAAAGGAATTATGGGTGATATATATATATATACAAATGGTACATATAATATTTACTATATATTTAAGCTAGATAAAATTAGAGGGGATTGACTTTCAAACTCCCTTCAGTCATCCACTCCATCTTATATAACCAATACACATGATCACATATATATATATACACATAAAAACAAAGAGCTGTTCTGGATCATGTAAACCCTCACACACTTATTTACAATAAAATGCAATCTTGCACTAATATTAGGAGATTAAACTTTATAAGGAATAATCCATATTGTAGAATGAAAGTTTTTTTTTTTCTTCTAATCTCTGCTGAAGGGTTAAAAAACATTTTTAACAAATTATATTCACACTAAAAGAAGTACTTATTAATTATAATAAATTCTTAAGATAACTGCTATTTGATTTTTAAGTACAGTCTTCAAAATTTTAAAGAACAAAAAATAAAATAGTACAAATATATACATTTTATAATTTGTTGTCTTTAACTAAATCATTAAGATGAAGTTTGGTTTCCATTCAAAACAGTATCACAACTTTTCATCTAAATAACCAGGACATATCTTATAATCTGAATACCCAATATAACATTTTGCAATAATAGATTAAATCATAATCCTGTCTAAGGCTGTTTAGAAATAATCTTGGACTATAACCTAAATTATTCTCATGATATCAAAAAGAATTTCTAGGAATAATCTCATTGTAAAACTAGCTGAACTTGGATGCAAGAACTTTATAGATAACTTCTTTAGGACTAGCATATTCTACTGGTAAATACTACGACTCTGTAGAGAGAAAAAGCTCATGCACTAAATTTCTAGATACTAAATTAAATATTATAATAAAAAATATTATTGGCATACTCAAGTCTAGTTTTTTGTAGTAGTTTTCTATATTTTCATATAATCCTTCAACAGATATCAAAAAAAAAAAGTATCTCACATAAAATGTATAAAAAGCTGTTAAAAAGATCAGATTTACCAATAACTCAAGATATAGTTTCACCACATCAAGATCTCCCTTCTGGATGTTTTTTAATCAAGAATCTACAATAGAAAAAGGATGGACAAAAACAATTTCTTTTTCCAGACCCAACATACAGAGAGAATCTTCCTAGATGCAAATGGAATATCATTAATAGATTATGAAAAACCCACAATCATGATGCTCATCTGCTTCATAAATATAATTTAATAGAAACTAATTTATAGAGATCAGTACAAACCCAAACCATAGAGTTAATAACTGTCAAATCTATGGCAACAAAGAAATAATTGAAAGACTTAATAAAACCACAAATGAATCTCTCTTCTGATTGAAATCACTATAGATTCCTTTATGATATTATATTAATAATTAAAATGTCTAAAAAACTATACACTAAATAAATATTAAAGCACACTTTTATAAAGATTTATTTTCAAATACCAATTTGATATCAGATATCTCTGTTCACATAAATTCTAAATTCAAATTTTTCTCCACTACCATTTATTACTGCAAAATGAAAAATAAGTAAGTTAATATAGGATCAAAAATAATAAAATGTTTAAAAGATATACAATTTTACAGTAACTATTTTGTAGTAACTATTATGTTGTTTTGGTCAGTTATAACAATTATGCTCATCTTAGGCTAAGCAGTTTAAATCTTTAAGAAAATTTATATGTAGACTTCGGCTGGTCCGCGAAATCTTAACCTTATTTTTGCCGGTCCGCAGATGTGAAAAGGTTGAAGACCACTGTTTTAGACATTAAAACCCATAAAAAGCAGACTTTTAGACCTATATAGTTATTATGTAAGATGCACTTAGAAATTCATTCCAAGGATATAGTTCAATCTTTAAGAAAAGATACTTGGTTAAATAATATATAAAGTAAGGGTTCATTTTTTTTATTAGAGTGAAATTTACTACCAAAGATAACTTGCTAAATGCCAATTGTTTTAGATGTGATATTATTTGGTTGTAATAGTAGGATTAGTAGTCAATAGTAGTAATGGAAGAGAAAGAGGGAAGGGGAGGGGAGAAAAGGAGAGTTAAGAAGAGCAAGAGACATTGATAGTCAAACTAATATTTGATATTTACTAGAGATTTTTCTTAATCTTTATAAGGCTACCATCAAAAATGATATAATCTTGAAGGTGTAAAAAAATTCTTACATTAGAAATGAACATACATAAAAGTAAAAATTTCAAGCATCTTTATCAAACTTTATTTTATTGTGGTAAAATATAAAAATAATTACAATCCATTCTCTTGTATTTAAATGGTTTGAAACTATCAACTCAGGCATTTAGGCACCTTTTTTTCTAATTAAAAGTACTCATGAAAATTAGTATCACCCTTGGCTCATTCATCTTTCATTATAATTCAAAGACAATATTCTATTATATGCACATAATATCTAACACATAAAACAATATCAAATTATTTATGCTACAGAATTTATATTAGATTCAATTACCTTTAATAGATTTAGAAATAATTGAAACATACTTCTGAAAGTCTTCAACATTTGAAGAGATGTGAAGATCCAGGTTATGAATATTTCTTCAATTAAAAATTCATAAAAAAAATGTAATATTTGATTTATATTAAAATACATTTGAATAATAAAGTATTCATTATATATGTAACATAAAACTACATAAATAAAAATGATTTTTGTATTTTGATTTTTATTCAAGATAAATTTAAATAATTATCGCATTTTTTATATACGTAAAATAAAACTATATGTACCATTTGACTTTTCCATTTTAAATTTAATTAAACAGTAGTGGCATCTCTTCTTCACTCTAGATAACCAAAATATAAACACTCAGTAAAATTAAAAGAAATTAAAAGAAAAAGAAATCACACTCCTGCAACTGTTTTTTTTTTTTTTGTTATTCAATTGACTTTTGGCAGGAGCCACTAACCTGTATTTTACCAATTCAGTGCACATTCTTATCAAGATATTTAATCTAAAAACTTGGAAAGTTCGAACTGCAAATCAATCTGTTTTTCTCTCCATTAACTTGAAAAGCAAAATAACAATAAAAGATAGCCACTAAAAGAGTAAAGTGTAAATTAACATCATTCACTAAAAAAAAAGAAAGAAGCCATAATCAGCTATGAAATCTTGGTGCACTATAATATAGTTTTCAGATAGATAACGAGATTTCAATTTATAAAAAATAAAATGTTATCTATTTACTTATTTTAACCTTTTATTTCAGAACTAAATGTTAAAATGAAAAATATTTATGTAAGTAAATTAGTGGAAAATTAGGATTAGCTATTATTCCAATGCTGTCAAGATCCATAAAGATTAATAAAACATTCATTAAATTAGAATGTGATCCTAATTTTTAATGTTTAAGACATGACAATGTAAGTTTCCCTTGGGATAAAACTATGAAAGACAGTATCTATGTTCTCAATATTCATGATTTAAAAAAAATATTAAATAAAAAAAATTAGAAGATAATAAAAAGCATAATTTTAATTTACTTTTGCATTTCATCAATAATTTTCATCATAAAAAAAAATAATTCAAAAATAGTAAATTTCATTTTATTTTTTGGCAAAGAAAGTGCTGTTTTATTATATATATAAATTTTAAAAAATTTACTGTACGTGTTCATCATCATCATCATCAACCATTATCAATCCACTGCAGAATGAAGATCTCTCCAAGTTCGATCCATTTTCTCCAATCTTTAGCTTCTCTTCTCCACATCACCCCTACACCCTTTCTTATTTCATCCATCCATCTCACATGTACGTGTTAAAAACACGTATATACATTATTCTATTTTTTTTTTAATTACTTTTAATGATGTCTTAATGGATATAATTAAATTGTACATAGGTATGCACGTTTTATATATACATATTGAAAATGTCTGCATTACATATATATGTGTATGTTCAAAAAATAAATTAAATAGGTTTGTATTGTGAATTTTAGTATCTTCATGAAGATTTGAAACTAAATAATGTAATTATTCAAATATGTTTGAATGTGTTATGAAATGCTAAAATATATTTAAAATTAAAAAAAAAAAAAAACTCTACAAATCAAATGATTTCTTCCAGCATCTCATTTTTGCTTTTCATGTCATGAAAAATATATGCACAGTTTAAAATAAGTAAAATAATAGTGTTACTTTGGATCCCTTTAGCTGCTGTTTTTCATGTATTTTGATTGTTCATCAATTATCCCAAAAGAGAATATTTTAATAAATTAAAGCTAAATACTGTGTATTACTTTTACTTTTTCAATTTTAAATCTCAGTTTAATAAAAAAATTAATTATTCTCCAGCTTGTCCAGACTTTAACTTCCAATGAAAATGAATATTAAAACTTTCATAATAAGTTGGAGAGAATCCACTTTTATTTATTTAAACTAACATAATAAAGAAATATTATATACCTTAATCAAATTTTGTGTGAAATTATTTAAAAAGTTACACATTTTAAACATTTAAAAATTTCTATTTTTTAACAAATAAACAATTTTCTAATTTTCATTCACTTTTCATACACTTTGGTTCAAACATTTATTTGCATAAATTATATCATTCAAAAACTGAATTTATATTTCAATGAATATTACTTTCTGCCTTGTTTAAATTATTGTTTTGATTATTTCATTTAGCAAATAATATCAGTTATAAAAAAGGTTATAAGATGTTGAGAGATAAACTAAATCTGAACTTACTGGGAAGTTTTAATTAATAATGTACAGATAATGATGGAGAGGAAAGTCTTTTGTCACAGTTTATTGATCCCACTTCAGTCATTAAAATCCTAAGTAACTTTATAAGAAAGAAATCTGGACTGTATTTTTTTGTTGTTGTTGTCTTCAAGAATCACTTGGTGAATTAGCTTCTTAAACCTTTAATAAATTGGACAGTTATAAAATGAATTCTTTAATATATTGTGTCCACCAATAAATACAATGAAATATTAAGCGATCTTCATTTTAGATTTTTATCAATTCTTTTTTTACTGAAAAATTTCAAATGTATATTTGATGATTTTAAATGAACCATAATTAATCAAAATTATCCATTCATCTTTTTTTCCAAAATGATTCATTTACAAATAAATAAAATATTAAAAAAAAAATATTTTTATTCACATGAATGTATTAAAAACTAAAAAAAAAATTTTTTTTCAGCATGGGGTAAAGTATCATTTAAATAAACTTACAAATAATGTCTACTTTCTTGTCTCAATGCCATTCTATTCATCAGACAAACAAAAAAAAAAAGATTGCACTGCTACAAGAAAGTAAATGTTATTTGCAAGTTTATAATAAATGATTTTTCAGCCCATGCTTTTATTTGTGAAAGCTGAGGAATACTTTTTAGTGCATTTATATGAATATAAATATTTTTTCAAATTTTTTTTAATTTTCTACTTTTTACTTTTATGTAACAAATATTTATTAGAATAGTTTTCAACGAGTCAGTTTTAAATAACAAAGAATATCATTAGACACCATAAGAATTAATGTAACATATAAAAATTGTTCACTAATTTTTTGCTAAAATTATTTGCAAACTTTAAAAAAATATTTTTCTACCAGGAATACATAAGTATGCAAAGTTTCAACTAGATTGGAAATTGGGAAGTGGGTGAAAATTGAGTTACAAGATTTTATCATGTCAGACTAAAAACAGAGTAAGTTAAATAAAAGCATATAACATCTTAAAAAAATTCTCTGTTCACATTTTCTTTTAAAAAGAACTGATTTTGTTTTATATCTGTCATATAATTTTTTATGTTGAATAAAAGAATTTATGATGCAAAAAATTATACAATTTACATAAAATAAAAATCATTCTTCATGCATTAATGCTGTGATAAAATGACACTCTTGAATTCAAAGACCATGAACTGCAGTTCCAGCTCTATGATTCTAGTTCTTGAAATTTATGAATTCCTAAACAATAAATCATTTGATTATTTATTTAATGAAACATCAATAAAAAATGTTTCAACTGATTAAGAAGTTCAATAATAATTACAACAGTAACAAAATCTTCATACAGTAGTGCCAACTAGTGTAAGTCTTAGTAATCAATGGATATAAGAAAGTTTGTGTATAAAATCAAGGACGTCTTGCTGAAAAAAAGCACAAGTCATGTTGTGTCCATTGATTACTAAGGCTTGCACTGAGGGGCACTACTGTAGTGAGAGTCTGCTACTGCTATATCAGCTTGGGTAAGCATAGGAAATGGTGATCATGTGATGCTTTAGTGGTTTTTTTTAAAACAATAGTTATTATTTTCACAAATGTGAAAAGAGATAACTTGTTTTCTTTATTACATATAAAATATAAGCATTAATTATAAGGTTCTTATTTTAATGATAAATCAGAGATTGAAGACAATACGTTTATGCTTTAAGTTGTAAATTGTTTTAAAAATAGACGTTCAATCATATTACACCATGGAAAATTAATCAAAAGAACTATAAAAGACAATTGCATACTAGGAATGTACAGGAATTTCCTGTACAGAAATGACATATATTCCAAAATTATCTTGATAGCTTCACTTAATTCGATTACTTTAAACTGAAACTTGTTAAATGTTTATGTAAAAGATATCAATATTATTTGCAATTCAGATTTCTATAATATAGCAAAATATTGAGGATCAACTACAATCTCTAAATGGCAATCCTATAGCTTTCTGGAAGATTAATGTAATGGAATGATTTGTCATTTCAAATAATTCAAATTAGATTGTATTCAATCTCTATTAATGCATGTTTTTTTTTTAGATATAGATAGTTTTTGCAATCTATTTCCACCAAAATTTACTAATATTAATATTTGAATATAGAAATTGTAATAAGTAATTTCCCATAAATATAAAAATACATTTTTTAAAAATATTTAACAGCAAGCTGATAAAAAATAATAAAATGATTGGGCAGATTGAATGCCATTAATATAGTCTTTAAGATATACAGTGCTTGCTCAGTCTTAATTCTGGAAATATTATTTTTTGATAACCTCAATCTATAGAAATTAGTCTTACTACCAAACTATTCTAATTTAAAAAAAAAAAAATTTCCCTTGGGTGGTTAGTTATGAATGATTATCATGAAAGATAATATCACTTTTTGTTGCATCATAGCATGACATATTTATAGCTAATAATTTACATTAAAATATTTTCTTTACTTATATATCATAAACAATTAAATTAAAACTTTATTGATGATAACCAACAAGCCGAATAAAATTTAACTAAAGAAATTTCAGTCTGAAAATGATCAGGAATATCAATTCAACAAAAAACTATTTATCCCATTCCTATAATAACTTTTTTGGAAAAACGAAAAAATATCTATATATTGTGACGACCACGTAAAGTCGTCGACACACACATATATTTATTAATAAAATTAGAAAGTAATAAAGGTGAAATAAATTAGCTAATAAATTTTTTTTTAAAAAAAAAAGGAAGGAAAAGAAAAAATTGAAATTCTAATGTCAAAATTACTGTGGATTTTGTAATAGTAAGAGAAGGGGAGGGGGGTGCATAAATAAAGAAATGCGTCTCTTTCTCTCTTATAAGTCAAATGCTAGAAAATTATTTTTGTTTATTGTGGGAGAGGGGAAAAGGAAGCATAAAGAAATGCCTGTCTTCTCTCTCATTAAGAAAAAAAAAAATATTATAACAAATTAAAATAAATGTAAAACGTAAATGTGGAAAAAATAAATGAATTGTAAACTTTAAATAAAATAAATGTAATATGGGATATATAAAAAGAAACAATATGGCCGTAGGTGTGAAAGTCTGTTGGACAAATTAAATTCCACGGACAAAGAAATGTTATCAACGGAAGATCTTTGCCTGATCTGTTAAATTAATTGGGACTTACATTCCAGCCACTAATTAAATAAAGAAACATAATGATAAGAATTGGTTGGAAATCTAAGTCTTAATTAAATATTTTAAAAACAACGAACAAAGAAAGAGATTAATAAAATTACAATTTTTGTCTAGCATTGCTAGTAGAGACTTTAGAGAAGCAACAGCTAAAAGAAATGGGAGAAGTGCATGGCTAGTGGCGTTAAAGGGACGTGGGTTCGGATTCAAGCCGTCTCATCACTAACTCGCAATGTAAGATCTTTGCCTGACCTGCTAGAGGGACCACCGCTTCTGTAGCTGTCAATTGAAACTCAACCTAAAGAATCAACCAGCAAACTGGATGAAAATAACCCCACAAACTAAGGAAGTTAATGGAGAACCTAAGGAATCAACAAGCAAAAACTGGAACGAAATATAACCCCACAAACTGAGGAAGTTAATCAAGAGCGCTCGGAAGAAATACCCATGGGACAATTACAACAAAGCCTAGGTAAAAGCATGCATGCATTTTCATTTGTCTACTATTCATAACTAAATATAAAATTAATGATTTGATAAAAATAGAACTCTATCAACAGGACTTTAGGAACTTTCATATCTGATCTATTTTCATATATTTATTATAGCCATGTATTTATAAGTGTGTGTTTATTATTATTATTATAATGTAATTTTTTATATAAAGTGTGAATATTATTATTAAACATATTTGCCATTAAATTTCGTATCCTTGCTTTATTCTCCTATCACCAAGCTAAGACAGGGGGGAAACTGTAAGTAGTGATTAAAGGGGCATACTGATTTGTTTAAGATATTCATGTGCTGCTTGTTCGTGCGAAATCCCAATTCTAAAAAATAAATAGCAAGCGCTGGACATTCGCTAAGTTTCTTTGAAATAGTTTGCTCTGTTCAGCAGCCGAGGGTTCTTGGCTGGGAAAAATAATGCCAAGATAATATGTACGTATTGCCTTGGGGTTCAGTCAAGGGTATAGATATGAAGTTAAATTTGTATCTGTATTAGCTCTCTGCTGGTATTGTAATGGCGTTGGTTAAAATAATGAATAAGATAATAAAAAATCTAAGTTGAAAACAATAAATGGATAGGAATAAAAGTTATGAAAAGAATTAAAATATAATAAATAAGTATAATGTAGAATAAAATAATCGAAATAAATATAATTGAATACACAAATAAATAAGCAACCGTACGAATAACCATTTCCGTTATAATATATATGGTAAGTAAACATTATTACTTTCAGTTTTGAAAGAATAATTTTAAAACTCCATTTCAAACACATTTCATATAATATTGAATATTATATTAATATATATATATATGTATGCATATATATATATATATGTGTATGTGTGTTTAATGGAAAATAATACACGGTACAGCCTAAAAAGTTATAATTTATCTACATCATACAACCGTGAAAACATTAAATATAATATTATGTATATATATTTGTAATGAGCAATATTAATTTTTTTATCTCTACCTAACATCAAGAGAAGCTGTCACTTCATCAACTTTCTGTTGAAGCCATTCCGCATTCTGGTTCACAAATATTTTGGACAGGTTATCAGTAGACTGTTTTGGAGCAAAATCTTCTGAAACACAAATAAATTTTAAAAAAATATTGTATATAAAATATATACATAACATATGAATTTTTATAATAATTATATTAGAATTTTTTAATCTTTTCAAATACAACACAAACTAGATTTAATTAGATTTGTACCTAATCCTAAAACAAAAACAAAATATTAAAAAGAAAAAAATTATAATTAATTAAGATAAACCTTCTCTCTTTGGGTAAATACCAAAAATGCCCAAAATATCTTTTTCCAATTTTTTGTTATTTCTAGTATTATTTTAAGCAAAAAATATTTTTAACTAACATTTACATGAGAATTAGAAAAGAAGTAAATATATTTTTTTTTAGCTTAAGAAGTATTATAAATAATTATATTAATTCCCTTTATGACAACTAATAAATAAATAAAAATAATTAGAGAAATATTGCAATTTCTGTATAAAATGGATAAACTTACAAATCACAAAAGTAAACACATTTTTATTCATAGTATATTCTCTATTTTATATAGTTGTATATATAATTTTCATTTATACATGATAAAAAATGTTTTACATATAACACATGCACATATTCTACATACAGAAAGAAAGTGTTACAAATAAAAAAATTTTGTAATCCAGGTGGCACCAAAACTTAAGTCAAGTCTCCAAAAGTTATAAATGACTGCATTTTCATAGCATTTTAAAAAGGCATGTATATTAAACTCATTTTTAAAAACCAGAAGAATAATTAAGTATCTATTTTCAAACACTGCTACAAACCTTATTCATAAAGTGAGTCAAACACCTTAAGCAAACAATATATAAATGGGACATCTTTCTTATGAACTTTCCTGCATTTGTCTCACCAAAACTCAAAACCCGTATCTATAGAATTTCTTAACCTGCTGGTAATAACTTATCTATGACTAGAATCAACTTATACAATATATCAATAAAGAAATAAAAAGATGACAATCAGCAAATGACTGTATCATTTTTGCAGTTTTAAAACGACAATTATTCTTAAACCTCCATACTACATGTAAAGCTGTATAATCATTTTATAAATCAGCCAAAATAAAAAAGTATTTACTTTTAATCAAGTCATTAATAAAATAATTATTGCCATAAAATTAGGCAGTGATTTCCATTTTTTATTGAACTCAGGAAAAGACTTAATCAAATCCATAACACCCTCAGTTAAGGAAATTCCATGCTTCAGTAACATGATTTTGATTTACAATTTATAATCTAATTCATTCTAATATTTATTCTCAGTTAAAGAGAATTTAGAGATAAAATTTCATTACTTCTCCTTTTAATATATATAGTATTTAAAAAAAAAAAAAATGGTGTTAGTTAAAAAAAAAAGAAATAGAAGTTTTTTTTACAAGTTAACTCCTTTTTAAATATAACAATTAATATTCAGAATCATCTAAAAGATATTATTTTAAATAAAAAAGAAATAATAATAATGTTTTATGCTATAATGCATTTCAAATTTGATAGATTAGCAAGAGTGTACAATAATCATGCAACAACAGATACATTATACAATAAATAGTGTGTATGTGTACACATATAAATAAAGGAGATGTCTTAAAAATTAAAATAAAACAGCACTATAATCATTTTAATTTCAAATCAAGAGTATAAATTGTTTTGTATTATCACCAAATGTGTCAAGCAGTGCAAGTGCATAAAGATTGAGACTTTTGTTTAATGAACAGTCATAGTTTAAGCTTTCATATACATGAACTTTATTATATAAATAGTCATTTATGAACTATTGTTATAGTTAAGTATATTTTCAATATTCAAAGTCTTATTTAAGAGTAGAAATGATTACAATCAAAAGCTGATCACTTTTTTGAATTACGAGGTTTATGATACTGTTCTACAAGGGATAGGATACAAAGACCGACCCTCTCTTTGAATTATTAGTTTAATGACCATACATGTATGCTCATATAATATGTTTATCCAGATTTACACTGTAGTTGTGCTGATAGAACAACTTTACTTTAGACGTATACATATGCAATAACCATGAATTTAAATGTGATTAAATATATGGATTATACTTCTGGAGATCATCAGCATTTAGGCCTTATCCTAGATTCATTAAAGGCATGGAAAATTTGTTGATGGTAATCAGTGCTTGATCATACAATCATACCATAATATTATACGATATGGTTTATATAATTAACATTTTTAGAGTTGATCAGGTATAAACATTGAATATTTTTAGACAATATATTTGTCTTTCTTCACATGCTCGTAAATATTAATTAAAATATTGAATGTCTGAAAAAATTTTAAATTTTATTTAAACTTTTCAAATACAAACAACTTGTTAATAATAATATAAATATACAACACAGGTTAATAATACCACAACATTTACAGTAGTGTTATTCTCCATTCTTCTTTAGGTGTTTCTGGTCTAACCAGTGACAATATTGGCATATGAGTCAAATTCACATCTTTAGATTCTTGAATATCGAATTTTAAGGCAACGCTCTAACCAACTGAGCTATTCAAGCAATAGTATTATTTATTGCTAAAATATAAAAAGGATAGTTAGATAAGGAGTTAGTTATTTAAAGAAGAGTAGAGTTTACATTAAAAGAGTATAATTTAAAAGAAATTACTAATAATTTTTGGTTAAATACAATGCTTTATTTTATGCTTTATAAATATTAATTAAAGAATGTATCAGGTTTTCTTTAGAATAGAAATAAGGAACTCTATATACTGAAAATTATGTTATTACTAATTTATAAATAACTTATTGTACATTATTTATTTAAAAGTATGATATTTCAATTATTTTTATATAAAAAACTCTCAGGAAAATATATTACATCCATGGTCTGTTTCATCCAGGAGTAACTTATGTGATCCTTGATTTCATCATCATTATCAACCATTATCAATCCACTGCAGGATGAAGGCCTCTCCAAGTTTAATCCATCTTCTCCGATCTTTAGCTTCTCTTCTCCACACCACCCCTGCACACTTTCTTATTTCATCCATCCAATTCACATGTGGTCTCTTTCTGGGTCTTTTACAATCTCTTGGAATCTGGTTTAAAATTTCAATTGTCCATCTATTATCACCTCTTCTAGCAATATGTCCAGCCCAACTCCACTTCAATCTTTTAATTTTTTCAATGAGGTCAGTAACACCTGTTTGTTCTCTTACCCATACATTGCGTTTTCGATCTCTTCTTGTTACTCCCAACATACATCTCTCCATACTTCTTTGAGTGGTCTGAAGTCTCTGTATTGCTCTTCTATTGAGTGTCCAAGTCTCAGATCCATAAGTAAGAACTGGTAAAACCCATTTGTTAAAAACCTTCCTTTTCAAACACATAGGCATATTTCCTTTTAGTAGCAAGTTATTTCTACCAAAAGCACTCCAACCAAGTTTATTTCTATGATTAATTTCCTCCATTATGTTTCCATCTGTATTAATAATCTGACCAAGGTATTTGTAACTGTTAACTTCTTCTAATTCATCATAATCAATCTTTATTTTCATATTTTGAGCAAATCAATTAAATACATTACTTTAGTCTTTTTAGCATTTATCTTTAGTCCTACTTTCATCTGATAACTCCTGCAACATTTCCTGAAGCTCTGGAGCATTATTTGCAAAAACAACTACATCATCTGCGAAATCTAAATGACTTAAATAATCTCCATTTACTTTCACTCCTTTAGTTTCCCATTTTAATCCACAAAATACTTCTTGCAGCACTGCTGTAAAAAGTTTTGGAGATATGGAGTCACCTTGTCCTACACCTTTCTCAATGTTGACTTTCCCAGTATCATTATGTAATCTGATTGTTGCTGTTGCATTTTTATAAATATTCTTTAAAATATGACAATATCCTGGATCTATACCCTGATGATCCAATGCTTTAATCCCTGAAGAAATGTTTATAGAATCAAATGCCTTTTCATAATCTACAAACCCAAAACATAATGACAACTCATATTCATTTGTCCTTTCTATAACTTCTCTCAGTACCTGAATATGATCTACTGTACTAAAACCACTTTTAAATCCAGCTTGTTCTCTTGGTTGGTGGAAATCCAATGTTCTCTGTAGACGAGTTGTAATTATCTTGGTAAAAATTTTATATAAAACTGATAAAAGGATGATAGGTCTGTAATTTCTAATATCTTCTTTATCACCTTTTTTAAATATTAATATTATTACTGCATTCTTCCAATCATCCGGTACATCTTTATCATTTAGATATTTGGTATATAACTTTGCTAAAATTTTTTCTGTTTCTTCACCTGCTTCTTTTAATATATCAATTATAATTCCATCATTACCTGGAGTCTTTCCTTTCTTCATACATTTAATTGCATTTCTCACTTCTTCATTTAAAATTCTGGGCAATTCGGAAGGTGTAATAGATATAGGAGGTACTTGTTCTTTATTACTATATAATTCTTGATAAAAATTTTCTACCAATTTCATGATGTCATCTCTCTTTTTAGTAATAATTCCATCCTTTTTTCTTATT
The DNA here is from genome assembly GCA_028023455.1 of Epiperipatus broadwayi. NCBI lineage: Eukaryota > Metazoa > Onychophora > Udeonychophora > Euonychophora > Peripatidae > Epiperipatus > Epiperipatus broadwayi. Next base: position 389,104 of record JAQFVV010000457.1, read on the forward strand.
GCAGATATAAATTTCCTACCAATACTAAAATGTTGTTTTACATTCTTGAGACTTTTATTTTCTTCTATAGCTTTCCTTGCTAGTTCACAGTTATACTTTCTTATATCATTTTCTACTCTTTTACGCACCATTTTACAAAATTCAAGATATTCAATTCTTTTTAATGCATCATTTTTGTATATCTTCATATTTCTTCTTTTCTTCATAAATTCTCTAGTCTCAGTAGAAATTTTATTGGTCAATTGCTGCTTTTTTCTACCAGCTATCTTTGTTGCAGTTTTTAAAAGTGTATCAGTTATTTTCATATTAATTTCATTCAAATCTGAATCATGTTCAAAATCTACTAATACTTGAAACCGATTTGTAAGTTCTAATTTAAATTAATTAGAATGTTTCTGAAGATTAGGAATATCAACTGTAAATATTGTTTTTCTTAACAATTTTTGTCTTTCTAGTTTTACATTAACACATATCTTGCACCTTACTAATCGATGATCACTTCCTGTGTTAAATCTATTAAGAACATTACAATCTTAAAATATGTATTTCCTGTTAGTCAAAATATAATCCAATTCTGCTGTACCTTCATTTGGATGCTTCCATGTCCATTTTCTTTTAACACTTTTCTCAAAAAAAGAATTCATAATATAAAGTTTTTCTTTTTCTGCAAACTCCACAAGCCTGTCCTCTCTCATTTCTATTACCATAACCAAAATTACCTACAGCACTTTCATCTTTCATTTGTTTACCAATTCTAGCATTAAAGTCTCCCATAACAATTTTAAAATGTTGTTTACTCTGATCAAAAGCCTTTTGTACATTCATATAAAAATCTTCTACTACTTCATCATTATGAGAACTTGTTGGGGCATAAACCTGAATTATCTGCATTTGGTATCTGCTATTAAGTTGTATAACTAATCTTGCCACTCTGTCTGATACACCATCAATCTCCACAATATTGTTCTTCCACTTTTTATTTATAATGAATCCTACTCCACTTGTATTTCCAATATTTGTGCCTTTATAACAGAATATATGTCCACTTTTTAAATCAATTGTCTCTTCACCTTTTCTTCTAACTCCACAAAGTCCAATAATATCCCATTTAATATAAGAGAGTTCTTCTTCTAATTCATGCAATCTTCCTTCACTTGACAGTGATCTGCAGTTGTAGGTACCTAAATAAAAATTTGTCATCAAATGGCAGCCTGGGTCCGCAATCAGGGGATTCTTAGCACTCTCTGCCTTCGGCCACCAACCGCTGCCTTGGTTGGTGACTTTACAGCCTCCTGGGAATAAGGGCCATGATTTATTTTTGTCTGTCATAATTGTATATATGTATTGGAAAAGTATTTATCATTTACACAAACATTCATTCTGCCTTATCAGGCACTGAGAAGAAAGACCATGGTGTTTCTTGATCTTAAACTCAAAGGTAAAAAGCCAATAAACTCACCACGCTGGCTAATGCGTGTTGGTGAGCAGCCCATCCATGTTCGTACACTATATAAATAAACACATAGTAATAACAGCTGCAACAACAAGAACGTATGGAGTGGACATTAGGAATTTGCCCTGCTCGGTTCCTTTAAGGCCTCCAAGAGGAATCAAAGGCTCTCCTTTCAGTTAATAGCAAACTCCTTTTTGCAGCCGATCCTTGATTTAGTCAGTATTATAAATCGAGAGTGATGCATTGCTCAGATTAATCAATGAAATATATGGAGGATTAACATAAAGAGTAAAATATTATGAAGAGAATCATGACAAATCATATTAGTATAGAAACAGGTTTTAGTCCTGGAACATTTCCTAATGGTATTCATCAGATTGTATCGAGACTTGGATGATAACTATGAACTCAATCCTGAAGAATGGAGTAAGTATATGACTTATTTATTATTATTATGTTTACAGCACATTACAAATATAGATATTAGCATATTTAAAAGTATAGTCACATAATATGTAAATTCCTATATTATTCTGATTATTCTGCTGACAAATTTTCAAGTTGTCACTCATGAATACATATAAGAACTAATATTATTAAATATTAAGTGCATAACAGTGCTCAACAATGATATATTGCTTATCCTTAAAATAATTTTTTTTGACAACAATTTAAAGCATTAATATACTTTCTTCTACTTAGCTAATAAGTTAAACTAAGATTTTTTAAAATTTTTATTAAGTAAAGAAAAAAATAAAATTCTTTATAATATTATAGTACCTGCTAATTCCAGAAAAAATATATGTTTAACGATTTATTTTTCAGTAATTAATAAATTATAATAATATGTAAATATATATATTGAACCCGCCCGGTGTGCGTGAGCGCGCTCCCGCTCACTCAATAACGTCACTATTACGAATCTGCTGTGTTCTTGCGTCCGGGGGATTACATAATGTTCTGTGAAGATAATTTCAAACACATATACACGTACGCTTTATTTATTTTATACGTAAATTCGGATTGAATCCAAGTAATAGGCGCCAGGAGAACTTTTATAAGAGTCCGCCACGTATGTGCATAAGCTCACTCAACTATATCACAAAACATGCCCGTGCATCACTCCAGTCGGAAGCAAGAAACGAACACAGCCAATATTACCCTTCAAATTACATCGTATCTGTGATCTTTCACTCACGATCAATTACTTATTATATGAGGGCCCGCCCTATATCCCACAGAACAAATTAATCAAACTTAATTTAATCTAAGAGAACATAACAAACATAAGCATAAATAAAATCAAATCCCAACACCAAAAATATCAAATGCATTCATTCATATACAAACAAATTTGATCGCTATAGCACTCATTCCTATTATATAAATTTATGTTGAAATTCCAAGCAATTAATAACAAAAAATACTAGTTAAATAAATGTTTTATTTAATCTGTTTACTAACAATTAATGCAGGTATATGATCGGCAAGCCGAGATAATTTAAATATAGATTTCAAGGTGACTTCGCACATCTTTTTAAGAATGTTAATCTGTAGGCAAACTTATTTGGTTAGATTCTCGAATTGTTCATTAATGGTCAAGAGTAACTTTATCATTTTAGCTTAATGTTTTTTAATAGTTCTGGTTATTAAAGTTATTTTATTTTGGTGCATAAGTGAATACGACAATTTAAAGATAGCTACCTGTGGAACGTAGAAAGACTGTAATGGGATCCTGAGCGATGGTTTCTTCTTTAACGAAGCATTCCGGCAATTTGCAAGGTCTCAAAAGCGTGTGTGGTCCTTATGTGAAGTTTCTCCGGTGTTACGAGCATCCTATTGGCAATCAGCTGAGCTGGACGCGGAGGTCCGGCGGTCAAGCCGCGAATTTTATGTTCAGCAACGCATCTCCGTTAGATTTCAATAGTCTAATAATAATCAATAATAGTCTAAAAATAATAATAGTCTAATCATAATCATCCTTCAAAGCGCTGTCCGGCCTTTTTGATCTCTTCCTTCCCGCCCTCACACCTTGAATTTTTCTCACCCAATCACTCCCATGCACCTGTGAGTCCCTTCATCTTATAAGTCCATCGAGTGTCAACTTAATTCCGTGATTTCTGGGATCGTTTACACCACCTTGGAATTTCACTCAATTTGACCATTTTTTCAGGTATTGTTTCGCTGGAGACAGAAGTCTGAGTTGTACAATGGCAGTGTACACCTTTTCTCACCTCTGTTTCTAAATTTGGCTTATTTTATCTAGGCGTACCAGCACATATCCTGCCTATTGTTTCAATTTCTCTAATTTTACATTTACTAATTACCCCTATTTAAAATAATTTTAGATCGCTTGGAATTTCAGAACATATTGCAAATTAATTTATTCATTTTTCCCTTTTGTTCAAAATGATTCAAATGATTTAATAAAAGTTAAACTTGCTTTCAATCATTCCTCTCTCTTTACTTAATTAAAAATGCGAAAAAAAAACTACAACTAATGATTATAGATTTATTCTTAACAAACAAACACAAAATAATAAAAAAAACTCTTTTACTTTTTTATTTCAATAAATATGACAGGTACTCTTATATAGCTGCGATCTGCTTTAGAAACGGCTGTTTCTCGTTTATTATTAAAGCAAGACCGCTTTTTAAAAGTTTTGTTCCTGTCATTTATTTCGTCAATTGATTATAGTTTAATATAACCTCATATGCCTGGGTTCAAATCCCATGTAACGCTATTCCGTTACATATCTCCCCGCCCGGTGTAGAGTAAAATCCGAGGTTGCGGGTTTTAGCTCTGAGTAGGAGCCAAGTTATTCGGCCCTCTTCAGTGCCCTTGCATTGAAAGTCCCCTTAATCATTTTTCCTCGTGCAGCATTCAGTGAATCGACCCAACGTCCTCCTTTCTTTTGTACGATATGGGTCCCATTATGGCGGCTTTCCCGGCTGTTTGTCTGCGGCTCCGCCTTCCCTTAAAATTTGGATCAGGTGCTCTGCGGTCAGACTTCTTTTTACAACGACTATTAACGAAGAAAAAAAACTATCTGGTAATCTAGGGTCTGCCACGATTGACGACAATGGCCAATGGGTTTCGTGCATCCCTGACAGGAGGTATGGGGATGGACCTTTCCGAAGTCCCCTATACAGAATACGATCGATCTCTATCTAAGATTTTGGAAAGTCTGATCCGCCCAGCAATAACGAAGTTTTGGGAAGTGAGCTGGCAAGAACTCTAATGAAATGTGTTGCGTGATTTTCCGCACTTAAGTTGGGCCAGCGTCATGTGCCAGCCTTCTCCTGGTCTTGCAGGGTACTCCCAGGTCGATCCACCAACACATTGGCTCTACCCACCACCGGCTGCTTTGCGAGCGGCTGACCAGTTTGTTTTATATGTTACACCCAAGGCTTGGTGTTAGTCATCCCCCCTTTTCCTTTTTTTTTTTTATTAATTCCATTTCCAATATCATATGCCGATTCATGTCACAGGTCATTCCCGGTTCGTGGCATCTATTTCCCATGTGAGTTCCTTTAAACATTTGTCTTTGTGATATCCACGGTCGTCAATTCATTTTCCCTCCGTCCTATGGGTTAGTATCGGTCCGGTGGTACTCGTTTTCTGGGTTGTTCATTACTAGACCTCTCTATCTGCCCTCCTATCCCCTCTTCTTGCTCAAATTTTGCTATCATTTCCCCCATTTCATGGATCCCTTTGCAATCCCTTCCCAGCATCATGTGTCTGAGGGTGGTTGGCATATTGTGCCTTATTATTGAGATGATCTGCGTCTCCGTCATATGGTACGCAGGCAATTGTTGAAGGCTTGCCACCTGCCTATAATAAAACTGAGTGGCCGTCTCACTGGGCCTTCCCCCATATTTCTCCCTGGTGATTCTAAAATAAGTCCCTTCTTGGCGTGCTGTGTTCCAGAAACACCGCAAAACTTCTTCCTTATATTCCTCATATGACCGGGGTTTAAATTCCAGCGTCCTCCACCAGTCTCTCGCTGGGCCCTGTAGGTATCCGCTTGCAATATTTATTCGGTCAGGTTCTCTCGCCGTTGGTTCTCCAAACAGATTCCTGACGCTTTCGAGGTGGTCCATTGGGTTTTCGTTTTCTCCTGCCCTAAATATTTCTATCTTCATCTGTCTCTCCGCCCATACACGACTTGTGTCCCGTTGCGACATCTGCCTTTCCCATCTCTTCTCCATCTCTTCCATCCTTCTACCCACATTCCCATGTCCCTGGTCTGCTTCAATCCTTTGGATCCTCTGCCCCCACTCTCCCAGTGCCTCTCGGACTTCATCCTGATGTTGTCTAATTTCATGACACGCCTCCTCCGTCTGCCTTATAGCTTCCTTCATCGCATCTTGATGCCTGTTTCCCTTTTCTACATCATCCGTTAGTATCTCTACCCTTTCCTTTAGATCATTCAGATCTGTTTTCGTTTTGTCCATCTCCATCCTATTCTGGTCTATTTTTTCCTCAACATTGGCTAAACTACTATCTTCCCCTTTGTTCTCTTCTGACTTCACTTCCTTTCCCCTGAGTAATTGCCTTATCTCCTCTTTAAACTCTTCCCTATCTCTTCTACGCTCTTCTCTATCTTCCCTCATTTCGGCCATCATTTGCGTCATCATCCTTATTAATATTTTAATATCCCCTTCATTCTCCGTATCCTGTTTTTTAAATTGTATTGGACTCTCCCCCGTCTGTTCCCACATGCTTTCATCTGTATTTTCTTCCATTGTTTAATATTTGATTTATAATTTATAGTAATCCACGGCTCGTCACCTACTACTCCGCGGGTCCCACTGACTGTCTTATCCTATCCTTAGATGCTCCTTGCCCTTCAAAATTCCCACAGCTCCTGTCCTTCCTCCAATTTGGTTTCTATCGCTCATACTATCCCAGGTCCCTCTGTTCCCTCCATTTCTATTCAGCAGCTATCGATTATATGTGCGGCTATATCTATTATATGGTTATATGCATCCTTATACATATACGCTATGTTGACCTCTTTCTTTAGCCCCCTTCTCCTTTTTTAAGTAAGACACAAAACTCCTAACAAGATCCCAGTTACAGTACTTCCTTTGTGCAAGAATATAAATACGTCTTTTCACGATGTATATACTTTTTTTTTTTATTTTAACATAGAAATTAATTTATTAATTTGCTTCCTTTTACTATACGATCTTTCTTCCACGGAATCCCGCTATTCCACAGCCTTCTACAACTATTAAGTATATTCGGACGCTTGATTATTTTAGTGCTAATAAGAGAACTAAATCCCTTTCCCACTCCCTTAAGCAATGTTTAATGATTTTATTTTATCGTGATTCCGAAAATTTCCCCCCGCTTTAATAGATAATTTATTCTGTAATTTCGAGCGCCCTCTCTTTTAGATTTGCTTTCGTTGTTAGAAACGTCAGCTTTATCCACGTCGGTCCCACCACGGAAACAATAGTTTCGGGCCACGTTGACGCGCCAAAAATGTACCCGCCCGGTGTGCGTGAGCGCGCTCCCGCTCACTCAATAACGTCACTATTACGAATCTGCTGTGTTCTTGCATCCGGGGGATTACATAATGTTCTGTGAAGATAATTTCAAACACATATACACGTACGCTTTATTTATTTTATACGTAAATTCGGATTGAATCCAAGTAATAGGCGCCAGGAGAACTTTTATAAGAGTCCGCCACGTATGTGCATAAGCTCACTCAACTATATCACAAAACATGCCCGTGCATCACTCCAGTCGGAAGCAAGAAACGAACACAGCCAATATTACCCTTCAAATTACATCGTATCTGTGATCTTTCACTCACGATCAATTACTTATTATACGAGGGCCCGCCCTATATCCCACAGAACAAATTAATCAAACTTAATTTAATCTAAGAGAGCATAACAAACATAAGCATAAATAAAATCAAATCCCAACACCAAAAATATCAAATGCATTCATTCATATACAAACAAATTTGATCGCTCTAGCACTCATTCCTATTATATAAATTTATGTTGAAATTCCAAGCAATTAATAACAAAAAAATACTAGTTAAATAAATGTTTTATTTAATCTGTTTACTAACAATTAATGCAGGTATATGATCGGCAAGCCGAGATAATTTAAATATAGATTTCAAGGTGACTTCGCACATCTTTTAAAGAATGTTAATCTGTAGGCAAACTTATTTGGTTAGATTCTCGAATCGTTCATTAATGGTCAAGAGTAACTTTATCATTTTAGCTTAATGTTTTTTAATAGTTCTGGTTATTAAAGTTATTTTATTTTGGTGCATAAGTGAATACGACAATTTAAAGATAGCTACCTGTGGAACGTAGAAAGACTGTAATGGGATCCTGAGCGATGGTTTCTTCTTTAACGAAGCATTCCGGCAATTTGCAAGGTCTCAAAAGCGTGTGTGGTCCTTATGTGAAGTTTCTCCGGTGTTACGAGCATCCTATTGGCAATCAGCTGAGCTGGACGCGGAGGTCCGGCGGTCAAGCCGCGAATTTTATGTTCAGCAACGCATCTCCGTTAGATTTCAATAGTCTAATAATAATCAATAATAGTCTAAAAATAATAATAGTCTAATCATAATCATCCTTCAAAGCGCTGTCCGGCCTTTTTGATCTCTTCCTTCCCGCCCTCACACCTTGAATTTTTCTCACCCAATCACTCCCATGCACCTGTGAGTCCCTTCATCTTATAAGTCCATCGAGTGTCAACTTAATTCCGTGATTTCTGGGATCGTTTACACCACCTTGGAATTTCACTCAATTTGACCATTTTTTCAGGTATTGTTTCGCTGGAGACAGAAGTCTGAGTTGTACAATGGCAGTGTACACTTTTTCTCACCTCTGTTTCTAAATTTGGCTTATTTTATCTAGGCGTACCAGCACATATCCTGCCTATTGTTTCAATTTCTCTAATTTTACATTTACTAATTACCCCTATTTAAAATAATTTTAGATCGCTTGGAATTTCAGAACATATTGCAAATTAATTTATTCATTTTCCCCTTTTGTTCAAAATGATTCAAATGATTTAATAAAAGTTAAACTTGCTTTCAATCATTCCTCTCTCTTTACTTAATTAAAAATGCAAAAAAAAACTACAACTAATGATTATAGATTTATTCTTAACAAACAAACACAAAATAATAAAAAAAACTCTTTTACTTTTTTATTTCAATAAATATGACAGGTACTCTTATATAGCTGCAATCTGCTTTAGAAACGGCTGTTTCTCGTTTATTATTAAAGCAAGACCGCTTTTTAAAAGTTTTGTTCCTGTCATTTATTTCGTCAATTGATTATCGTTTAATATAACCTCATATGCCTGGGTTCAAATCCCATGTAACGCTATTCCATTACAATATATATATTAATTTAATTACTATATAATTAAGAAGGGTATTTATTCTTTAAATCATATATAATACTCACATACTTAAAAACTAATTATTGTGTAAATATAATTTGATTACAATATATGAGATGATAGAGAAAAAGTATACACATTTAAAGCAAAATACATCATTTTTTTAAAATTATAAGCATAGATGTAAATTATATTTAGTGAACATAAACATTATATAATATATAATTTTATAAGGTTTGAAAAATTGCCAATGCTCTGTCTCACATGTGTGCATGTTATTGAAGATTCCTTAAAATAATGAGAGTGCATAATCTAAAAATGGCATTATTATATCAAATCATCAAATGTAAATAATATTAATTTACTAATACCTTTCAGAATACTATGAAATGAAAAAGCAATTATTGTGTATAATTCTGCTAGCATTTTTTGTCCTGCTTCAGACACCATGACATTACTCATTAGGCACTGTTTTAAACAATCTAAAATAATCTAAATAGAAAAAAAGATCATTTAATCAAAATATTATAAATAAATGAAAATGAATAATAAACATAATGTCTCAACTCACTTCAAAGATGTTCTGCTTGTTGATTTCATCATACTGCTGTTCCAACAAACATCGGAAGAATACTTTTAATGATACAGGCATTAAAAGAATGAAATCACACATTTGAGTTATCATATCCTTTATAGTTTCAATAACAAATAAGGCATCATCGGCTAATAAAAAAAAAGAAATAAAAAGTTAAAAAAAATTAAATATAAAAAATAAAAATCTCTCCAACTAATTTTAACATCTACCTGCATAAATGCTCTCACAGTTTATAGCACAACCACAAGGCAATTTTTTTATGGACTTTAATATTGAAGACGTTGTATAATGCTGAAGGTTATAACCTCTAATCTTTTGTATTGAAGGATCAATTGCTCTAAAAAAATATAAAATAATAAATTACATTACAAACAATAACAATAATAAATTCTATCATAGATTAAATAAAATATATAAATTGAATAATTCTTCGCAAAATACTCTCATCTGAGACTAAATATCTTAATCTTCACAGTCTCATATTAACATGTAAATTATTTGGTTAAGTTTTTATTATGAAATGATATTAAAAAAATACTTCGTACACAACATCATTTGATTCTTTAGCTTACTACAATATTGAATAAACAAGAGCAGTGCGATATTCAAGCATCATCTGCTCTGATTTATTCATTACTGCTGTAAACAGAAGAATTAAATGATATTGTGTTGGCATTATCATTTCTGGTCAAATTAAGATTACTAAATATAATTATAAACCTGGGATATGATTTACATAAGTAGAAAAAGCAAATTGACTTGAGTTCAAAATCTTAGAATTTTTTTTATCTTGATAGTAAAGAGAAGTTAAAAGTATTTGTCAGATGCTTAAATTCATAGTTTCCAGTTCTGAATCTTAAGTTTTTATTGTTAAAGGCAAAATGATCTGGAGATAGAGATTCCAATGCATTATCATATGATAATTACCTGATTAATCATGCTTATAGATGTCATTAGAGTGTAGACTTGCTCGTTTATTGAAAAACACTTATAAAATCTTTTATATTAATTCTAAAAAAAATGCTTAGCTCTGTAAGACAGTTTTTAAATAACATAATGCCATGCAAAACTTTTACATTCCTCATTAAAAGAAAAGGAAAAAAAAAATTATTTATTTGCCAGATCAAGTGCTATTAATATGAATAGATAGTATAATCAGGAATATCATAATATTTTTTAAAATTCTTTTATCTTCGAATTTCATTTTTAACCGCCTTTTTGCAACCAGAAGTAATCATATGAAGTAATTGTTTTTTTAAACACAGGATAATTTTATCTCTGAAATATAGATTTATCAATTTGAATATTACAGCAATTAGGAAAAATAAGTCTAAAAATTTAATTCTGTCATTTTTAATAATAATCGCTTTAGATGTTTTCAATGCCATTTCATCCATTATAATGCAATTTAATAAAACATTTTATTAATAAAACTTGTATTAATATTAAATATTCAAATTATATTTATTTTTAATTTTCTTATGAATAGATAGATTAACTATAAAATCTATAAATGAAAAAAAAAAAAAAACAATATGAGTTTCTTGGAAATTTTTATTATTCCCAAGTTCACCTAGATTAGATTATAAAAAAATGGATGAAGTAATTACTATGCCATTAAAACTTTTTAATTTTATAGTAAATATCTGTCTTAAAGCTGTATTTTGTAATAACATCCATGAGAAACAAAATAGCAGAAACCTATCTACTGATTCCAAAATGATAAATCACAATCATAATTTACTGACTAAAAAAGAAAAAATTAAAAAAATAACAAAGAATTGGGAATTACACTATTATTAATTGTTATATTTTGTAAAAAATATGTATATTGTTTAGTAACTGTATGGATATAAGCTATAAAGCTAGTTGATACTCCAGAAAAAAATAGTAATGGAAACTTAAAAATAGATAGAGATAGTAAGTTTTATAAACAATAAAAAAGATTGCAAATAGTTAACAGGAAACTTAGATGGAAAAAGATATTTAAGTTTCTAAAAGCAATGAAAAATAAAGAAAACTTTATTTTAGATAGATCAGTTTAAATTTAAAAGCAACAAAGAAAGATTGCATGTAAATAAAATAAACTTAGATAGAGATGGCAGGTTAAAAGAAATGCACAAAAGATTGCTGAAAGATAAATAGTTATAAATTATAATGCCGGATATGCTTAACAGATTTATTTAAATACAGAAAAAACTATTGCTATTTAAATTTAAACATTAAGCTATTTTTAATGAATCAAACAAAAGAAGAAATATCTAAAGCATTAATTACAAGGGAAAGGAATGTGAACGTATGCAAATTAAATGCCAGATAATAATCATTGTAGACACTTTAATCTAATGGATTGCTGCTACCCTATTGTTTTTCAACTAAGGATTTTTGCCATTACCATATTGGAATGTTACTAATGATATTAATGGATATGAAATGGGAGGAAAAAAAATATAAATAGTGTGTGCTGAAAAGAGCAGGAACTTTTGTGTCAGTTTTGCTTTACTCAACATAATGCTGTTGTGGTTGCTGTTTTGGGAATTAACCTAGAGAAAAAAGCTGAGGGAAAAGGGTACTAACTTCCCTACATCAAGGGATAGGTTTCCCAGAGTCTATGCCTCTATAGATGAAAGACAGCCAGATAGGAAAACTTAATAGACTGCACCGGTCTTATATTATTTGCATATGCCTGACAAGACCCAAGTAGGATTGTGCATAAAGGAACTGTGAGTATAAACTTCAGTTATTCACTTAGGTTCACCACTAGTAGGATAGAAGTGCAACTTAGCCTGAGGTTATATTAGCATTGAGGATTTTGAACTTAAAATCAAGGAAACAACTGATTATATTAGTAAATTAAGCAATGCTGAAACCGGTACTGAGTTAAACTGGTTAACTATGTGTATATAATAATGTTTATATATTTGTAAATAAATATTGTCTAATCTTTATTAATGTTGCTTTCTTGTAGTTAATAAGTTTGTAATAATGGTTGACATTCAGCTTCTTAGTTGAATACATAACATTAATAATATCATGTTATTGTTAATTAATGCATAAAAATTTAAGGACCACTGAAGGATAAGCAAAGACAGAAATCTTTAATGGATTTTGTGTGTGTGCTTTTTTTTAAAATATTTTTTATAAATAAAAAAAATATACTTACATACTAAATATGTGGGTGTGTGTGTGAAGGAGGAAGGGGGATCTAATAAGATTTGTAAAAATATAAAATTCAAATGAAAAGTATTCCAGATACTTAAATGGCAAAAAACAATATTACACAAAGCAAAAATGGAAATTGACAATCCTCAAAATTACAACTTTTAAATGTGAAATAAAAAAGTTCTTTTTTTAGAATTCCTTAGAAAATTAATGGTATAACTAGTGAAGGTTAACTCCTTATTAAAACAAATTATATTTAATAACCAAATGACATTCAATCCAAATATAATTTACAACTGAAGAGCACACATTTAAATGTATTATTGACTACCATAGTATTATTTCAAGTTTGATCATTAACACTAAACTATATTTTCAGAAAGATCAATAATTTCTTACTTATCTATAATCATCACCTCTATATGTAGAGTGACTACTTAGTTATTTACAGAGAGCTACTAATTTCACAACTTTTAAGCAAGAGTTGAGATACTTTCAGTTCTCCTTAGAGATTGGGTAGAACTTACCTCAGACACTTGGCAGTTTCAAAATGTCACCCCCCCAAAAAAAAAACAAACAAACAAACAACCCAGTAGGTTTACTGTTGAGTATATAATAATTGTTTTGCAATCAAACAATTATGAGTTCGTCTTTTACTAAACATTCAAAGTTCAAAGGTCATGTATATATTTGTCAAACTTTATAATATTAAATTGTATATGAATTTGAGTAAAGTAATTTAAGTTGAAAAAAATCCAATAGTTATTGATTAAAAGTGATAATCTGATATAAATTTCTAATCTATTAGCTAAACCAATCTATGAAAAATTTATAAATAATGCTTATGATAGTATAATATTCCTATCATTCAAAATCATGTTAAACAAATCTTTAAATTCAATCACATATTATTCAAATATGAATTGCTATTTAGATATCAATAGCATTTTATAACTCATTTCTGAAAAATAGCAGTCTTTAAACAAACAGTTCAAGAATCAACTAATCATTTCATTCTACCTAAAAACGATAAATGCATAAAAATGCAAAACTATCAAACATTTCCTTACATTCGTTATCTATAGTAGAACTATAAACCAAATATTAACATTGTTAATATCAAAAAGTCTTGCCCATAAAACATTTTTCCTTTCAGTTTCCTATCTATTCTTCCACCCTATCTATTTCCAGTTCTTTTTCCTATTATCCATACATCTTTTTCTTAAGTTATTTAATATTTTAATTAGTTTAATAAAATTCAAACCATCTGCATCTATTGTATTTAATAATATTCCTATTAGAACAGTCTTACTTATATAGATATTTTAAAATTATCATTACAGCACCTTTTATAGGGCAAATATTTTTCACAGTTTTCCTTTCAAATATATTAAGATAGGTAATATGTAATTTCAAACTTACTATTGTTTTTGAGATGACATTTATAGCAAAGTAGCTTTTATACTCTCGATAACATTCCATAAAGAAAAACATTGGATTGCTTTTAATATATAAGGCTAAAAACTTTCATATATATCTCAGGTACTTCTTTTGACATAAGTTATAATACTGTTGGAGTAGGATAATGAAATTCCAAAAATAAGTTGTCAAAAATAGTACCAGAGATATTCAGAGATACTTTACATAAAATAAAAACTCTATTCTTTTTTTTTTTTTTTATTGTAGTAAAAGCTAAGACAATAAAGATCTTCATGATTTTTGCCCCAGAAGCAAAGCATTTCTTACATTTTCAAATCAAACTGTGCTTACTAAAAATTTCATAATATTTTTTTTATTTTCTATCATATACATTCATCAAAAATAAAACCATAAGTAGAAATGAAATCTCCTAAGGGAAAATGTTGAAACATTCTGCAATGATGTGACATTTTCTTTATCAGATCAATAATTTAACTCTTGATAAGAAAATGATCAGAGTAAACACATTCAATGGTATGGTTATACTAGATAAGTGATCTAAAAAACTTCACATGAAATACAATCTATTTAAATAAAAATAATTACTTTTTTAGATTATAACATCTTCCCAAAAAAATATTATATTTTAATTTTTTTTTTAAAAAAGAGATTGTGCTTGAAAAAATAAGTATTAGTGTAACTGAAAATCAATTTTATAATAATAAACTTCTTTTGTTTATTCATATATGCAAGATCATGGATAATAACTCACTAATGAACATCAGTATTATAATTTCATTCTTAAAAGTTTCAAGAAAAGTCTTTATTCACATAATTAAATTTTGTTTTGGAATATACATTTTATTTTAAATTTTCATGAAGTAAGAAAAACTGAAAGCAAATGTTATAGTTGTTAAGTTATTCATTTCTTATTATTATTTAAACAAATTCTTACATGTTAAGTGCAACACTTTTTTAAAGATGAAAGATCTCTTTTTAACATAAAATTCAAGGTGATATATAGATAAATGATTCCAGCAAGTGTTAATGCTCTAAAGCAACAATAAAAAATATTTACTTTCTCAATATTCAAATTAATAAGCAATATATGATTATGCATGCTTGAAAAGAGATTTCCATATATGTTTATCGTGAATGCTATTGTATAGAATTATAATTACTATATATTTATGTTAAATTAAAATTTAATCCATTACATATTATTGTTGAATCTAGAATGAATTGATTTAATTTCTGTAAGATTGTTCTGTTTATTATATTTTAATTTAAAATAAAAATTCAAAATTTTATTTTAATTCAATCGATAAATTTTTTCTGTTTTCAAATCTGATCAAGATTAAACTAGGATTTTGAGTGGTCAGTAATTGGTGATAAACTGAGCTAGTGTACAAAACAGAAAATTATTTTTTGCTTGTAAACATTAGTATTTGACTACCTTTACTGGACAGAAAGAGAGGCATAAAAGCCTCTTAAAGCCCATCCATTTAATACTTTTGTCAGTTCTTTGAAGACTGCTATTAATATATATTCAAATGCACAGAATGCCAACAAACAGATAAAAATACTCACAAAATTACGCACATACACACAAACTATTATTAATATAAATAAAAAGATTTTAAATAATAACTTATTATATATAAAAAGACATTAATGCAATTATTGTATTAAAGAAAGTGCTTACTTTAGAAGATAGGATTTCATTATTGCTGATAAATTCCCTGTTACAAAATCTTCCTACAATAATTTAATAAAAAAAAATGTGATAAAATTTTCATTAAGGTAAAAAAAACATCTGATAATGATAGATAATATTATTAAAAAATCATTAATATAATAAAAAATAAAGCCAAAAAAACTATTCTACATAGACTATTTTTAAAAAAAATTTTAAAAAAGAAATAAAACTCTTTAAGAAAATGATTTTCTTGATCATGATTATATATTTTTTATATTATTCTGTTCATCTGGGGACTAGTACTAGCATTCATCTCATTACAAAAATTCATCAGGAATCAGAAGCTGTATGAGCTAATAAACAGTTTAAAATTAATTTTTATATTACAAAATGAAAAAAATCTCAATATTTCTTTAAAATTAGCTGCTGCTACTAATAATAATTATAATAATAATAATAATAATAATAATAATAATAATAATAATAATAATCAAATTTTAAATACCAGATCAAATTGAAGATATTTTAGTAAATTGATCATTACTTTGTCAATAAAAACTTAGATTTTTTTTCTTAAGCTAAAAAAATATTTATATTTTCTTAAATGAAAAACTAAATCAAAGACAAGACCTTCCATGGCAATAAAGAGAATAGCTTTTTCATAACTTGTATAAAAATTTTATGAAGTATATGTTCTATCTATGAATCTATGGATCTTAGGAGAGTTGTTATAATAAAAAATAAAACAAATGCTACAATTCTAATAGAAAATAAACTAGCTATTTTTAGAAAATATGGCCATTTACAAAACTTGACTACAGTGGATAATTTAAATTAAATCAGATAGTATATTAAAATGTTTCCTGCTATGATGGAGATTTTTAGAAAAGATATAAAATACAATACCATTTAAGATCTTAAAATTCTTTTATAAAAATCCCAAACAAATAAAAAACTGATAAGTTAAAAGAAAAGTATACCATGTAATTATTTCATTTGTTAAATAAATTATCTTAAGTTCATTAAAGGAATTTGAAACACAAACATTTTCAAAAAGAATAATGATTTAAACATAGTTATGTATCACAATATTTTTTTCATTAAAAATAAAATTAATAAACTTTGTTCAGTTTTATATTAATTTTTAAGCAATATACCAGCATATTCTACTAATGATTAGGTTTAAATTCAGAAATTGTCTGCTTTATTATTGCAAATGTGTATTAATAAATAATTTAGAATTTTCAAATCATTTAATAATCTATTCAGTACATTATGAAACACTAATATGTTGTAATGTTTCATTATAAAATTGATTTAGTTGAAGTTTTGTCTTATCATGCAATTGTTAAGAACCACGTCTATCATCTAATGATGCACATTATGATGATGGAACTATTATATGCTTATAGAATTATGATTGTGAGCAGACTTTGGTACTAATTATGCATAATTCCTGAAATGATAAACATATCCAGTGTAGGAACATATTACAGGGTTGATATTTTATTTAAAACTATGTCTCACCATGAAAATAATGAACTTAACATCTACATTTGAATGTGCGGAATATTAATGATTCAATTATTTTTTTGGTTTATTTTGCAGCATTTGAAAATATATGTGAATTTTCCAGCTTGATATTAACATTTTAATTTATTCATTCCTAAATTATTGTAATATATTGCTAAAATATCTATTTGTCTTATATTATTAATTTTCAAAAAAGTACAAAATTATTTTATTATATTACTATAACATATATATACTGAAACAGAAACTGTTTCACATGTAAAATGGCGGATGTATATGAAAGAAGTTGATCCTATTTTTTTTTTAAAAAAATAAAGCAAAAAGTTTAAAGTTAAAAGAAAATCATTATTTTCTATAATTGAGAAAAAAAAGATAAACCAACATTATTGATTTTATAATTTTAAATTATGATATAAATACGTCTCTAAGTATTTACTTAAAGCTGGCATTTATTAAAATATTACATTTTTTATTTTTGAAACGATGTTGTCGTACAAAGTTTAATAATTGCTTGAGGCAAAGTTTTCAAATGGAAAAACATGGCTTAATCCTCATGATTCCTTATCTGTCCCGCTAAAAGTAGTGGCCCAATCCTTAAGAAGAGAAAAGCACTCGGGCTTAAATGAAAGCTGTATAACAAATCAGATATAGTGGGAGTGCTGCTGAATCAATCCAGAGATCAAGGTATAAATAGTTGAGTTTGAAGTTCAGAGGAGATTTTTAAAAAGATTTTAAAAGGAGATAAAAAGTTAAGAAAAGTGAAAGAGTTAAAAGTTAAATTTTTTTATCTAAGTGTTGCTTAACTGTTTAGTTGACAACTGGTTTTGGTCAATATTTACAACCACATTGCTAATGACGAAAAAAGAAAGTATTAATAAGGAAATCATAAAGATGGAAGGTTAATCGTAATAGCTTCCTCTCTTTGTCCATAGTCATGAATCTCCAAGACCTGCCTGAGTGAACATCATGGAAAGTAAATAATGCCATTCGACTCAAATAAACTGACCTCTTTTTGAAATGCAGTAGTAACCTGAAGTGAAGGAACAAACGGATAAAATGAAGGTAACAATTTCATGAAATATTCAATACTTATATGTGTTTATAAAAAAAAAAAAAAAATGTCTTTCTTAAAAAAATTATGAATAATTATAGCTATGTGAAAATACATTTTATTGGTGATAAATTATAAATATGTACATGTCTTAAATATCTATAATCAAAAGGTATTTTTAATAAGGTAAATCATAAATGATTAACTTCTTATATGTAGATACATCTGAATTAGAATAAAATAAAAACGAATACTTATAACTATTTATACTGCTGATATACAAATAAGTATACCTGGAAGAATTAGAAATGCTGAGCTATTACATATAACTATAACTAACTAAATTATAATAACATGTTTATAACCCAGATAAAATTAGAAAATATACAAAATGAATGTATTTAGTAAATTTATACTATATTATGAATAAATTCAAACATTTAAATATGAATTAGTACGTCAATATAAGTTAATGGTTATATGCATATAATGAACCACATACTTAAATAAGTTGAAAGATTAAGAAAATCATTTTTCTTTAAATTTTTTTATTTATTATTTGAAAACTCTGAGAAAAGGAATATAAACACAGAATTAAAAACATGCTATATATACGAGTTGAAAAGTAAGAATATCAAAACAATGTGTCATGGTTAAATGTACAATGATATACCTGGAGTTATTGATGCGTATAGGTTATATATGTCTTATGAAATTGGAAATACCAAATAAATACATTTGCAAGATGAATTGATATCTGGACAGATGGAAATACATATACTTATATTTTACCTGAATAACCAATGGATATAAATGTGAATTAATGACAAATCTGGATAAGAATATGTGAATACCAAATAAATGTATTTGCAAGATGAATTGATATCTGGACAAATGGAAATACATACACTTATATTTTACCTGAATAGGATATAAATGTCAATTAATGACAAACCGGAATTGCTTATATCACCTGTTTACCTACTTATGATAAATCTAAAAATAATGAAGTACTATATGAATTACAAATGCTTACATGCATATTGATTGTGTATGAATAAAATAATAAGACTTATGTGTATAAATACACATTCATACTTGACTGAATTATAGAAGATTCACAAATCTAGAATTGCTCATCTTACCTATTTATCTATTTAAAAAGGATATACGAATATGGAACGAATAGTTAAAAATATTCATGCAGTAATGGTAGATGTCTACTTGATAAAAGACCCTTTGAATTCTTCACCCAAGATAAATTAAAATGAGCCTTCATTTGAAATGAAAGATGAACTTTATTGGAAGGACTTATCAATATCATTGTTAACAAAACTGTTATTTAAAATTAATTTTAGTTGTTCAGTTCCATTTTTTTTCATCACTTGTTATTCATTGCACTTGTTCACAAGAATTTCATGCCTCCTGAGCTATGTCTGGCATAACTAGACCTAGTCAAGTCAGGTTGTAGTGAGATGGAACTCTAGTGGTGCAGGTTGGGAAACCAAACACAGAAATTTCTAGGTATTTCCAGTCTCTATGGTGCTACATCCTCTGATGAGCAGGAAATATTGTTGTAGGGGGGGGATGGACATCTGTATTGGGGAAAGCCAATTGATGGTTCCTTCCTACAATATGCTCATCAGAGAATTGTTACAACCGAGGTAATAAAGGGGTTGTATGGGGGTCCGGTTACAATATATATATATATGCACTTTCCAACAACCTACAATTTAAAACTAGATCATATGAAAGTTGGACTTTTTTCAGATTTTAATCAGATGTGATTTTTTTTTCCGGATATCTGAAAAACTGTTATCAATCTACCTATCTATCTATTGGTAACTAAATAAAGCTTATTATTATTCTTAGCTAAAGAATACCATAATCTTTAAACTATCACCAGACAATTTTCTTATATACATGCACATATGCAAAAAATACTTAAACTGTTATGAAAAGTAAAATTATATTTCAAAAGAGTGTGTAGACAATTATTAATTATTATGGCTTTAATATTTAAAATTGCTAAGCCAGATTTTCAATTTCAATGCAGTACATATAAGAACTGGTATTTTAATTTATAATGAGTATATATATATATATATTGAAATGGATAATGTCTTATCCATTTTATGGACAACCATCTGATCTTATACATGAGAGTGAGCTGGAATAATTGGCATGAGAATAGCATTACATAGATTCAAATCATAATAAGTCCTCAAATTTTATCTACTTGATAGATGAATACAAATATAGATTTTCCTCTAGTTATCAACTTATGTCTATCATTCAACATCACAACAAGTTTTAGCAGCTAGATAATTATTGTATATTGAGTTTATTCACTGGCGTTTCATTAAGTTAATTTATTATTGATTATTTTCTAATAATAATAAATTATTATTATTCTAACTAAATTAAAAGTTATAAAACTTATTTATTTTAGTTAATTAAGAAACATAAATAAATAAGACTCCATTGATGTATAGTTCGAATAGTATTATTCTATATACATTTTAGCTGATTCATAATCAAGCTATTATCTTTTAAAACTTTATCACATCTATAAGTATTAGCCTTCCTTTTATTTCATGTTCATTTGATTACTGCAGTAGTATAGATTAGGGACTTAAGGTACTAGATGATCAAAATCTTTTCTGGATTTAATTTATAATTATTAGGGTATATATATAAAAAAGTTATAAAATAAAATAAAAATATCTTAGAATAAATTATTAGAAGTGATAATTGAAATTTTATAAGGGATTATTAAAAGTAATATTTTAAAATAAGAATAAATAATGCAATAGGTTTGATTATAAGAGATTAAATTTAAGAAAAACTAAATAATAAATTGTATAAAATAGGTTAGAATAGTTGAGATAGTTTTCCTTATCAAAGATTAAAATTTAGACTTAGAAAAATGTACTTAAAAGCATCCTGGCCGATGCTATGACACTTGAAAAAAAAAAAAAAAAAATTTTAATATCATGTTTGTATGAATTGTTTACTACAAAAATAACATAACTGGGTAAAATAATATTAAAGAAAATAGATTTTAAAAGTTTAATTACAAAAGTAATTAAAAGATTATGACTGGTTTTAATTAAAAAGTTGCATTATGTGTTTGGAGATAAAAGATTCAAAAACAAAATATAAATTCGATCAATTGAATAATTATAGTAATTTGAAAATTAAATGTAATTAAAATAAACTGAGGTCAACTATCAAGAGGTCATCAAGATGTTGAAACAAGAGGGGAAATAGTATATATAATCAGGATTTTCTTGAAATTATTATTCTTTGATTCTTGTTCTTATTTGTGTTTCATTCTATATCATACTGTCATTATTATGATTGACTAAGACAAACAAAGCATAAACTGCCAAAATACTACCAAGGGTCCATCATTGATGAATCTGAAAGGCTATATTTAAAGGAACCTGACTGTGAATGCAACAAAAAAATGCTGAAATGTCAAATATTTTTAAGTAAGTTCATTAAACAGGATTGTAGGACAGAGAAAAGAATTCCCACCTATCTAAAAAATGGAAAGGATAGTATAATTGTGCCCTGGAAAAAAAAAGTGGTAATGAAATAAATCAAGTAATGCATGCAATCGAGGGAAAAATGCTAACCTACATCGAAATGTAGACAGAAATCTGGGTATAAAATAATAAGTTACTATTTAATAATCATATATGTAAATCCAAAGATTACAAAAAAACAAACAAACAATCCATTTATTGATTAGACTAATATTGCAAAGCATTAATAATTTTAATTTTATTTTATAATGATTTCTGAATATATATATATATTTACTTTTATAGCTAACTATATTTTATTATATATAATCTATATAAATAGTGTAAATTATTTAATTAATTGATAATGGAGAAGGCAAATTATGTTATTTAAGAAATATCATCGATTGCTGTTTAATTTGTAAGTACGATTTTTTTCAAGTTATATTTAAACAATTCAGAAAACAAAATCCACTTTGACTTTTCTTTTATATATATATAATCTTGTAATTAAATATTAGTAAATACAGTAATCAAAAATTTTGAAAAGTACAAAAAATATAATCGTCACTTAGGAGGGCTTTCGACTATTTTCATAGTCTTTGTCAACTAATACTTTGAAAGGTTAACCATCCCATAATTCCGTGATCTTAATGCTTGCTGCCTGCCTATTGATTAAGTCTTGCTTGTATTTATATATTAGCATAGCTTCCTTTATTTTCGTTTTATTGTTATTTCTTTCAGTTTGCAATATTTTTATATTATTATAATTGAAATTAAAAGCATATATACATGATTTATTATGGTCGTAAAAAATGGAAACTGATATGTTATTATTACCCTTGCAATTTTTTTTCATATTTTGAACCCTTTTTAATAACAGCAAGTGCTCTTTAGTTCTTTTCTCCAATGTATATCTCGATTCCTCTATATATACACTACCACATCTACATATCCATTTATAAATGATGCAATTTTTATTTATAAATGAGGTTTTATCTTTATAGAGTTATTTATTAATTTATTTAATGTAGGAGGTGCATAAAATGCAATGTCATGCATACCTTTATAAATTTCCTTATGAAATTTGCTCATTGATTTGAAATATATGGTATTGAAACCCCAATTTTTTTTATTAGTTAGAAGAATCAACCTTATTATTAATATTTTTTATATTTTTATATTTATATTTCATATTAAAATTTTTAATAGTATAATAAATATGATTGTCATTATAGCCAACATTTAACAATTCATTAGAATACATTTCAATATTTTTGCCTTTATCATTCCTGAATAAGAAGGATTTCAAATCTGCCATTTTATGTGACATTGGTACTCTTGATTTATATGGAATATAACCTCTTTTTGCTGTTGGTTTAATAGTCATATAGTAATCCAGCTTACACCTATTCCTAGTTATCTTAAGATCAAGAAACTAAACACACATTAAATTTTAATCTTTTTGATCCATTTTAAGCTATTTATATTATTTAATTCTTTAAACAAATCTTTAATTGTATTTGGCTTGCCACATACAAAATGTCATTGACATATCGATAATATAAAGTAATATTTTTTTTATTTTTACGACCATAATAAATTCATGTATATATGGTTTTAACTTCAATTATAATAATGTAAAAATATTGCAAATTGAAAAAAATAACAATAACATGAAAATAGAGGAAGGTATGCTAATATATAAATACAAGCAAGACTTAATCAATAGGCAGGCAGCAAATGTTAAGATCACGGAATTATGGGAAGGTTAAGCTTTCAAAGTAATACTTGACAAAGATTATGAGGATAGTCGAAAGTGCTCCTAAATGATGATTATATTTTTTGTACTTTTAAAAATTTTTGATTACTGTATTTACTAATATTTAATTATAAGATTACGTATATTGCTTCAAAGAAATACAGATATCGATTTATAATATTATTACATATATAAATATACTAGCTGTACCCATGACTTTGCTCATGTTAGTAGAATAAAATAATATAATACAATATGTAGCTGTTTCTGTATTTATGTATTATTTACATGAAATAATAATACATGAGTTATCAACAACAACATCACAAAAAATTTAACTTTTACGATCAGTTATACTACTGAATAATCAACTTTTAGTATTTTATTTTAAATATATTTCTCACATGATAAACTAATTAGTATGATTAATTATTAAGCATACACTCTGATATATAATATATTCAAGACATGTGAAAACACAAAAACATGTAGCAAAGTTGCTTAATAACAAATAATAAGCATTTGTAAATAATAATTAGTTTCATGGAATTTGTTCCTGGTATACTATTTACAAGTTATAATATATTTAAATATGCATTTTTTCCCCAAAAGTTTTATTGTAATTAAATTTTATTCCATTAAACAGGTATATTTCTAATTTGAATAATTTCATATAATGTTTATTTATATACAGCAATTAAATTTTAAGAGATTGTTTCTAGCATTCTATTTGTAATAGAAATGCATTAATGTGATTTTCAATATATATATATATACATATTTCTATTGAATAGAATCATGCATTTCTAATATCATCATATTATCATACAGAAAGGAGAGATAAGACTGATTTAGTCTCTAGGGTCATCTGATTATGTCTCTGTTCCTGGCTAAAATACTATAAATTTATGAGATAGTTGACTTTCTTTATGCATTGACATAAGTGCCTAACTATTTATTCATTTTCATGCTTGGGTATGGTTCAGTTAATAAATTTCATTAACAAATATTATTATTGACAATGGCAATAATTGTAATATGCATGGCCAAGTAAAAAAGTAACAGGTACTTTCCCCAAACTGCCTGAAGTTTCATCTCTGAATGAATATGCTATTTATCACAAAAATTGCAAGGTATTATCATGTATTGTATATATAAAGAATAATATATATTTTAAGGATTCTTTAAAATATTGTATTGGATAATTTTTAATATTGTTTAAAAGTATATAATTTATAAAGTAGTTAATAAAAGATTAATTTATTATGCACATTGCTATTATTTTTAAAAGTAAAAAAAATATTGTATTTGATAATTTTTAATACTGTTAAGTAATTTATAATGCACTGTAAAAAAATTAGCCTTTTTGTAATTACTGTAAATTGCATTTTTTGAATGTAAATAATGTGAGGCTACTGTTCACATTTATTTTTATTGATTTATTGCTTAAAGTGAGCTAAGTATCATAGCTTATGTATACTTATATAAAGGATAGGTAGATAATAGATAAATAAAGGATAGAGAAAAAAATATTTTTCCAATACAATAGTTATCTTTTTTTTATTTATTGTGGACACTTTTTAGAAGATAAATAATGAGAATCTATCTCTCATGTTTTTTTTTTATTTCTTATATTTAGCCTATTTTTTTTATTATCATATCTATATTATATAGTATTTGAATTAATTAATGGAGGTTAATATTTTTACAATCATATCTATATTATATAGTATTTGAATTAATTAATGGAGGTTAATATTTTTACAATCAGACAAATATTCATGCCATTTTAAAATTTTCATTCTCACATGTTAATTAAATATATTTAAAACTTACTCTATCATGTGAGAATATAATTAAAGGAAATGTTAAAAGTTTATCAAATGCAGTAATAATTCTCATGCTGTGCCAACAATATCTTAAAATTTATTTTTTCACAAGTTAAATATATTTAAACTGATATCCCTAGAAGTTTATTAATTTCATAGTAAAGGTATGTATTTTTCTTGCTGGAGCCATATTTTAAATTTTACTTTAACACATGTTAAATATCCTAAAAGTTTATTAAATTCATTATTATAACAAAAATAAATTGTCATTATTGAAATGAGAAATTGAATACATGGTACAAACACAATTTAATAAATTTAAAATACATTTGCCTTGCTTTACCAAAAACTATACTTTTAGTTAAAAACATTTTCCAACTCTGAAATCTTTTAATTAGTATTGTCCTCTTTTTGTTTATTTAAGACAACATTTATGTATGGTTACAATATATAGATTTTCCACACATTTTTATTTTGGAAATTACAAATTTTTTAAAAATAATTAAAGCAAAAATTTATTTGATAATAAAATTTTATACATATAAAAAAAAATGAAAATCATGCAAAATTCTTCAAGACTGATGAAATATTTATTGAGTTATAAAATCATAAACAAATAAATGAGCTTTCACATTTATGTAGTAATATAGATATGGTTAATGTAAATATAGAATTTATTAAAATTTGTTATTTCCTTTAAAGACAGAAAAAAAAAATCTGCAAATACAATAATCATTTTTAAATACACAGAGTGTGTACATGTGTGAACATATATGAAATGTCCAATATTAGTATAAATTATCACCATTAGAAAAAAAAAAACCCTTATAATCATTGTAATTTTATAATAAACTTATTATTATTTAAATATGATCAAGCTCATCTTGTACATAGAATTAACTCTCACATTAATTGCCATGCAGTATACTTTCATGGGATTTTGGACTTATAATATAAAGCAATTATTTAGATCATTAGTTTATATGGTTAAATATACTATATTAATGATGATGGACCTATTAATGGTTTCTTAATTTTGAGATCAGATTCACAAGGATCATCTCAGTTAATTAAATTGGAATAACTTTTAAAAGGCATTCAGACCTAAAGTGGCTACTCCCTAGATTTATTGTTATAATAAGTATAGATGTACCAAGAATTACATTGAAGAGGCTCTTGAAAGTCAAATTTCATATTAGATATCTATGTGTGATTTAGCTATGAAGCTAAAGATAGATGAAATAATGATTTTATATTTATGAGGTTGTCAACACATAGAATTATATTTGTGCTGCATTGATGATCAGGGAATTTGTTTAACAGCAAATATACCCAATCATATAAATACATTTATATTATCATTTGGGATTAATAAAATTAACATTTTAAGATTAATCTGGCTACGCTTTACACATATTACAGAAAATGTGAGTGGTATTATAACTTATTACATATTTATATTTCACAGGTACCTATGAATCATAAATTAAGTGATAGTTTGGAAGTGATTATTAGAGAAAATCATTACTAGTTAGTTAATTTCTGTTTACCATTAAATTCAAAATAATAATTTTAGTTATTAATAATTTAATGAATACCTGATTAATTGACAATAGGAATGAAAGTATATTTATCATTGCAAAGAAATCAAGTCATATATCACATGATCTAATTTAAAAAAACTTGTATTATAAATATTATCGAATGAGCTTACCAATAGCTCTTAACAAGCTTTTTCAGAATATCCCTAACCCCAGATTGGTTTCTGCTTCTAGTTCCTTAGTAAGGTGCTAGGATATTCAGGCATTAGATTAGCTAAAGCTATTAATATATTGTATATCTGAATTTAGTTCAGTTCCATATGGCTATTTAAGTTAGATAGCTGGATTTGAAGACATATAGATGTCTGAAAATTTCAGATTTTCTACTTGATAGTTAATCATTATATAAAGTGCTGTGCTTGACCTGGCATTTTAAATCTAATGTTTGAATACCCTAGCACCTCACTTAGGAAGCCAGAAGCAGAAACCGGTCTGGGGTTAGGGACATTCTAAAAAGCTTGTTAAGAGTTATTGGCAAGATCATTAAATAATATATTTATTGTGAAAGAAAATATTTTATGATAATTATAATATCACATGATCACTATCTCATACTAGCACAATAATTGTTATTAAACAATTCAATAACAATTATTGTGCTAGTATGAGATAGTGATCATGTGATGTTTAGTGGTTTAACACCAATCCTGCCTAATAGGATAATGGTGGCTATGGTTGTTAAAGAGCCAAAGACACCAAAATGTATGGGTGCTGAATTGAGTTCAAACCCATATGACTATATAAGCTATTGAGCTTGGATTGAAAATATTAATAGTGTTTTCAATTTCATTCTCATAGTTTTGTAGTTAAATAGAGTTAAAAGGTGGGTGCTGGAGGGTTGCATTAGATCCTAAGATCTAGGTGCAGTGCTTTCAGATCCAAGGCTCCTCACTGATGAAGGCCACAAGCCAGAAACTAGTCTGGGGATATTGGATGAGTAGGCATTAGATAGGGATTTTATGCACAAGCCTTCTGGCATCCATTGATTGCTCTTGTTAGCACAAGATGGCACTACTATATGGAGAGTGTTGTTTTGTTTTGAATTGTTTAATAATTATAATAATTTGTAAATATTGCTTTTTTATTTATTTATTTAAATAGTGTGTGTGGTTTACATATTAATTCCATGTCCACAACATTGGAGTAACTCAGGATCTATATGATTTGGCCTGGTATTACACAGAGGTTATTTAGTGACCGTGTTTATCGTCACATTTTAAGAAAACATTTCCCAATCCAATTAATATAAATAAATAAATGTTTGGGATTTTCTGATGTTTAATGTCAGTAGCACCCATATCAGTTTGCACACAACTAACTCACAACTAAGCTGCAATTAAATTTGAATAAGCTGCCCATTACAATATACATATATAGAAGATTTACTATAATAAATTTTAGCTTAGCTTTGATAAAGAAGCATTGCATCAAAAGTCTGAATTAGCAATTTTAAATATTAATCCTATAATAATTATTAATTGTCTGCACATACTTATAAAATATAATTTTATATGTATATAGTTCATTACAGAGTAAAAAGAGTTTTTCTGGCAATAAAGAAGATGGTCTTCCTTATCAGATTTAGCAACTATATAGTGGTAACAATTTCCTTCTTTTATTTTATACTCTTTAGATTAATAAATACAATTGCAATAAAAAATATTTACTGTAACTTTACCTCAACAAAGTCATCTGGAATACTAAATGATGAGGATGCTGGTCTATAATAAAAAAAAAAAAAGTACAATATATATAAAAATGGATCTATAGAATATATTATAGACATCCTTAATAAGAAATATGTTAAAGTCTGTATATATTATCTACATAATCTCTCAATATATCTAATATAATTAAATATTTACAAATACAGCTTAAAGACAATTCAGAGTGGAAAATAAATTATAAGTTATAACCATATCTAAACAATAATAATTAAATTAATAAATATACAAGTTGAATATAATCTAAACAAAATAAAAAATGAAAAATTCATGTTCAGGCCAAAATTGAAATACTTCTAGTGATTAATGAATGGAATGTTGAAAATAGTAAAAAAAAATAAATAAAGCAGAAAAAATATTTAGTAATTCAATGATATTTTTATTTTAAAGCACAGGATTAAATTCATACCCAGGATTAATGACCCTACAAATCATCCTCTATCATTCCAGTTGTTAACTTTATGGATTCCTGTTTATTCAATGTACTTTAAGAAATGAATGTATAAAAATCAATATTCTCCCTAAATAAAATTCTTTTAAAACTAATATATGAATAGATTTTTGACAGTCAATACTAGAAAAGCTTCAATTTGAACAGTAATAAAATTACCAGAACTGAATTGTGAAACAGATCATAAATTACCCATGTGCAAGTTAAGCAAAGATTAAAAAAGATCAAACATTTATTATAATTTAGTGATAATGCTTACTGTTTTTAAAATTAACATAAAAAATTATTTGAAATTTTAGATAAAATTGATAGTGAATCAAGTGAATCATAAATAAATCAAAATAATAATAATAATAAATGGTCAAAAAAATCAAATAAATGTCAAAAAAAAGAAGATATTCTGCATAAACAAATCAAAAAGCCAGAGTAAAAAATGATAAATATATTTTTAAGTAAATAAATTGAAAATATCAAAGGTTAGTCAGGAAACACAAGAATTAATATTAGAAAATTTATATAAACATTGAAAATAAAATCAAGATTGAAAAATGAAATACGTTTTAAAAAGCTATTAAGCAAATCAGACTCATAACTAACTTAACCAAGAAGCCTTTTAGACGAATAAAACATTATGAATACAAAATGGACTTGTTGCAATTTCTTTTTCCAGATTCATCAGAAGTCATCTGGATTTGATGTTTCTGGGTTACTTATGATTGCTGTTTTTACATGCTTCAGAAATGGAATTTAGAAATCTCTACTTATGTAATTGAGGAAATGCAAACCATGAAGCACTTAGTAAATAACTGTCAAATCTATAAATACCATGATAAAATCAAAAGATTTAATAAATTTTCCTACAAACCAATGTTGGCGAATAGTGAGCTATCTAAAAAATATTTACATAAATGAACAAATAAAAGAGAAAAAAAACTCTTTTGTTTATAAATAATAATGTACATGAAAATGGTTATTGTTTATGATATAAGCGGTTCTATTTGATTTCTCTTTCTTGTATTTTTTTTCTTATTCTCATCATTTTCTTTATTATCATTAGTTGCTTGAATTAAATTATTGGCCTGGTCAAGAGCATCTCAAACCATTGTTTATTTCCCTGCATTAACTGGAACAATCAAATCAAATGTTTGTTCAATGATAGTCCCATCTTTTAATTACATATGCAACAACTTTGATTTCAATATTTTTATGTATGCTAGTATATGGAGAATGTAAGTATAAATTTTTTTATTGTTGTTAATTTTTTCTTGCTACATTTGTTTTTCTGTGCTACTTTATGATAAATTTATACACTTATTGCTGAAAAAGTATCACAGAGCCTCAAATATTTCCCAAGTGAAAACCTCTCAAGACTAGATTCTATAATCATTTTTAACTGAGAGAACTCATGTGATACTGACAAAATCTTATTAATAAACTGGATTAGCTTTGGATCTGGTTATGATATACTATTACTACATTAAACAAAGAAACACACAACTTTTCTATTTAGTTCCAATATCTGCTTTAGGATCAAATTCATTGTATTTACTCTATTTCAGAGCCCATCTATGGAAACTTGAATAAGAATTCTAGATTGGCCTTCTTAGCTGAGTCCTTTTTCATCACATTTCCATTTTATGGTACCATTTAATTAAAAATATGGATATAATATAGAGTGAAAATTGTAAAAAAATTATATGGATTCATATAAAACCAATGCAAGTTTTTAAAGAAGTAAAAAAGTATATTTAAAACTGTTTACTTTTAAATTTAGCTTTAATTTTCTCTCTATCAAATTGTGACTGAATGTATGCCAGATACAGAAAGCATGTGAAATTTTGATGCTTTTCATATATAAATTTTCTATTGTAATCTTTTAAACCTACCACTATATTCCAATCCTTCATTTATTATTATATCAGCTATGTTTGTATTAATTTTCAATTATTTTTCCACTTGTCAATCAATAGATTTCTCATATCTTTCAGCCTCATCATTAACAATCTATCATATATTAGATTTCTATATCTTGAACTTAAAATAAATGAAAAAGTTTTGGAATTATTTTGTGCCTAATATCAGAATACAAATCTCTAGTTGGGCAAATATTTCATTCATTTTTGTTATCCATAATATATTAAAATAAAAATATAATAATGATATCTGTCATATCTATTTCACAATGCGGAATATTATTCAAAATGAAGAATCTTCATCATTTCATTAAAACATAAGTTTATTATATTTTTCCATATAATTCATTGTATTCATAAAGATAATCAAGTGATTCTGTCTTTGATAAGACATTGAAAGCTTTTCAAATTTTTTTTAAATATCATTCAAAGTTAATCTGATTTATAATGTAAAATATATATATTTAAAAATTAAAATACAACTCTTTTTTTTCCTAAGTATGTACATAAGGAGATATGCAAATGCATATAATAGCATGCATATATAAAAAATATAATTAAAACATTTTTTCTCTTATCTAAAGAAAGTGAAAAAAAAAATTAATAAACTCATAACTTAATAATGACTTTACCTAACATTGATGGAGATAGTTGTTTTTTCTGAATAAGAGGAAGTGATATTGCAAAGGCTGAGAATGTACCACAACAATGAGTCAAGCATGTGAATGGTATAATCTTCCCACACTTGGCAATAGCATTCAGAATCAGAGAAGAAACGCTCACAGAGAACATCTTCTTTATCATTTGCCTCATCTTCATTCAAAGATAATTGCTTTAAAGCTTTCCAAGAAATAAGAGCTTTAAGCAGCATGTGGTTTCTCATGATTAAAGCCTAAAATTGTAGCATAATGTTAAAGAAAAGAATAATTGCAATATTAACTATTTTAATAAAAGCAATTATATAGCAGAAATGAATATATAAATAAATATAAGGATATAGAAATTATCTGATAAAAATTGCAAAATATTAAATATCATTCATTGTCATCATAAGAAGCCACTTGTAAATATATACAGTGATTCCAACTTTAGAAGATATAAAAACAAAAAATAAAAGACAAAGAATAAAAAGTTAAATATGAAGTTCCAATAACCATGCAAATCAATCTGTGAACTATAAATATGTATCTATAAAACATGCTAATTCATTAAACTGTTTCTGTTTCCTTGACATTTTGCGATGCTATTTTCAAAGCAAAATTTATTTTTTAAAAAAGTTCAACCTATTTCTTAATTGTAGATCTCCATTATTACATTCTATGTTCCCTTTGACTTTCTAAAAAAAAGCAATCAATTATATACTTCTTTGAAACATCTTTAATATAATATTTTTATTATAAATTAGATCCGTCTTTTAGCCAAAAATAATGTAAATTCAAAAATATTATTTTAGAAAATGTGCTACCAATCATTTGGTACTTTCACAATTCCATGAATATGTTAATACAACATTAGATACAAGAGTAACAAATATAATCATTTGGAGAACATACTGATTGGTGTTATGATCTTGCCACCATATTTTAAAATCATACAAGGCATCCTTAAAGAAATTATTTTCAATGATTTTATATTGTTTCAAATGGAGTTTACATCTCACAATCATACAATAAAATTGAGCAAAAGAACAGTCCTGTATACACCTTAATTAGTTGTGGTAATTATATAATTGTGATTAATATCCTATATTTAAATTTATTAATGCAACATTGTCAGTGCAGAATTGCATCTCAATATTTATGTTTATCTTGCTATTTAAAAAGCGTCCACAATATTTAATATGATTCACTTTCTAAGAGGACAACCAAGATAAAACTTGCTCAAATTTTTTTTTTCTATCACAGGTTAAGAAAGGACTTAAATTTTCTTAATATTAATTGCTAAACCAAAGTTTTTATAAATTGCACTCAAAATATTAAAAACATTCAGTAGATCAAAAACGAACTAAATCAACAGCACATTTTCAATGTAAAAACCAAAAAGATGAAGCTTTTGTTCTGCTTTTAATTAATTCAAATTACAACTTTGAGTCATACCATACCACAGTTTGATAAGTGCTTATGAGGTTCCCTCCAAATTATTTCAAAGATCAGTAATAAAAAGTAAAAAAGAGAGAGAAAAAAATTACTATACATCCTTATTTAATATCAGTATTATTTCAAAGATTTCAAGTTTTATACAAGCAATAATTTTCCTATTACTATACCATATAGAAGCTGTATAATATCCTTAGTGGACAAGTAGCCAAGTTCAAATACTGCTACAAACTTATTGATTAAATGAGTTGAATTACTTGACCAAATAACTAACAGTAATATATAAATTGTAACTTGCATTATCTTGGCAACACTATCTATAAGTAAGAATCAAGATGCTGAATTACTGATAATCAATAACCTATGACTGGAAGCAATATTTTCAACAAAATTCTTGGAGGTACTTTTACTATCATGGATGGCTATAATATTTTATGATATATAGTCTTTTCTTATTCCACTTATTATTGAAAGAATAAATGCAGTCACAATATTTGATAATATAACTTCAAGGATCCAAATATTCTGAAAAATTTCCAAAGTTTTAAAGCTAACATATTTAAAAACTTTCCAGATAAAACCATCACTACTTGTGATCTTTTCAGTTAAGATTACAAAGAGCTATTTTAACTTCATTAAAATGAATATCTTTGTCTAAACTGAAATAATTGGATTGATTGGATATATCATTAAAAGCTTTCATTTCAATTTTTGCAACATTATTCAAAATATTCTATTCATCTGTTTTACAATATCATAATTATCATGTATAAAATGATATCTACAAATATAAAAGAATTATTATATCATTTTTCAGATTAGAATGGTAAATTCAATGCGGCAGAAATAATATTATAAAAATGATGATCAGAAAATGATTGTGCATTCTCTGTTGTTTTAAATCTACCAACCATTTTCAAATCTTTATATTACTTATGAAGCATCACATTTAATTAATTATTCCCTCAAGAAGAGAATTCCAAGTTTTCATTTAATTAATGAGTACTAATAGAATTTTTGTCAAAGGACCAGTCAAAGTAATCTGTATTTCGAAAAAAAAAAAAAGACTTTAAAATAATTCTTTGTTTTAGGAAAATGACAAGCTTTAAAATTCTAATTGGGTATTCAATGGCTTTTGAAATCTAGCAAGAGTAGTAGTTGATTCTATAAACATAATGTAAAAATTCAAATTGATATGGTGGAATAGAATCTATTTTCAAATGTAATTATCATTTTAAGTTAATCTTTAACTGTAAGTGCTTGTTATGACTCCTAACTATATCATAATCTATAATATGTCATTGTATCACTTTTTCTATCTAAACACAGTGTTCATGGTAGTCAATCCATATTATATGAAAAAATTCAATTATAACTGATCATTGGGCCAAAGTTTATTATTACTAATAGCACATGCAATACAGTCTCCAACCAGGAATAAAAGCTTTCTTTCTCTGAACTTCCTAAATCTAATGTTAGAGCATAATGAAATGTTAAATAATCAATGTAACAAAAATTAAAATAAACAACTAATGATAATTATATTTTAATATTCATCGACTTATCATTAATTTTTTATTTCAATCTTTGTTAGATTATTTAATTTATATATATATTGCAATATTATGGACAAATAGATTATTTTGTATAGTTGACCATTATAGCTATATAATGAAATGTGCATAGACACCATAGTAAAAACACAATTTTTTAAATAATATTAGCCTTTCAATTATATATTCAGAAATTCCAAGAGTAAAATATATTAAATGTAACATTATGCAGTTTTCTTTTATATGATTTGCCTTCTCAAAAACTTTTAGCTATCTACTTATTCAATTTCTTTTTTTGAATTAAATAAGCACTATCATCCAAGTCTTAAAAAAATTATATCATACAAAGTCTTCTATTCAAGTGTAGAAAAGTTCATATTACATATAATAAGCAGATGCTTTGTGTCTACACATTGAAAAAAAATTAAATACCTACTTTTACTACTACCATTAATCTTCACTATCATAACTATTACTGATTTTGCAACTATTTCTACTACTTTAATGCAATCTATAACATAGATACATTATATAAATACAATATGTCCACATTACTTGAAACACTTTTTAGCAAAAAAAATTATATATTATATATATATACACACACACAATCTGAAAATTTGATTATTCTGCAATTTTTCTCAGAGGCATGATATAATGACAAATAAAATAAAATAAATACTTATATAAATAATATAATAAAAAATAAATAAAAATGTAAATAATAAAATTTTAAAAAATAACAAAACATAATAAAATAAAATATAACAAAATATAATAAAACTAAAATAAATTAAATGTGATAAAATGGAGTTAAAATCATATGAAATCAAATAATCCAGATAATACAAAATATACAGCATTAAGTTGAAATACAAATAGATTATACAAATATATTTCTGTCTATATATTATAACCTACGCTCACAACACCACTCATATACCTTAAATGAGTAAATGCCCAGGGCGCCAGTTCTATTAATGAATAGAACAATATAACAACATATCTGGTATAAAATTATTACTGAGACTCTTACAGGAAGTTCATAAAATATATAATTATAAATAAATGAAGGAAGAAATATTATAAAACATTAAATAAAATATAAATCCTTTTGTTAATTAACTGCATGATGTTTATTTGCACAGACTATTAAAATATCCTTTCAACTTAATTTCTTCCATCATCCAAGTATAACATATATCAGCTTGATATAATTATATCACTAAACAATTCTATGACTTGGCATATCATCATCTAAACAGCTTAATGCCGATCAAGGAATATACAATAAGATCTCAGAGAATTAAAAAAAACACAGTTGAATTAAAGAAAATACATTGGCCCAGAATTTATAATTCTAACTTATAATAAAATGTAGTGAGATAAATTGACTAAATGTTTTACTGTGTTTAGCAATTAGATAACGACAGAAATAAGGTATATTTTAATCTCACATCATTATCTAACCAATACATTAACTAGGCAACCTCTCTTATACATTTATCAAGTGGCAATGTTTCTTATAATGTTTGGATTGAGGAAACAATATTATCAGATACCAGCATATTTAATATCATAGCTATAAAATAATATAGTTATTTTATAATAGATGTATGAAATGTGGACATGTGGAAATTAGTACAAGAATGTATACAAGAATAACTCAAGACACAGTTTCTTAATAAATAAACAAATCATTTATTACACTGAAAATTTAATTTAACATAATTATTTTTACAATAAGACTACTTGTCTTAATAATTTTAATTCTCAAATAAATCTTTGGACATCAGTTTGGGATTATCCCTATTATATTACATTATTTATTATTCATACCTTTTTGAAAGCAAAATTAACAAACAAAACTTGAATATTCTGACTTTGAATACCTGCTTTGCTTAAGCGTTTCATCTAAACATAACATTAACTAAATAATATATCATATTATTGGTACAATAAATATTTTGAGAGGATTTACTATCAATTATTGAAATGAAGCAAATTTGTACCTTTGACTATCAATAAAGCAGCTCTCGCTAACTTAATTAAATAACTATTTTAAATACATACATCTTTCATGCATAGCACTAAAATCATATTCATTCTAATGATTTGATGATTTATAACTTTATGTTAAATGAATATAATGTATTTTAAAGCGTTTATTTCCTGTTTTAATTTCAATAACTCTATACTTTTATATCTGCAATATTGTTTATATTACGCGTGTGTGTCACATCTTAAACAACAATAATAGAAAACAATCTTTTCTCCACATTATCAATCCATTGAGGAAATACTAAACAATTACTTCATTTCGGACAATGTCATAAACCAATCAACAAAATAAGACACTAATTTTAAATCAAGAATTTAATTTAACTACTTATCTGGACACATACTAAATAACACAGAGCTATATTTTCACGATTATACAAACAAAACGTTCCAAGGGAAATTCACACGAGGAGCAAATAAACTCTTTGCTTAACACTTCAACAATAACTCATCTAATTCTGAAATATACTATTAGTGTGGGACTTTTCCTCATCACCAGGACTATAAGAAAATATCACTCAACTTTAAAACTATCACTTCATAATACACATACAATATAAAATAGGCTCTACTCATGGAAAATTATTAAAATATACTACATAGGCAAAATCTCTTATCCCTACAAATATAGAATGCATCCAAAGTAATTTCCATTCCCAAAGCTCTTCTACATGTCTAACATTATATATACATGCTGGCAGATAAATACATACAGATAACCTACAAATCCTTTCAGTTTTCTAGAATATGACAACATCCAAAATTTATATGTAAAATTATCCATAAATTGGACTTTTATTAAGCAAATGTAATAATTGCGCAAAATAGACATACACACGCGTAAATAAGAATATATAGAAAAAAAATTCTAAGTTATATACTATGCAAGCAACATGGTAACTAAATAATACATTAAACTATAACTTTTAATTCCGAATAAACTTTAAGCTTTTTTTTCTTTAACATTTCATAGTCATAAATATTACGAACGAGATTTCTTTACCATCTCTATCCGACTATTTCTATTATATGTTTGTTGATTTAGAAACCAGAACCCTCACTTTGAGATAAGAAAATATACAAAATAATATACACCTCTCTTTAACAAAATAATGAAAGAGAAAAAAGAAATACATTACTTTTCTTTATCCTTTTTAAAAGAAACATAAAAACATATTGAATAAAATCAATTTTTACCAGTGTATCCATAATTTGTGAATACGCATTCTGAGACGATCTAGAAGTTTATAATAGCACAAAATTATAAGCCAAACATAATAATAAATATGCCTATCTGTCTATCATATACATTGATGATGACAAGTAATAAAAAAAAAAATAAAGAAACAAAAGACATTTGTTCTTTGACTTAAAATAAAAAGTTCACTTGCAAAGTCCTTCTCCAAGTTTATTAAACGATACGGAGATAGATTCCAAACTGAGTTCATGTTTATTAAGAATAAGAAACATAAAATAAATTTCTGTAGGACAAAAAAAAAATAATCATAATTGAAATTTCATCTAGTATCTCCAATGTTCTTAGTATAACTAATTGAGCTTACTATATCATACGTAAGTAATTAATTTTTATCACGACGGAAATATGAAAGACATTTTTAGCTACATTGACATCAATTATTTAACTCATTCCGTAGTAGTTTTGAAATCAGCAATTATCCTTTATAGACTTCTTGAATAACATTTATTTTTCCAATATTTGTAAGCTAGCATACATATAGTTATTTTTAAACATTGCACATTAATATGTCATAATATGTTGATAATTCCACAAACAAATAACAGCTTATTTCATAATGCATTCATATCGAAGAGAACAGAAATATACTGCATTACGGTCCTTCCATCCGATTTAAGTACATATTTAATAAGTAATATCTTTTAATTATTGCGGATAATTCATATTTTATTTTCTTTCATAAAAGCACATATTATTTTAGGAATACTAAATAAATAAATAAAGTCATTTTTCCATAATGAATTGAAGTATAGCATGTTATTTTAAAATACACATATCCTTTAATTTTAATTTAACTTTTGTAGAAGTACGATATAAGATAGAATGAAAAATTAAAATAAATTCTGTAAAAATGTTCTGCACACATTTCCAAAAGATATTATAATATACACGTAGATTAGTTATATGATTATAAAGTCATGCATTCTATCTTCCTTTTTAATGATAAATAAATAGAGTAACACAAGCTTAATATTATAGATATACATTTTAAAACAGTAATAAGCAAAAGATGATTAATTCAAACGTTTAAATGAGGTAAAGAAATGAAAACTGATATAACTTCTTATATTTTTAGCCTAACATGCTAATTGAAGACTTTTTCCGTACTAGAATTTCCTATGACTTTTCTTGAAGTTTACTTTAAAGCTTTTTTTTGAAACCAATTTGACTTATGGAAGAGACATGTACTTGTTATAGCAGAGAAAAATAATATACTGGCTGCAATTACATCAATAATGAGCAATTTTTAATAAAGACTATGTGTTAAATAGATATCTCTTCCCTCCATCAAAAGGTCATCTGTACTCAAAAAGGTTAACTCCACCTTTTACACTGAAGCTAATTTAATATGCAAGAAATCTTCTCTTAAAAAAAAAAAATCATTTTAACCTTCACAGTCAAATCAAAAAAAAGTAATAAAAAAAAATAACTTTTTACAAACTTGAAATAAATGAATATTAATTAACTGTTAAACAAAAATGATCAATAATTTATTTAATTTGTAAAATAATCCACTGATCCAAACATCCATTAATCATTGAAAAAAAAAAATATATATTTTGTTAAATTATTAAAGATAATTACCGTAATTTAAATGTTTTTTTATTGTAAATGTACTATTGTTTGCTGTTATTAAAAGATGAAAATAAAATGAAACATAATACAGATATACACTCATGCACATACACTGTAATATAAATATTAAATTATCTTGACTAAATACAACTGATCTGGCTATTGTACCGGTATAAATCCACCACGCTTACTCATACACAGTACCCGAGTTCAAACCCAGCCCACGCTTAAGAATAAATTCCAAAACGCCAACTGAATTCAAACCCAAACCCCGGTATGACTAACCGATGATGACTTTATAACAGCACGGGGTTATCCCTTTTCTAGCTCAGCTCAGAACATAGACTAAATTCTTACAGTTAATGATAAATAGATTTATTAGACTATAGATACTGGGACGGTCATTTATGTGACGTATATATTTAAGTTGCCAATACAGACAGTAAGTGGCTAAATAGACTTAGAGAGTAATAAGGTGGAGGACACAAAAATTTAGATTAAATAAAGTGTTTAATAAGCAAAATATAAAGCATATAAATATAGTGTTAAATGAGACAAATAGAAAGCATATAAATATAGTGTTATATAATAAAAATAGACAGCATATAAATATAGTGTTATACAGTACGGTAAGACTTCATAAATCCTCTTGTATTTGGCTACTAGTCTTTAGTAAACGTTTCATTTAGTTGGTGAACAAACTCATGCCAATAGCTGTGTAATTAAATATTTGACGGATGGTTAAGAGAATCAGAGTATTTTAGCATTGAAAACATATTTATCTAAAGAATTTTTATTAACTTATTTTATTTGAATAGGCTCAAGCCGTTACGTAAACGAACAGTTGGAGGTGGTTTTATATAAATACGACATAAAGGATAGATGTACTGGTGGTTGCCTGGATTCAAGAGCCCTACAGTAATCAATTGCGGTGCATTAACGGAATACCGGGCGGCTTGTACTTTGACAAGGCTTAATGCCCCCAAGTAGCTCCGGGACACGACAACCAGCCGGGGTCATTTCGAACCCCGGTGATCCAAGAGATTACCGGGAAAGAAAACTGCTTTCATTCCCCTATGGTAGAATGGCGAGACGCTAACTTCAGCGAAGGGAAGGCATTGCCACAGACATCACGGACGAGAACTTGAAGTGGATTTTTTAAGAGAAATTATACAAAACCTGGAAACTATTTGTCTGTTTCTACGCCACAGGCTGAGATCCTTATCCCAATAAAACGTAGCGGACTTAAACTGACGGTGAAAACAATAATTAGTTAATTTTACTCTGAAACTCTAACCCTCCGGGTTGACAGGCGGTAGCGATAGTATCAAATTATTCAGTGAATTATTTCTCATATTATACATAACATTAATGTAACACTTTGAAACCATTATATATATATATATTTTAAGATCGAACCTTAGATTGCAATTATAGGACAAATTAACATAGACTAATAAAGTGACTTAACATTTATCAACTCGGAATGTGAAAGAATATTTAATTCAGAAAATGAAATTACTTTTAAGATAACTTGATCATTATTGTACACTAGTTTACTATTGGCATCGTTTGTTTATGGAATAAGCAACACACAAAAAAAATATAAATGCATTCATTTAAATTATTATTACTATTAATTACAAATGTTATAAATTATTTCTAAAGACTAGAGCGGAGGATTTAAAAGAAAAGAAAATTTACTGACAGGTTAAACAAAAGCATTATAAATGATATAAAAACTTACATATGATTTACTTGATTGATAACATTAAGCACGGAAGAAAGTTAAAGTTCGTGTAACACAGTTACTCTTCTTTCTTCATCCTGCTTGGCTTGTGACGAACGTAGGCGCGCATTTTGAAAGTTATTTGCAAGGCATAGTTAATTTTGAGATTGGAAGTTGGAAATTGTGAGTTACGTGAAACATGATCAGACAGCGGCACGAAGATCCATATTGGCGGGGCAGAGACCAGCTCCTGGCACTTAGCCCATCAACATTTTGGCTTACCGGTGAACTTCTTAATAAGATATTTGAACTATTCTCAACTGCTGTGCTACCTCTCTCGAACACGACAAAAGTTAGAATGAAAGTTTTTCTGTAAAATAGCCACTGCTGACCTTTCCGACTTGTTTTTATTTTAGGCTCCGCCTCCTTTCCAGCTTGACCAACAATCAATTTATCTGTTTTTAGCAATCTTTTAATTTAATACGTTATTTTCAAATTGACATAGTAATTACATATAAAAATTCCCTACTAATTTTGAATACAACTTAATTGCTTTGTACATTTGTGCAATTAGATTTTAATTAAAACACTGATCAAAGGAATGTGACTTTTGATCAGTATTTTTAAACGACTTTATACAATTTTAAAAAAACTATAATTTAAACAAATACGCCCGCACTGAAACTTTAAATTAAATGATACAAATTCACAAACCACGCACACACAAATATTATTTCATGGTTTGTGACATTTATATACGGGATCTTTACATATTTATTTATAACTATAAAATACATAACTAAATTTTATTATAATTTGAAATAGACAAAACCTCACTGCGGGCGAACAGTAGTTTGAATTACCATACATGAAAACACCTGAAACGAAGATCGGTTCTCCGATCTGTCTGTTTCATTTCTTGTCACTTTATAAAAAAAAACAACAAAAAAAAATGATTATACATAATTTCTGGTTAACATTTTTCTTTCTCTTTTTTCACATAATTGATTGACCTTGGGGAACAGTCTGGGTGAGGGTTTGAACTTAACATTTACAAAGGTGGGTGCATTGCCGTAATTCCTTTATCATCATCATATGTATGTCACAATGGTCATTTTCCAGGTTATCATTTATTGTATATGTCTACCCTTCTCCCTGGGTCGGGAGGTATATAAGGTTTTAAAGGCCTGGTCTTAAAACTATACTGCTCCCATTCCCCTTTTGTTGGATACAAGTCCCCATAGTCTCTTGCGGTCATTCAGACGTGTGCTCTTCCGATCGACCGAATGCGCAAACAAACAATTCTTTAATATTATCTCGATGAGCGATGGGATTCTCTCCTGGGTCATCCTTGAAAATTTGAATCTGTATGAAGGATCCAGGCATTGGCGTCTGTAACTTCTTCATACTAATTTGAGGACTCATCATCTGTCCCATTTCCACTTTTAGTTTCATTGGACTAGTGGTCTCCACATCTTTTCCTTTTTCTGTCTCTATATCCGCTTCTTCCACTGCCTCGTAACTGGATTCATCCTCACCACTGTTACTTTCCTTGCTGTCCCCAACTTCTTTTGGGGTGGCCTGGTCATCTTCATTTTCTATTTTTGGGTCTTCAGAGGGATTTATTTCTTGCTGACGCTTTGCATTTTCTAGATTTGAGTTGGCTCGGATGCCTCGTGCTTCGTCGATCCTTACCAGCCTCTCCAACATCATCATCATAATCTTCCTGTCCTCTCTCATCTCTCTGAGGATCGCGTTAAACTTCGCATCGTGATCGTGCTCCCTCTGTTTGTTTCCTTCTATTTCTGCCATTTCTTCTTCGTTTTTATTTATAAATGTTTTCAACATAAGAATTCGCTTTGTACAACGCTTTAATTTGTAATATCATAAAAGGTACTGATCCCTGCTCCCTGTGCCGAATCCTCCCCCGCCGCTGATGCTGTTTGTGTGGCTTACTTCCTTTCTCTCTTTCCTTCCTCCCGCGTACGTTCAGTCTGGTTTTGTTATCTACGCTTTTCACCGTTAATATTATTTTTTTCTTTATTTAGGTATATAATGTGACATGTTTAAATCATTACTAAAAATATACAGGGAAAAAAAAACTTTATTTCACCCAGTTCGCACTGTTCTCCTCAGTCCTATAATACATACATATTAATAATGGGTACATAACATAGTATTTTTTTTGCATTTCTGTCAGTAAATCTCTCTTTTTATATATGCCACCCTACTCTCTTTTAAAACAAACACTCG
Source organism: Epiperipatus broadwayi (assembly GCA_028023455.1). Classification (NCBI taxonomy): domain Eukaryota; kingdom Metazoa; phylum Onychophora; class Udeonychophora; order Euonychophora; family Peripatidae; genus Epiperipatus; species Epiperipatus broadwayi. The sequence goes on from JAQFVV010000457.1 coordinate 432,747, forward strand.
CCACTGCTGTATGGACAAACATGTTTACTGACAAATTTATTTGATAGGCGCCAGCCAGCAACATGTGACCAATAGATATTTTAATCCACTGATCCCCAAATATATACTTTTATATGACCTAATAATCATTTTATATAAACAAAAAAAAAAAAAATTTAATACTGACTCCGGTAAGGTTTTTTTTTATATTACAACATATATATGCACACACGTGTTTATTTCTAAACACAAAAATAATCCTACTTCTTTATTCTTTTTTTCAAAAAAAATATTTTTCACAACAAACGAAAATATATATTGTAACACCACCGCCGTGCGGTTAACGACCCCAGCCGCACTTAATTATGTGATCGACCGGTTAACCACCGATGATGATGATTACCACAAGCAAGAAGCCAATATACACCCTAAAATCGAGTATATATTCTTAATTGAACACTGACATAATAAAATATCATCCCAGCATTATATTTCCCAATCAAACGCTTCTTCTCTGCTGGGCAAATTATTTGTATCGAATAATTAGTTCTGCCCAGCGCCTGGAATATTTATAAAATTTCCCGGAATTATCACGGTACAGCAGGAATATAAATTATAGCACTTCCTTCCTTTACTCTATTTACAATACAGACTGGATTTATTTATCCATTTTAGCTTACTTTATTTTATTCCTCAATTAATCAACTTGTTAGCTCACTGATCTAATTTTAATTCACTCTAAGTAGTTATTCGCTTGGTAGAGAAAAGAAAACGCAAATGACTAAGTACTTCCTTTTATAAATAAAATTTAATTTGCAATTCGCTAATTCTAATTAATAATAAAATCCTAAAACACACATATATATCCACACACTAACATAATAAATACATAAATATACAATAAAGAATATAATTCAAATGAAACATTAAATAAATTATCAGTAACTCAATTGTTACCTTCTCATACATTAATAGATTACAATCATAAGTTCTTTTAATGATAACTGTTCGAAGTGTTGCGCAACTTTTTAATAATTTAGTTCTGACTGATTTCTTATTTCAAATTAATTCTGACATGCATGTATTAATAGTTACCTAGGTATGATTTTTCCAATGTCGGGTCAACCATCGGGGGAAAACCTTCCCTTCTTTTGCAGAGATGGTTGCTCGCTTTTCAGACGTTCCAGTGAATGGAGTGAGAGTTTATAGTCTTTTGACGTGGGTTTGTTTCCTTTCTAATTCCACATTTTAGTCGGTCTTCATCCCTTTAACATTCTACTTCGAATCTCCAGGCAGATCTGGTTCTGTAACGGCGGTCTCTTCTCGGCAGCATTTTAGTTGTTATAAGTAGTGAGCGAATGGTTAGACGGAGATAGACCGAGCAAACGCCCGGTGTTTGCCACTAGCCCTCCATGTCAGCGTACCCTTCTATTATTATTTTTGTTAAATTCTAGCCAGCAAAAAAAACACAACCGGTTACTGCTAAATCAGCTCTGCTTATTCTCTCGCTGTCTTGCTATCGAATGTCTCTAATTGCCTCTTTCCTTTTCATTCTTATCTTACCAATCTATCTGGAATTTTTTTTTTTATACAGTTTACATTTTTCCAATTTCTAATTACAATTTTCATTTCATTCTTTTGATACATTTAATATTGAATGCCACTAATTGCAACATTCCTTTTCATTACTTTATCTCGTACCAATCTATTTGGAAATTTGGTACAAGTTTACATTTTTAATTTTACAATTATAATTAATTTCTTTCATTCTTTTAAATATTGAATGTTACTAATTGCAACATTCCTTTCTCTCACTTTATCTTGTACCAATCTATTTGGAAATTTGGTACAAGTTTACTTTTTTTAATTTCACAATTATAATTATTCTTTCGTTCTTTTTACAAGTGATTTTCTTATTTAACAAAGAAAGAAAGAGACGCGTTCAGTTTTACACCCCTCCCCTTTCCTTTCTAATCTTTCATCATTATTTAGCTTTTCTAATTTCTTTTAAAATAAGTTTTAGAATCCTTTTAACTAAATTTTTTCTTTCTTTTTTTTTTCTATTTCTTTAATCGAAACCCTTCTCTTTTTATTAATATTATTGAGAATCAATAATATATACATGCAGACCTACATTTATGTAGATATCGCATTACACCGCCTCCCATTTTTTAAGAATTAAAATCTACTGGAGTTATTTTCTGAGGTCAAGCCATTTTAATTCTTAACCCCTATCTTCCTTTATTACTATATATTTTTTTTTTCTTCTTGATATAAATTTTAATGGTACACGTTTAGTATGTATAACTTCCGTATGATGAGTTTATCTTAGAGAGACAACTAGGTTAAACTATCTGCATTCCATTTGATTTATTTGAACTGCCCAAACACTTTTAATCTCCACCGAACATTATTCTGCACAGAGAGTTGATTTTTTTTTTTTTCAGTAAGACGGATCATGAGCCCAGATCTCTGCTGAGTCCTCATTCTATTTTTAGTTTAATTCTTCGTATCTTTCCAATACCTTTGGGATTTTCACCCAGTACGACGGATAATGAGCCCAGATCTCTGCTGAGTCCTCATTCTAATTTTTTCTATTTATTTTCCTGTCTATCCTTATGTGTATAGACAAGATTAACACACACACTCCCTATTTTTTTTTTCTTTTTATGAACGGCAAGACGGCTTGACCAAGCTCAAATGCAATCCCCGCATTATTCATATCTGCACACATTTGTCTCAAAATCCAGACCCTCATTCATATATTCGCTACTCTTCGTAGTTCACCATCCCCCCTACATTTCCATTATCATGTGGATTATCGTGTTCAAAGTCCAGGGTCGGTATCCTTTAGTCATCAACAGGTGTTTGTCCAGTTGCTTCTTTTCTTTTAGTTCCTATCGGGAGGTTCTTTCTTTTTTTCGGACTAGCCTTAAAGACCGAGCATTGTATGTTCCCTTTTCTTCCACTCCTTGACCCACAACAAAAGCATTATTCCCATATCGTTTTCTTATAGTGTATGGCCCCTCATAAATAGGTTGGAATTTCTTGAATAGATTTCGCTCTGGGTGACTCACAGGATGCACTCTTATTTTCAAAAATTGATTTACCGTTATTACGTTATTGCACCTGCTATCCCCCAAACTTGTCCCTCTCACATTTTTACCCTCTCGTTTTTCCTCCGCCACTGTAGAATCCCGCTTCTCTACGATTCCGGCTAGCTGGTTTACATCTATACGTACATTATCTACAATTTTCTCATTTTCCTGCCTTATCTCTTCCAATTTCTTTCCCTGCTCTACTTTAAACTCCTCTACTTTTCGACACACAGTTTCTATTTTATCCTCTAAATGTGCCATCCTTCCCTCTACTTTCATCACAACCTCTTGTTCTAAATTATTTACTTCTCCAGTGAGTCTCTGCTCTAAGTTTTCTAGTAACTCAGCCTGTCCGTTTAACCTTTCATTCGTGACAAAAATCTGATTTGAGGTTTCTTCAATCCTTTTACTTAACTCTCCATTTTTTATGTCGAATTTGTCATCCAACTGTTTTTTCCACTCGTCTATCATCCTTTTATTATCTTCCTTTAATTCCTTCATAAACCTTTGCTGATCTTCTATCATTTTCTTATTTATTTCATCTCTCTGCTCATCTCTTTCCCTTATCTCCTTTATGAACTGCCGTTGATCCTCCCCCATTTTCTCCATCATTTTTATTAAATTATAAATTTCTATACTAAATTTCGGCTCTTGTTTATCATCATTAATGTCAATTTCATTTCCACTACTGGTTTCTATTTCTCTTTCCCTGTCTGTTTCTCCGGCCAATTCCGTTTGTTCTTCACTTGTACTTTTCGTGGTTGCAAGTTGATCGTCCATTTTTGCTTTCGACCTCGTTTGCATTGACTCTAAATGAATGTTATCACTGACTAAGTAATTATTTTCTCCCAATTATTATTAAATGCAATACTGTTTATCAACGCTATTTCATATTAGGTACGTTTGCTGGCCTGCCCCGTCCTCATCCATTAACTCACTTGTTTATGCTGCTTTAAAGATTCCCTTAAACTCACAAGCTTTTATTATTCAAACAATAAAATCTTTCCCTCTCTTGATTTTATTTATTTATATAATGTAGATCGTGCCTAGAAATTTTTACCCCGTCTCTTTCTCTCTTTTTATAAAATTCAGTTGTCCTTTGCTCCACTTTCCCTCTCTCACCAAGCGATCTTTTATTATTATTCTATATTTTTATCTAAATCTTAGGTCTATTCTACTGTCTCTACAACTACTATATAACTACATATATACGGTTATGCCGTCTAATCCTTATTTTAACACCTTTTCTTTTAACACTATTTTGTCGTTTTTATATATATATTTTTATAACAACACATATAAATTCTTAACTTGAACAAAACCCCTTTGTTGTTTGTTTGTTTGTTTTTTTAACTACATATATACAGTTAACTACATATATACGGTTAACTACATATATACGGTTATGCCGTCTAATCCTTATTTTAACACTTTTTTCTTTTAACACTATTTTGTCGTTTTTATATATATATATTTATAACAACACATATAAATTCTTAACTTGAACAAAACCCCTTTGTTGTTTGTTTTTTTTTTCTTTATTTTTAAAAAAAACTTTTCTTTCTTCCCTTTTTTCTTTTTTTTTTTATAAAATATTTCTCAGTCTAAATTCGGTTTTCCGATTGTTTGACTTTATTTAACCTCGCTGTATAGATCACATATGTGTATATCTATTTTAACCAAGGCGCTATAATTTAATTCAATCTGCTTTTTTTTTTTTTGAATGTGACAAGATCCCGGACTGGCCCCCAAAACTGTAACACCACCGCCGTGCGGTTAAGGACCCCAGCCGCACTTAATTATGTGATCGACCGGTTAACCACCGATGATGATGATTACCACAAGCAAGAAGCCAATATACACCCTAAAATCGAGTATATATTCTTAATTGAACACTGACATAATAAAATATCATCTCAGCATTATATTTCCCAATCAAACGCTTCTTCTCTGCTGGGCAAATTATTTGTATCGAATAATTAGTTCTGCCCAGCGCCTGGAATATTTATAAAATTTCCCGGAATTATCACGGTACAGCAGGAATATAAATTATAGCACTTCCTTCCTTTACTCTATTTACAATACAGACTGGATTTATTTATCCATTTTGCTTACTTTATTTTATTCCTCAATTAATCAACTTGTTAGCTCACTGATCTAATTTTAATTCACTCTAAGTAGTTATTCGCTTGGTAGAGAAAAGAAAACGCAAATGACTAAGTACTTCCTTTTATAAATAAAATTTAATTTGCAATTCGCTAATTCTAATTAATAATAAAATCCTAAAACACACATATATATCCACACACTAACATAATAAATACATAAATATACAATAGAGAATATAATTCAAATGAAACATTAAATAAATTATCGTAACTCAATTGTTACCTTCTCATACATTAATAGATTACAATCATAAGTTCTTTTAATGATAACTGTTCGAAGTGTTGCGCAACTTTTTAATAATTCAGTTCTGACTGATTTCTTATTTCAAATTAATTCTGACATGCATGTATTAATAGTTACCTAGGTATGATTTTTCCAATGTCGGGTCAACCATCGCGGGGGAAAACCTTCCCTTCTTTTGCAGAGATGGTTGCTCGCTTTTTCAGACGTTCCAGTGAATGGAGTGAGAGTTTATAGTCTTTTGACGTGGGTTTATTTCCTTTCTAATTCCACATTTTAGTCGGTATTCATCCCTTTAACATTCTACTTCGAATCTCCAGGCAGATCTGGTTCTGTAACGGCGGTCTCTTCTCGGCAGCATTTTAGTTGTTATAAGTAGTGAGCGAATGGTTAGACGGAGATAGACCGAGCAAACGCCCGGTGTTTGCCACTAGCCCTCCATGTCAGCGTACCCTTCTATTATTATTTTGTTAAATTCTAGCCAGCAAAAAAAACACAACCGGTTACTGCTAAATCAGCTCTGCTTAAACTCTCGCTGTCTTGCTATCGAATGTCTCTAATTGCCTCTTTCCTTTTCATTCTTATCTTACCAATCTATCTGGAATTTTTTTTTTTTTTTTATACAGTTTACATTTTTCCAATTTCTAATTAATTTTCATTTCATTCTTTTGATACATTTAATATTGAATGCCACTAATTGCAACATTCCTTTTCATTACTTTATCTCGTACCAATCTATTTGGAAATTTGGTACAAGTTTACATTTTTAATTTTACAATTATAATTAATTTCTTTCATTCTTTTAAATATTGAATGTTACTAATTGCAACATTCCTTTCTCTCACTTTATCTTGTACCAATCTATTTGGAAATTTGGTACAAGTTTACTTTTTTTAATTTCACAATTATAATTATTCTTTCGTTCTTTTTACAAGTGATTTTCTTATTTAACAAAGAAAGAAAGAGACGCGCGTTCAGTTTTACACCCCTCCCCTTTCCTTTCTAATCTTTCATCATTATTTAGCTTTTCTAATTTCTTTTAAAATAAGTTTTTAGAATCCTTTTAACTAAATTTTTCTTTCTTTTTTTTTTTTCTATTTCTTTTAACGAAACCCTTCTCTTTATTAATATTATTGAGAATCAATAATATATACATGCGAGCCTACATTTATGTAGATATCGCAATATATACGTACACAAATATATATACGCGTACACGTTTTTATTTTTTTAGAACTGGACTTAATTCTACTTCTTTACTTTTCATATGATTTAAACAACAAGAATGAACTCGCAAAAAAATTATGGAATAACTCATTTATTTTAATTAATTACACGCACAAATCGCTTCCGCTCTCTTTTCAAAAAAAAATCTTCACTCTGTTTCTTAACAATATTTGGGAGTACTATACTGAACCTTTGTGTGAGGGAAAAAAAAATTTTATACATTTGTTTTATTACTATAGTTTTCACTTGCGCATTTTAATACGCCAAATACGTATCGATATTATGACAAACGACACAAAAAAATTGAATATTTTTATCATTTAACTGTTTACTTCCGTTCACTCTGCAGGGTGTGGGAGATTTCTTCATCGAAGCACCACGGAGGGCGTCCAAAAATTTATTAACTGTACCGGTATAAATCCACCACGCTTACTCATACACAGTACCCGAGTTCAAACCCAGCCCACGTTTAAGAATAAATTCCAAAACGCCAACTGAATTCAAACCCAAACCCCGGTATGACTAACCGATGATGACTTTATAACAGCACGGGGTTATCCCTTTTCTAGCTCAGCTCAGAACATAGACTAAATTCTTACAGTTAATGATAAATAGATTTATTAGACTATAGATACTGGGACGGTCATTTATGTGACGTATATATTTAAGTTGCCAATACAGACAGTAAGTGGCTAAATAGACTTAGAGAGTAATAAGGTGGAGGACACAAAAATTTAGATTAAATAAAGTGTTTAATAAGCAAAATATAAAGCATATAAATATAGTGTTAAATGAGACAAATAGAAAGCATATAAATATAGTGTTATATAATAAAAATAGACAGCATATAAATATAGTGTTATACAGTACGGTAAGACTTCATAAATCCTCTTGTATTTGGCTACTAGTCTTTAGTGAACGTTTTATTTAGTTGGTGAACAAACTCATGCCAATAGCTGTGTGATCGAATGATTGACGGGTGGTTAAGAGAATCAGAGTATTTTAGCATTGAAAACATATTTATCTAAAGAATTTTTATTAACTTATTTTATTTGAATAGGCTCGAGCCGTTACGTAGACGAACAGTTGGAGGTGGTTTTATATAAATACGACATAAAGGATAGATGTACTGGTGGTTGCCTGGATTCAAGAGCCCTACAGTAATCAATTGCGGTGCATTAACGGAATACCGGGCGGCTTGTACTTTGACAAGGCTTAATGCCCCCAAGTAGCTCCGGGACACGACAACCAGCCGGGGTCATTTCGAACCCCGGTGATCCAAGAGATTACCGGGAAAGAAAACTGCTTTCATTCCCCTATGGTAGAATGGCGAGACGCTAACTTCAGCGAAGGGAAGGCATTGCCACAGACATCACGGACGAGAACTTGAAGTGGATTTTTTTTTTAAGAGAAATTATACAAAACCTGGAAACTATTTGTCTGTTTCTACGCCACAGGCTGAGATCCTTATCCCAATAAAACGTAGCGGACTTAAACTGACGGTGAAAACAATAATTAGTTAATTTTACTCTGAAACTATAACCCTCCGGGTTGACAGGCGGTAGCGATAGTATCAAATTATTCAGTGAATTATTTCTCATATTATACATAACATTAATGTAACACTTTGAAACCATTATATATATATTTTAAGATCGAACCTTAGATTGCAATTATAGGACAAATTAACATAGACTAATAAAGTGACTTAACATTTATCAACTCGGAATGTGAAAGAATATTTAATTCAGAAAATGAAATTACTTTTAAAATAAACTGATCATTATTGTACACTAGTTTTGCTATTGGCATCGTTTGTTTATGGAATAAGCAACACACAAAAAACAATATAAATGCATTCATTTAAATTATTATTACTATTAATTACAAATGTTATAAATTATTTCTAAAGACTAGAGCGGAGGATTTAAAAGAAAAGAAAATTTACTGACAGATTAAACAATAGCATTATAAATGATATAAAAACTTACATATGATTTACTTGATTGATAACATTAAGCACGGAAGAAAGTTAAAGTTCGTGTAACACAGTTACTCTTCTTTCTTCATCCTGCTTGGCTTGTGACGAACGTAGGCGCGCATTTTGAAAGTTATTTGCAAGGCATAGTTAATTTTGAGATTGGAAGTTGGAAATTGTGAGTTACGTGAAACATGATCAGACAGCGGCACAAAGATCCATATTGGCGGGGCAGAGACCAGCTCCTGGCACTTAGCCCATCAACATTGTGGCTTACCGGTGAACTTCTTAATAAGATATTTGAATTATTATTAACTGCTGTGTTGTCTCGAGACTACCTCTCTCAAACACGACAAAAGTTAGAATGAAAGTTTTTCTGTAAAATAGCCACTGCTGACCTTTCCGACTTGTTTTTATTTTAGGCTCCGCCTCCTTTCCAGCTTGACCAACAATCAATTTATCTGTTTTTAGCAATCTTTTAATTTAATACGTTATTTTCAAATTGACATAGTAATTACATATAAAAATTCCTTACTAATTTTGAATACAACTTAATTGCTTTGTACATTTGTGCAATTAGATTTTAATTAAAACACTGATCAAAGGAATGTGACTTTTGATCAGTATTTTTAAACGACTTTATACAATTTTAAAAAAACTATAATTTAAACAAATACGCCCGCACTGAAACTTTAAATTAAATGATACAAATTCACAAACCACGCACACACAAATATTATTTCATGGTTTGTGACATTTATATACGGGATCTTTACATATTTATTTATAACTATAAAATACATAACTAAATTTTATTATAATTTGAAATAGACAAAACCTCACTGCGGGCGAACAGTAGTTTGAATTACCGTACATGAAAACACCTGAAACGAAGATCGGTTCTCCGATCTGTCTGTTTCATTTCTTGTCACTTTATAAAAAAAAACAACAAAAAAAAATGATTATACATAATTTCTGGTTAACATTTTTCTTTCTCTTTTTCACATAATTGATTGACCTTGGAGAACAGTCTGGGTGAGGGTTTGAACTTAACATTTACAAAGGTGGGTGCATTGCCGTAATTCCTTTATCATCATCATATGTATGTCACAATGGTCATTTTCCAGGTTATCATTTATTGTATATCTCTACCTTCTCCCTGGGTCGGGAGGTATATAAGGTTTTAAAGGCCTGGTCTTAAAACTATAGTGCTCCCATTCCCCTTTTGTTGGATACAAGTCCCCATAGTCTCTTGCGGTCATTAATTCTATGGCCTTTTTTCGACCGAATGCGCAAACAAACAATTCTTTAATATTATCTCGATGAGCGATGGGATTCTCTCCTGGGTCATCCTTGAAAATTTGAATCTGTATGAAGGATCCAGGCATTGGCGTCTGTAACTTCTTCATACTAATTTGAGGACTCATCATCTGTCCCATTTCCACTTTTAGTTTCATTGGACTAGTGGTCTCCACATCTTTTCCTTTTTCTGTCTCTATATCCGCTTCTTCCACTGCCTCGTAACTGGATTCATCCTCACCACTGTTACTTTCCTTGCTGTCCCCAACTTCTTTTGGGGTGGCCTGGTCATCTTCATTTTCTATTTTTGGGTCTTCAGAGGGATTTATTTCTTGCTGACGCTTTGCATTTTCTAGATTTGAGTTGGCTCGGATGCCTCGTGCTTCGTCGATCCTTACCAGCCTCTCCAACATCATCATCATAATCTTCCTGTCCTCTCTCATCTCTCTGAGGATCGCGTTAAACTTCGCATCGCGATCGTGCTCCCTCTGTTTGTTTCCTTCTATTTCTGCCATTTCTTCTTCGTTTTTATTTATAAATGTTTTCAACATAAGAATTCGCTTTGTACAACGCTTTAATTTGTAATATCATAAAAGGTACTGATCCCTGCTCCCTGTGCCGAATCCTCCCCCGCCGCTGATGCTGTTTGTGTGGCTTACTTCCTTTCTCTCTTTTCTTCCTTCGCCTACGTTCAGTCTGGTATTGTTATCTACGCTTTTCACCGTTAATATTATTTTTTTCTTTATTTAGGTATATAATGTGACATGTTTAAATCATTACTAAAAATATACAGGGAAAAAAAAAACTTTATTTCACCCAGTTCGCACTGTTCTCCTCAGTCCTATAATACATACATATTAATAATGGGTACATAACATAGTATTTTTTTTGCATTTCTGTCAGTAAATCTCTCTTTTTATATATGCCACCCTACTCTCTTTTAAAACAAACACTCGCCACTGCTGTATGGACAAACATGTTTACTGACAAATTTATTTGATAGGCGCCAGCCAGCAACATGTGACCAATAGATATTTTAATCCACTGATCCCCAAATATATACTTTTATATGACCTAATAATCATTTTATATAAGCAAAAAAAAAAAAATTTAATACTGACTCCGGTAAGGTTTTTTTTTATATTACAACATATATATGCACACACGTGTTTATTTCTAAAACACAAAAATAATCCTACTTCTTTATTCTTTTTTTCAAAAAAAATATTTTTCACAACAAACGAAAATATATATATACGTACACAAATATATATACGCGTACACGTTTTTATTTTTTTAGAACTGGACTTAATTCTACTTCTTTACTTTTCATATGATTTAAACAACAAGAATGAACTCGCAAAAAAAATTATGGAATAACTCATTTATTTTAATTAATTACACGCACAAATCGCTTCCGCTCTCTTTTCAAAAAAAAATCTTCACTCTGTTTCTTAACAATATTTGGGAGTACTATACTGAACCTTTGTGTGAGGGAAAAAAAAATTTTATACATTTGTTTTCTTACTATAGTTTTCACTTGCGCATTTTAATACGCCAAATACGTATCAATATTATGACAAACGACAAAAAAAAATTGAATATTTTTATCATTTAACTGTTTACTCTCGTTCACTCTGCAGGGTGTGGGAGATTTCTTCCATCGGAGCACCACGGAGGGCGACCAAAAATATATTAACTGTACCGGTATAAATCCACCACGCTTACTCATACACAGTACCCGAGTTCAAACCCAGCCCACGTTTAAGAATAAATTCCAAAACGCCAACTGAATTCAAACCCAAACCCCGGTATGACTAACCGATGATGACTTTATAACAGCACGGGGTTATCCCTTTTCTAGCTCAGCTCAGAACATAGACTAAATTCTTACAGTTAATGATAAATAGATTTATTAGACTATAGATACTGGGACGGTCATTTATGTGACGTATATATTTAAGTTGCCAATACAGACAGTAAGTGGCTAAATAGACTTAGAGAGTAATAAGGTGGAGGACACAAAAATTTAGATTAAATAAAGTGTTTAATAAGCAAAATATAAAGCATATAAATATAGTGTTAAATGAGACAAATAGAAAGCATATAAATATAGTGTTATATAATAAAAATAGACAGCATATAATATAGTGTTATACAGTACGGTAAGACTTCATAAATCCTCTTGTATTTGGCTACTAGTCTTTAGTGAACGTTTCATTTAGTTGGTGAACAAACTCATGCCAATAGCTGTGTAATTAAATATTTGACGGATGGTTAAGAGAATCAGAGTATTTGAGCATTGAAAAATATTTATCTAAAGATTTTTATTAACTTATTTTATTTGAATAGGCTCGAGCCGTTACGTAGACGAACAGTTGGAGGTGGTTTTATATAAATACGACATAAAGGATAGATGTACTGGTGGTTGCCTGGATTCAAGAGCCCTACAGTAATCAATTGCGGTGCATTAACGGAATACCGGGCGGCTTGTACTTTGACAAGGCTTAATGCCCCCAAGTAGCTCCGGGACACGACAACCAGCCGGGGTCATTTCGAACCCCGGTGATCCAAGAGATTACCGGGAAAGAAAACTGCTTTCATTCCCCTATGGTAGACCGGCGAGACGCTAACTTCAGCGAAGGGAAGGCATTGCCACAGACATCACGGACGAGAACTTGAAGTGGATTTTTTTTTTAAGAGACATTATACAAAACCTGGAAACTATTTGTCTGTTTCTACGCCACAGGCTGAGATCCTTATCCCAATAAAACGTAGCGGACTTAAACTGACGGTGAAAACAATAATTAGTTAATTTTACTCTGAAACTCTAACCCTCCGGGTTGACAGGCGGTAGCGATAGTATCAAATTATTCAGTGAATTATTTCTCATATTATACATAACATTAATGTAACACTTTGAAACCATTATATATATATTTTAAGATCGAACCTTAGATTGCAATTATAGGACAAATTAACATAGACTAATAAAGTGACTTAACATTTATCAACTCGGAATGTGAAAGAATATTTAATTCTGAAAATGAAATTACTTTTAAAATAAACTGATCATTATTGTACACTAGTTTTACACAGAGTGGGAAAGTTACTATTGGCATCGTTTGTTTATGGAATAAGCAACACACAAAAAAATATAAATGCATTCATTTAAATTATTATTACTATTAATTACAAATGTTATAAATTATTTCTAAAGACTAGAGCGGAGGATTTAAAAGAAAAGAAAATTTACTGACAGGTTAAACAATAGCATTATAAATGATATAAAAACTTACATATGATTTACTTGATTGATAACATTAAGCACGGAAGAAAGTTAAAGTTCGTGTAACACAGTTACTCTTCTTTCTTCATCCTGCTTGGCTTGTGACGAACGTAGGCGCGCATTTTGAAAGTTATTTGCAAGGCATAGTTAATTTTGAGATTGGAAGTTGGAAATTGTGAGTTACGTGAAACATGATCAGACAGCGGCACGAAGATCCATATTGGCGGGGCAGAGACCAGCTCCTGGCACTTAGCCCATCAACATTGTGGCTTACCGGTGAACTTCTTAATAAGATATTTGAATTATTCTCAACTGCTGTGTTGTCTCGAGACTACCTCTCTCAAACACGACAAAAGTTAGAATGAAAGTTTTTCTGTAAAATAGCCACTGCTGACCTTTCCGACTTGTTTTTATTTTAGGCTCCGCCTCCTTTCCAGCTTGACCAACAATCAATTTATCTGTTTTTAGCAATCTTTTAATTTAATACGTTATTTTCAAATTGACATAGTAATTACATATAAAAATTCCTTACTAATTTTGAATACAACTTAATTGCTTTGTACATTTGTGCAATTAGATTTTAATTAAAACACTGATCAAAGGAATGTGACTTTTGATCAGTATTTTTAAACGACTTTATACAATTTTAAAAAAACTATAATTTAAACAAATACGCCCGCACTGAAACTTTAAATTAAATGATACAAATTCACAAACCACGCACACACAAATATTATTTCATGGTTTGTGACATTTATATACGGGATCTTTACATATTTATTTATAACTATAAAATACATAACTAAATTTTATTATAATTTGAAATAGACAAAACCTCACTGCGGGCGAACAGTAGTTTGAATTACCGTACATGAAAACACCTGAAACGAAGATCGGTTCTCCGATCTGTCTGTTTCACTATAGATTAGTAAAACATGTTTTACCAATCAATATCTGAACATGGATGGGTGTCACTGAACAATAGATCAGGAAACCATTCAAACAAATATTAGACACTAACATAAAATAACCTTGCATCCTCCTGACAAAATATACTAATTCCTATAATAAATAACCCCTCTTTCTTGCATTAAATATTTCATTAACTATAATAATAATAATAAATGCTTATAAAATGGTTAATCAAAATGCATAATTAATCAACATCTAAAGCTTTAAACAATTTCTAGCAAAAACTTAAAATAAAAGGCTATTTCATCATCATTTTTTTTAATACAATATGTTTGCCCACTATTGATATACTATGATTTGCTTGCTTGTGCCCATTCAGAGGATCACAATATATATATCTATTCATAAACAACTATTAATTTAAATATATTATTACTTTTACTATACTTTTTAATAATTTCATAATTATTACTATTCCATATAAAAGAAAACGGTCATTTTATTCATCATCATCATCAACCATTATCAATCCACTGCAGGATGAAGGTCTCTCCAAGTTTAATCCATCTTCTCCGATCTTTAGCTTCTCTTCTCCACAACACCCCTACACATTTTCTTATTTCATCCATCCATCTCACATGTGGTCTCCTTCTGGGTCTTTTACATTCTCTCGGAATCCAGTTTAAAATTTCAATTGTCCATCTATTATCATCTCTTCTAGCAATATGTCCAGCCCAACCGCATTCCAATCTTTTAATTTTTTCAATAAGGTCAGTAACACCTGTTTGTTGTCTCACCCATACATTGCATTTTCGATCCCTTCTTGTTACTCCCAACATACATCTCTCCATACTCCTTTGAGTGGTCTGAAGTCTCTGTATTGCTCTTCTATTAAGTGTCCAAGTCTCAGATCCATAAGTAAGAACTGGTAAAACACATTTGTTAAAAACCATCCTTTTCAAACACATAGGCATATTTCCTTTTAGTATCAAGTTATTTCTACCAAAAGCACTCCAACCAAGTTTAATTCTATGATTAATTTCCTCCATTATGTTTCCATCTGTATTAATAATCTGACCAAGGTATTTGTAACTGTTAACTTCTTCTAATTCTTCATAATCAATCTTTATTTTCATATTTTGAGCAAATCGATTAAACATTACTTTAGTCTTTTTAACATTTATCTTTAGTCCTACTTTTCTACTTTCATCTGCTAATTCCTGCAACATTTCCTGCAGCTCTGAAGCATTATTTGCAAAAACAACTACATCATCTGTGAAATCTAAATGACTTAAATGCTCTCCATTAACTTTCACTCCTTTAGTTTCCCATTTTAATCCACAAAATACTTCTTGCAGCATTGCTGTAAAAAGTTTTGGAGATATGGAGTCACATTGTCTTACACCTTTCTCAATGTTGATTTTTCCAGTATCATTATGTAATCTAATTGTTGCTGTTGCATTTTTATAAATATTCTTTAAAATATGACAATATCCTGGATCTATACCTTGATGATCCAATGAGAGTTTGCTATTAACTGAAAGGAGACCCTTTGATTCCTCTTGGAGGCCTTAAAGGTCATTTTATTATTCCCAAATTAATAAAATACTGATTATTTTATTTTTATATATTTCTCTGATCAAGATTAATTCACTTACTAAAAATATTATTTTTAATTTTTAAATCACATATAATATCTATTATTTTACAGCTAACAATCATAAATATTATAATCCTTTTTTAACTTACACACTCCTATCTCAATTTCTTAAAAATTTCCAAAAAATATGTTTTATTTTTTAAAAAAAAAATCATATCCCAGCTTCCTCTATTACATATTATTTAACTAACTATTTCTATAACATTATTAATTGTTCAAATATTTACTGATTTTGTCATCTTCAAACAAAATTAGTTTATTTTTATTGAAATGTAGTGGTTTTTATTTGAGATTCATAAATTTGAAGA
Source organism: Epiperipatus broadwayi (assembly GCA_028023455.1). Classification (NCBI taxonomy): domain Eukaryota; kingdom Metazoa; phylum Onychophora; class Udeonychophora; order Euonychophora; family Peripatidae; genus Epiperipatus; species Epiperipatus broadwayi. Next base: position 448,906 of record JAQFVV010000457.1, read on the forward strand.
CATTTTTTGATTTGCTCCATTTGAAAGCAAATGGGCTCTTTTAAAAAAATCTAATGCACCTTACATTATAACAGTGCAAATATTTGCTGAATTTGTCATTTTCAGTTAAAACTAACTTATGTTTTTTTGTTTAAGATTTATAAGTTTGAAGAAATTTTTTGATCTGCTGCATTTGAAAGCAAATGAGTTTGTATTCCTTGCATAAAATAAACTCCAGACAATATTGGACATATTCTCAAACATTACAATATAAAGACGGCATATACTACTCATCAAAAATTAACAACAATCAATCCTAAAGACTCAATTCCTCTTGAAGCTGCTAAAAGTTTATGAAATTTCAAGTAAAATTTGTAAAGCTTCTTATGTAGGTATGAGCAATTATCACATCAGTGCTAGAAGAGACAAACATATTAATGCAGTTAAGAAATGCTCGTCAGAAATATCTCTCCATATTACTAAAGTCATAGTATTGATTTTTCTACCCTGAGAATATCCAGGTGTGACACTCTCTACCAATGCCAAATCAGAGAAGCAATTGAGATCCTTAAAAGGCGAGATTGTATCAATAGACATGATGATACACACAAATAGCCTTCTATTTAGAAGAATTTTTAAATCTAAATAAAAACAGATTGTGTATGTATATATATACCCAATATTAAATATTTTGCTAAAAAGTATTTGAAGTAAGGTGGACAAATTGTATTTATATAAAATATTACAGCAAAATAAAGGAAGTGGTAGATTTAGAGATATTTGTGATAAATACATTAATTGGGACAGGTCATTTTTAGAATACATTTTTAAGACTCTTTCACTTTTATGATTGAAAGACCAAAACAAACAATTATTTATTTAGTGTTTCCTCCAAACAGAATTTGAGTATGGTAAGTCAGTTCTTGTCATTATTTTCTCATCATCGAATACTTTTACAAAAAAAAAAATAAACAATAGGAATCACAATTTCGTGCTTATAATTAGAAAATGGAAATATAACTGATTAAGCATACTTAATGAGACCCTGAAAGTATGATTCTATATATCTGTTCTATGCAATAAATATAAAATACCTATTAAATGGTTCTCGACAGACCAAGAGTTTCTCCACCAATCCCACACTGAATAATCTTGACAAAGAAGTTTATAATAAATAAGTTGTCAATTTTCAGTTGGTCAGGGAATTTGAGTAGTTTCCCATCTTTATTTATTTTTAAATTAAGAATATCTAAATATCCCCTTATGGATTAATATTACTTAGTTAACTGAATTGACTATCATAATACATATATTTTCAATCTTTATCAATCAACTGTAGAAAGCTTTCTCTGAGTTTTAATTCAGTTTCTTCCAATTAACAATTTCTTGTATCTATATTACCTTTAGTTAGATATCAGAAGGATGTTCTTTTAATATGATCGCTATCTAAGCTATTTTATCTCACACCAATACATTATTTTTAAATAGCAAATTTATCTTATTTCAGTTCGCCTATTTTGTGTGAACTAAAACAGTCAATAAATACTTGATGGTAGTGCTTAAAAAATCTCTATAGATTATTCAAACTTCCATTCAAGATGACATACAATTGTAGTATGAGAAACAGATGTTTTTCTCTTAGTCTCAATACCCATCTTATCATAATTCACTGAGTGATTACTAATCTATGAATTAACTTCTTATTAAATGCTTAAGTCTCAGATTAATGATTAAACAATGGCAACACAAATTAATTAAGTTTATTTTTCAGACACATAGATAAACTTTTAGCATGAAGTTATTTTTATTCAAAACAATCTACAGAAATTTGATTCCAAGATAATGTTTTTCCATATTTGACTAAGTATTTATAGATGTTAATTTCTAATTCATTAGTATTAATCTTTACTTTATTTTTTCTTGAAAAAACATTATAGTCTTACTTTACTGTTTTCATCTACACTTGTTTTAGCTCCCAAGTATTATTTGCAAACCCAACTGTGTATCAGCAAAATCTAAAATTTAAATAATCATTTATTTTCACTCCTTTTACTCTATTTTAATCCATAAAATTTTTAGAAGATAAAATCATTCTGTCTTATGAGTAAAGAATAGAAATAAATGGATTATGTTAAAAAAAACAAAAACAAAACATATGACTTTTGTGGATAATTTGCTACCCTTTGGAACTTAAAAAGTTTTACACATTAGAAACAGAATAATGATTAGCTTATACTTAGTCATTTATTATATTATTCGATTGCAGTTATAAATATATATAAATCTGATGTAGATTTGGTTAGTTTAAAAAAATTTACATTTGAAGAATATTAATTAAAGTATTATACTAAGCTGTCTAGGTTGAGATACTGTCTACTTGCAATGGGTGTTAAGCAATATCAATTTTTAATAATGAAAACCAAACGTTATATTTGTAGAAAGACCATAACCAAAAGCTACAAAGCCAATATAGTGATTTTTATTTCAGTTGTAAAATGTTTAAATAAGCACTGAATTGTGAAAATAAATAATGAACTGCTATCAACTCAGTTTCTTTGAATCAGAACTAAACATTATATTGGAGCTATCTGATAAAACAATTTTCATCTAAATCCATATCAACTTTTTATTTTCAATAATTTTTTTTCTAAGAATGATAAGACAAAACCCACACACACACACACAATAATGATACATAAATTTTTTCTAATAACTTTTATGAATATATATATATGCATAAAGAGAAACAATACATAAAGCTAGCTGAAATCTACATAAATTATTTGAAAAGCATGTTATTCCCATAATGAAATTAATGAATGAAATACCTGTAATAATATAGCATAAGAAGGAACTGGCTGCTGCTTCAAAAGTTTTAATTGAAGTTCGACAGCTACTTCATCAGTTATATCAGAAGATCTAAAAGCAAACCATAAAAATATATATTGATAACAACCATGAGAACATAAAAAAGCAGTTATCTTAATATAGTTCTTTTGATTTTCAGTTATTAAAACATGCAGGCAAATAAAATAAAACCAGATCACCGCTTTAGAACAGCAAATATCTAACATATATAATTTAAATAACAATACATTAGTTAGTGAGAGAAAACATTCGCCTTTATTTCACCGTAATAAATAGCATTACAACATTTTTTGCAAGCAATGGAATAAACAACTTCATACTTATTCATTTCTTCCACAGTATCCTTTGAATTGTTTATTAATCTATTTAAATACAAAGGGGAATCCGACATTATAATCTTTACCAATAATATTTTTTAATTTCTTATTTATAGATGGCACATAGCTAAAAAAAACCACTTTTTGACCATTTTATTATTTACATCCACTTTATGTTTAAACTTTAAATTCTGATAAAACAAACTCAATTGTCTGTGTAATATAGTTTTTTTGTATCCCATTCCTATCAAATCATCCATATATTTTTCAATATTACTTTTCAAGTGTTTCTTGTATCAAAATTTGCATCTTTGTAAATTTGAAGCAGATAGAAAAAGTAATATTGAGAAATATATGGTTGGTTTGATAGGAGTGGGATACAAAAAAACCTATATTACACAGACAATTGAGTTTGTTTTATCAGAATTTAAAGTTTAAACATAAAGTGGATGTAAATAATAAAACGGTCAAAAAGTGGATTTTTTTAGCTTATGTGCCATCTATAAGTAAGAAATTAAAAAATATTATCTGTTCCCCTTTGTATTTAAATAGATTAATAAACAATTCAAAGGATAATGTTGAAGAAATGAATAAGTATGAAGTGATTTATTCCATTTCTTGTAAAGAAATTGGTTGAAATGAAGGTGAATGTTTTAACACGATTACAACAGTATATTTATCAGTATAAAAAAATCTAAAAGTGATTTACAAATTAATTCTGTTTTTTCAAATCATGAAAGTAGTTGTGATTACGAGTTTTATCCTCAAAATATTACTATTGTGTGCAATGAATCAAATGATAGGAAAAGGAAGTTGAAAGAGGCTTGGCTTATTGTGAAGTCTAAAAACGTTATCAATCAGAATAACACTTTCCACTGAGCATGCACTGAAATATTAACCGATCAGTTCCAATATGTCGCCATGATTCTGGTATACAGTACCGAAAGTTCTTGGCAAATTGTTGTTTATGATTAATGTTTTTTGAATTTTGGCTGCTCTGTTTATCATGCTTTATTCATGTAGAATAATTTTAATAGACATAAAATGGATGACTATCAATTCCTAGTCAAAATCATAATTTGTTACTGCCTATAATTCTGTCACAAATCAAATATGTCACACTCCTCTTTATTTTTTGATCAATAGGAGTTGATATGAGTTTATATCTTTCTTTACCAATCAATGTCTGCTTATGACTGTGATCCCATTATTAACAGTAAAAATCTTTTGTATGGCTGACTATTATAAAAGAGTAAAAAGCTCTATTTGAGTTTACATAAGCCTCTTTAAAATGGATCATGAGTTAAGATTTTGCATGGCTGGCTATTTTAAAAAACTAAAAATGCTCTATTTGAGTTTACTATTGTCTCTTTAAAATGGATCACATGAGTTGAGATTCAAAGTATGAATCAATTTATTATTTCTCTGAAAGGGATGCCTAATTGCTTAAAGAATTAGTGACTAAGTCTTCTTGTTTTTCTTAGATATGTTCTAGCAATATGAATTCATCTTTGTATTATTCCATTTAAGATGAAGGATGTTCTATTAGATGATTTTACAATAACCATATTTATTTTCATTTTGCAATAGAAATAATAAGTCTAGTAATAATAATATTCAGTAGTAATGGTGAAGCATTTTTTTTTCTAAATATAGTTACATAAAATATGTGAATTTTACTTGATATAAACTCTTCAAGTTCAGAATAAAGGACTGCATTTGTGGCTAAGAAATTGTCAAGATTTAAGATTATCATAATTGCTCTGAGAAAAATTCATCTTTGAGAAAAAGGAAGTTTAATAAAACAGATGGACAGATACAGTTTTTTTTTTTAAAAAAAAGATAAATCAGTTAGTAAAAGAAAAGTGCATGATGTTGGATTTGCTGTAAAATCTAATTTAGTATCTTCTATTATTGGAGTTCTTTAATGTACCAATAAAAATCTAATGGTGTTAAAACTTGCCTTGCATAATAGTCTAGGCTCATTTTATTAGTGTCTATGCTACAATCTTAGATTCAGAGAAGAAAAGCTTGTATTTTTTTTTTTTTTCTACGATAAAAATTTTCTTGTTGGATACCATTATTACAGAAATTTCTTTAAAAGATCAAATTTTTCTTCTTGGAGATTTTAATGCATGTGTTGGTTAAATCAGTCGACATTGGCCAAAAGTTACTAGAAATAATGATATTGGGGCTATAAATTTAAATGGTTTAATATTAAATTTGGGCACAATATATTGACTATCACAAAAACTTTGTTTAGGCAAAAAAATCTCTGCAAAGGAACATGGATGCATTGCTCATAACAATGGCTAGATTACATTATTGTGAGGCGACAGAATACAAGAGAAGTTCATGTTACGTAAGCTCTTACAAATTCAAATTGTTGGACAGAGTATAAATTAGTTAAAATGATAGTTGCACTATAAAATAGATATTAATTCCAATCATATTCAGACAAAAATTAATGCTTGTACTTTAGAAGAATCTACTATATATACCAAATTTCAACAGCTTTAAGCATTAAAATTGCTAATTTGGATCTTCACAATTGTCATATTAACAAAACATGGAATTCTCTTTAAGGAGTGTAATATGAATGCAAGTAAATCTATTCTCGGATTCACTAAAAAAACATTCATGACTAGTTTTCTGACAATAATCACATTATCAGTGATTGAATTAAAAAGAAATATGTGGTATTCTCTGCTTGGAAAAAGAATAAACGTGGGACGATCTATGTGAGAAATTTAATGACTGTCAGGAAGGCTTAAAAATGAGTGATGGATTAAAATTGCAAGGAAAATGCAGACATTCAGTGATCATGTAATTTTAGACCTTTTTTGATGCACTCACTGAACACAACATATCAACCCGAGAAACAGTATCATAATCCTATTAAACCAGTAATGACAATCTCTTCTATGATGACAATGGTATTTTGAATAGGTGGAAAGAGTATTTTTATCATTTTCTAAATAATGAAAAGAATTAATATAATGACTTTAAATGATATATCCATTTTATTCACTTATGTAGATTTATATAAAGTTAAAGTAGTTTTTTCTAATCTTAAAAATAGAAAATCTGTTAAGTCTTGATAAATACCTGGAGAAGTTTTAAAATATGAAGATGATGTGTTAGCTTCAAAAATATTGGAAATTTTTAGGAATATCTGGACCCATAATGTTGTGGCATTTGATCTTAAGGACTCTGTTATTGTTCCAATTTTTAAAAACAAAAAAAAATAGACAAGATTGTGGTAATTATGATGAAATATCATTATAATTCACTATAATAAAAGTATTTTCAAGAATTTTGTTGAATAAATTGTTTTCAGTTATAGATGAGTTGTTACCAGAGACTCAATATGAGTTTAGAGAATCAAGAAGCACTATAAATATGACTTTTGTTGCCAGACAAATGCAATTAAAAGTATTAAGAACAAAAGAATGATTTATATATTGCTTTTACTGATTTTGTCAAGGCATTTGATTCAATTATAAGAACAAGTGGTTGTCCAACAAAATTTATTAATATTATATAGCTTCTACATGATGGAATGAGAGGAAATGTTATTACTAAACAATTCAAAACAATGCAAAACTCTCCATACAGTAGTGCCATCTTGTGCTAACAAGAGCAATCAATGGATGCCAGAAGGCCTGTGCATAAAATCCCTATCTAGTGCCTACTCGTCCAATATCCCCAGACTAGTTTCTGGCTTGTGGCCTTCGTCAGTGAGGAGACTTGGATCTGAGAGCACTGCACCTAGATCTTAGGATCTAATGCAACCCTCCAGCAGTCATCTTTTAACTCTATTTAACTACAAAACTATGAGAATGAAATTGAAAACACAATAATATTTTCAATCCAAGCTCAATAGCTTATATAGTCATATGGGTCTGAACTCAATTCAGCATCCATACATTTTGGTGTCTTTGGCTCTTTAACACCCATAGCCACCACTATGAAATTTTTAAACTTGAATGATTAAAAACAAGAATTTCATCTTTTTGGATTTTGGATTTACAGTATGTTGATGAATGTGTTATTTGTGCTAGTACAAAAAAATGATCAAGTTCTTTATCAACCAGTAATGGAAAAAAATTCTCAGATATTTTCAACTTGACAATGGAAACCAGTTTAAATACCTTGGTAGTTTTATAAATAGAAAGGCAGACTTAGATGTTGAGATCAACACAGACTCCAAGGTGCTGCTACTGCTTTTAATAAGTTAAAAGATAGAGTATTCCATCACAGGAAAATAACTACTGCAACTAAGTTAGCTGCATATAAAGTTGTTATTTTACCTAATTTATTGTAGCAGTATAAATCTCGGATACCCGATCTGTGCAATATCTAGGCATTAGAAAAGTTTCATTTAAAGATGCTCCACAAAATTTTAAAAAATACAATGGGATGATCATAAAACCAATCAATGTTCTTCGGCTGTCTAGATATGATACTATTGGATCCATTATTGCAAAATCACATCTTCATTGGATTGGATATGTAAAACAAATGAATAATGCAAGACTTCCTAAATGAGTGTTTATGATAACCTTGCACATGGGTGTTGTAGAAGATATTAAATCCCATTTACATTATAAGAATTATCTTAAAGACATTGTAAAGAAGTGCAATGTCAAATGTTTCCCTTGAGAAGATGTGACAGAAAATACATTGGAGAGCTACAATTAGAAAAAGTACTGTAGTATTTCAAAAAGAAAAGGTTATAGCTGAGGAAACTAAAAGGTAACATTATAAAATAACAAGTAAACAGAAAAATTGCCCAACATCTTCTATAATTGGACATATTTGTGGTTCAGAGATTAGTCTGTATAATGACAACAAATTCATTTTTAGAGTAGGTATTTTTTCTCTCTATCTTTTGGAGTTGGAATGACAATACTCATTTTTAAGCTTATTATTTAATATCATATATTTTTACAGCTTGTATTTGATTAACTATCAATTTTGATAATTTTCTATTTTATCTAGTGGATTATATTTATAGAATAACGAAATTTCTTTGTCAAAACATACATATACATACATAAATAACCTAGAAGAATACATATATTTAAACTATTTATTGATATAAATACAATAAATTACATTATAAAAAAATATTGCATATAGATAAAATCAATTAAAATTTGGTATATTTAATTTATCAAAAATGATCTATATTATATTGCTGTAAGAAATGATTAAAAGATAAACAATAAACCAATTCATATTTGTAATCCAAAATCAATAAAATTAAAACTTATTTTTAAAAGAAAATAATATTTAATAAGATATTACATAAATATTTCTATTTCTTTCTCTCTCTCCATATTTAAAGTTATATAAAATCATCAATTAAAAATTGTTATGCAAATTTAATATCTTAAGTGAAATTAACTATATTATATTAATACAAATAAAGTTAAACAATTAACCAATTAACATTTATAATCCCAAATCAATAAAATTAAGAATTTAGTATTAAAAAAAATAAAAAAATCTATATTTCTTAAATTTACTAGCTTCTAAAAAAATCAATAATGAAAACAAATTGGATTTACAAAATCACATAAATTTAAAATATATTTGTATCTGTTAACATTCTAAAGAAAGACTTACAAAGATTTGTACAATTCAGGATGTATATAAGATAACCAAAACTTTGTATTGATGTTTTCAGTTAAACCATTTTTTCCTGATACAAACTTCTGGGGTGTATCATTTAAAAAAAATCTAATGAACAAAAAAAAAATTATAACTATGTCGAAACAACACACACACACAAAAAAATTAACTAATAATATTAACTAACACTAAATTATCATGAAATAATACATTTTCTGAGTACTATTTATATCAATGAACTATCATCACTTGTCAAACTTTGCTTTTTGAATAAAAAAATGAATCTATTTTCATTCGTTTTCACCAGTTCTTATACGAATAACTGACCTGACAATTGACACTGAACAGGATGAACGTCCAGTTGGAATTTTATATTAATAAAACCTCATTCAACATGAGCAATAAAGTTGAATAATTAGCTCCACTGAACAAGGCATTGATAGCATAAGGTCCAGATTAACTATTCATCCTGTTTAATATCATTTGAAAGATCTTTAACTTTTTAAGAACTAGGGAAAGCAAATGGATTCACTTTTCATTTGCAAAGCAGAGTTGACAATGAAGAGCAATGCATTAATATAAAACTTCTCATAAAGTTGATCATTTCAGTGATTATATATATTGTGATGATACAGATATTGTCAGATCACATATTTAATTTAAAATTCATAATAATTAACAATTATAGTGATAAGAACTACAATTTAATTTTTTTTTTTTAAAAAAAGTTAAAGTAAGCTATATAAATATGTATGAGAGAGAGTCAGTACAATAACTGTATGGTTTGATTTATTCAATTAGGTATCAAGAAAATATAGGAAAGAATTGCTTCAATAAAAGAGCATAAAAAGTTATTTTGCTATCCTTCATCATTTTGCTGAAGTTAAAATAGAGAAATAAATGCCTAATAATAAAATATTTAAAATTACATATAAAATATTGTAATATTTGCATAAAATTTCTTTGTAATGTTTAAATGAGAAAAAGATTTAAAATAATTGTAAAAATATAAATATGCTACAATATTATATATATATATTTTAGCACAAGCTTAAAGGCAAGTTGCATAATTTGTGACTTGTTATATTAATTATTATAAGTGTATCCTTGAAGGCTTTTGCGATGTAATATTGCTTTAGCTATTAATATATGGTGGAACTGAGTTCAGACCCCTATCTGGTTTGTAAAGCTAGATTTGAAGAAATTTACGTTTCTGAAAAATTCGAGTTTTCAAACTGATAGTAACGTATTAAATAAGTGCTCTGAGTTGGAGTTTTAGATCTAGTTTCTGAAATCCTAGCACTTCATTGAGGTGAGCCATTAAGCTCAAAACCAATTAGTCTGGAGATGAGGATAGTACGATAGAGATTTTGAATTCTTTCTCTCTTGGGCATTTGTAATTAAAGCTTGTTTGGAGATAGTGGTAAACTCCATCTAGTGAACATGTATACTAGTCACAAATAATTTTATATAAGAAGTTGAAAATTGTAATAATTGTGATAATAAAATGCATATACTATAATGAAAGAAATAATTTCTTATCAAAGGTTGAAAACTTTAAATATTTTAAAAAATTTATTATAATTAAAAAAAAAATGAAGAATACCTAAATGAAAAACAATTATTTAAAAGATAAGTCTGATATAAACAAATATTTTTTTTTTTATTAAAGAAGCAAAAAAGACAAGATAAAAATGTTAATTAAAAAATATGAGAATTGACAAAGCTGTTTACTAAAAATTTGACTCACCTATGCCATTAGAAGTAATATATAAAAGACGAATGTTAAAAAAAAAAAAGCCAATTCATGATGAAGCACTAACTAGTTATATACTGAATCTACACCGTTTGCACACCTTAGCAGAAATCAACACCCAAGTCTGAATTGTAATGTAGTCAACATAGAAAAGCCTGATATAATAGGTTGCAGTAGAAGATACTTTGTAGAGATACTAAAGTACTTGCACTAACTGTCTGAATCTATTATGAACATCTAGAAATCTGAATTATCATTGTTAACCAATGACAATATAGTACTGTTGATATCTCCATACCTCTGAATTTTAATGTTTTTTTCCAATGGAGAAATATCAACTGTACAAAAGAAGTGACCTGTAAATTCTCCCAACAAAATAATTGTTAACCAAAATTTGTGCAAAATAAAGTAATCTTCAAAATGAAATCGATAATATATATACATGTATATAACCATCAAAAAATGTTAGGAAAAAAATTCTATTTATCCACGAAGATAATTTCATGTGCTCCCATATCCATGGACAATATTATGCGCAAAGATACAACTAAAATATTTAAAACTCTGTAATAAGTTTATTTATATATTATATAACACAATTTTAAGAATTTATTTACAATTTTTGATTATTAAACTAGAATATTTTATATAAAATATGTATTTAAGTCTGTTATATATATGTGTAAAAAGTACTAACAAAAAGTTGATGATGTTGCGCTCTTTGAACTGCTATTGATGTTTTTATATATATATGAAACACAGATGGAAAATATTTGCAGGTGAGTAAAATATATATCAATATTGATATATTTCCAACATTTACTCTAGTGTTAACAAAAATCTATTTGCCATTATTGTCATACACAATCCACCCCACCCCCCATCTCCATCAAAAAAAAAAAGAAGATTGTTTAACCTGTATTGTATTTATTTGTTTTACAAGTAAACTTTTGAATGAATTGAATAAATTACACAGCTAATGGAAAACATTAAGATAATGTAAAAGTCTCTAGGAAATAGAAACTCTAGAAATATTTTGTTTGAATTTTATTATGTCATTCATAAAGATTGTTAGTTTTATGTTAGTTAAAGACAGAGGAAATTCCAGATTTTAAATCAAGTCACTTTATGATATTAAGAATAACAGCTGCGGTTGTTTTTTAACAAGTTAAATGATAATGTATTACATTATAAGAAATAATTGTTGCAACTAAATTAACCAAATATAGAGCTGTTATTATATCTAATTTATTGTATAAAAGTGGGACTTGAACACTAATGGTGCAATTTACAGGCATTAGAAAAGTTTCATTTAAGGATGCTCCATAAAGATTTAAAAATACAATGGCAAGATCATAAAACCAATCAATATGATTTCCAACTTGGTGGATGTAATATTATAGAGTTCATTATTGTAAAATCATCCTTTCATTTTGATTGGACAAGTAAAATGAGTGAATAATGGAAGGGTATTTTAAGGTGAACTTGAGCATGGCTTTCATAAAAGAGGTAAACTCTGCGTATGTTATAAGGATAATCTCAAAGATATCTAAGAAAGACAATATTAACTGATTCCATTGGGAAGATATGTCACAAAATAGAATACATTGGGGAGGTGCACTGTACTGGTATTGAAGTATTATAGAACGAAAAGTTTGCTACTGAAGAAATTAAATACATCATCATATAATTTCAAATAAATAGCTAAATGAGCCAGCATTTTTTATATGTGAACATATGCGTGGATTGTATAATCATGACAAATGCATATTATTTTTATAACCTCAATTATCTCCTTTTTAAATTTATTAGATCAATAAAATTTTGCCAATAACTATTATCAACTCAATAAAGTTTCATGAATATTTTAATATCAACAATTTCATTAGGTTTTGTAATCTGTTATTTTAGAAACATTTAATTATCTGATTTTTCAATGAATTGTTTAGTTGGTCTTTCTAACACACTTTTCTAATTTTGTGATTATTATTTATACACATTATTAAATAAATGTAATAAAAATTTTCATATATTTTTAACTATTATCACTTTTTCTGATTTAATAAACAGTTTATTTATTTTGAATTTGTTGTAAATATTACCATTTAATAAGGTTTGACTACCTAAGGTATCATTTGCTGTTTATTTAACTAACACTATTCTGTGCATACTTGGGTTTATAGTCATTGCAAAAACAAGTCACTAATCGTTTTTAAATTGTTATAAAGAAAATATGCATTGGTTTACCAAGGATCTCTTTACCTTTTTAATAATATTTGAAATCTTAATATATATAAAAAAGATTATTCCATTGCATATTGACTTTATAGTAGTTTATCTTTGATTTTAAACCTATCACTTGATCTACCTATCTACTATAAAAAATACAATCAAAATTTTTTTTTAAATGTTCATACTTTACAGAACATGATAGCATTTGTAACATAAATATAAAGCTACAATGTATATGTTTAAAATATATAATATTATATAGTATTCAGTAATATTTGCATGGATTTACATTATCTAGGACAGTTATAAAAACATAAGCTGAGGATATTAATTTCATTGCATTTATCAAAGTTCCTATTTAAAAGTTATTTTATTAATACATTAAATAAAATCATTACATAATGTTAATGTACACTTAAGCTCATACTATAACAACACTTATTTATAACTGAATCACATTATGGACATTCATTTACATATAATAAAGATATACTGAAAATATATGTAATTATGTTGTTAGTAAAATGCTTTGAGTATTTCAAATAGCCATCTTCAGTTTGAGCATATAATAAATTATCCTGATAATGAGATTTAACAAACACTGCACAAATATTGATTTAAGTTTAAATAAATATATTAAAACAATGCCATAAAAATATTATATTAAAAAGTACCTTTGTAGATCATCTAGAGGGGAAATTAATACAGTCATATACATAAGAAGTTTTGTGAGCTCTTCATGAAACGTTAAATGAAAACAGTGGTGTGGCTGGGGACTGACTAACTCTCGCAATGAAAAACTTATCGGGAAAAGCATATTAAATGTTATTAGGAATATGCTGTGTGTATCAACTCTGAAAATAATTTAAAACATTATATTTAAAAACAATATGTTTAATGCCTATGATTTATTTTTCTATGACATGTTTAATTTCATAATAAAAAAATGACATAAATATACATGCATATGAACTATTTTGACAAACTTAGATTAATAATATATTAGTTGCAATTAGTCAACTCTAAATATTATAATAAAATATTGTGCTCAAACTTATAAGCCAGTGAAAATATTATTTTTATGATTGATGTGTAGAAAAAAATATGTTGAATGATAAAAATACAAAATTCAAATAAGTCTTTTAATTCTTAAAATTGTATGAATCATATTTCAAGATATACAGTTTTTATATGAGTAAGTTTGGTCAATTGATCAATATTTTTTTAACAGTAAGTAAAATATTTTAAAGATAACTTTTTTTATCAACTTGATAAATGGATTAAAAAAAATTACAGTAGTTATGTGAAAATTATCCATCTTTATTTTCTCCTTTTTCAAAAATGTAATGAATATTATTTTAATATTTTCAATATTTATCTTGGTCCTACTTCTTTCTTGTTCTCAAAACTCTTATAACATTTCTTGCAATCTAGTTATTACTTAAAAACCCAAGTATATTATTTGCTATTTTAATGCATAAAATACTTAATATCAATCTTCAAAAAATGTTTGGAAATTGGAATTGATGGACATATAAGCCTTTAATGCTAGCTTTAATCACAACAGAAATGCTTTTAAACTTAAATGTCTTTTAATTAACTATAAATCTAATGCAGAATGAACTTTTTTGAGTTTAAGCCAGTTAAACCAATTCACAGATTCCCCCTCCCCCTTCATATCATTGCAGCAAATTCTTTATCTCATCCATTTATCTTACAAGTGCTCTTTTTCTATATCTTTAATAACTTTTGTAGTGTTTGTAAAAATGGAGATTTTTTTGCCTCCAAAAAAATAGATTTATTTGTTAGGTTTTTTTTGGCGCGTTTTAGGGGGGGGATTTTTATTTGTTGTTGGTTATTCTTAAAAATTTTTTTTAAAATTTTTTAAAAGAGGTTTTTTTTTGTGTTTTGGGTGGTGGGGAGGGAAAGAAGGAGGGGGGGGGGGGGGGGGGGGGGGGGGGGGAACTTTCACTTCTTCTAATAACACATCTGACCCAGTTATCCATCAAACTTTTAATTCCTTCATTACTGTCAATGACAGCTATTGGTTTACACATTTTGCTTTCATCTCTTCATATTTTGTTGCGTGATATTTTGATTCCTGTTTTGTTAAGATAATTTTTTTTTTTTTAATATCAAGCTATTTCTACTAAAGCACTTCATTTAAGTTTAATTTTCCAATTAATTTAATCTACTATGTCCATATATGCATTAATAATTTAGCAAAATATTTATAATTGACATTTTTTAATTCATTACTATCTATTTAATTTTTCCCTTTTTGAAAAATCTTTGAAAATTAATTTAATTTTTTAACATTTATTTTTAATACTAATTTGTTGTTTTCATTTTTTGCAGTTTTAAATATTATTTATGAAAGTAGATATTTCATCTGAAAATTCTAAATGACTTATGGAATCTCCATTTATTTTTACTTCTTTTATCTATTATTTCCTTAGGGACAAAAAGAACTTTTTCTCTCTCAAGTAACTGCTTATTCAAAATTACCTGTAGAGACTTTTTATTATTATCTGAAATATTTCTACAAGATTCAATAGCAGAAAAAAAATCAATTATCACATTCCTATTGCTAAAAGGAACAAAATAAGGACTTTTTAAATATATATATAAAAAGGACTTTTACTTAAAATTACTAAATCAAAATCATTTAAAACAAAATTAGATACAATTCAAACAGATAAACCCTCAGGCCTTTTATTATAATACCCTATCCTTAAATTTCTTTTATTAACAATTTTATTCTCTCAAAACTTTTTTAATAGCCAATGGATTTTAGCTTGATGTATTTTTTATTATAACCCAATTGACATTTTAATTTAAAACCACCTTAAAATGAATCTAAAATAAAATAGTTGTAATTACTTCTGAAATCTAAACTCCTTTGAGATTTTTTAAACCTATCAATTAAATTAGATAAACTAAAGAAAAAAAAAAGCCAATTTTTTGTCTAACCTAACATTACAGGATTAGGAGGAAATATAAAGTTTATAATTCTTTAAAAAATTTACTTGAGTCTTTAAAGACTATTTTATTAGACATATTAATCAATTTCTTAATATTCCTTAATTCCTGCAAAAGAAAATTTATTAAACATTATTCGCCATATATTCAAATTAAACAAATAATATATATTCAAATAAAAAAATTAGTAATAAATATCTATACTACATATATAGAGGTCTCTCTTGCTAAAATTAAGCACTCAAGGTGCATGCACTAAGGTTTTAACTTTATATAAGTATACAATACATTCTAAAACAGAGATGGACAAGTTTAAAAGTAGCATGATCGACTTTTTGAGTACAGTAGTACAATATATCAGACAAAGACATTTGTCTCTACACATAGTAAAAAAATACAGTTCCACCCAATCATTATGAAAATGATACATTTTATGTTTTTTAGCAATCATATTTTATCTAAAATTAAGGGCTTAAAATTTTTTTAATATAAAATTTTGTATTATATAACAAATTCACATTCAAGTCAAAAAACGTAGTATGTTTTAATGCAAATTTCTTAGTTGCTAAAATTTTAAATAAGAACAAAACAAAATCCATATACATACTACATTGTACTGCAGTAATAGAACTTATAAATATAAAAATAAAAAGATTAGGAATTCAGACAAAAATAATCTGGTGGCAGAAATGTCTGTGATCGATTGTCAAGCTGTTCATGATTGACCATTTGCCCACTCCTGCTCTAAAACATAAATAATTGAAAATCATCAAAAATCATATAAACCTTATTTAAAATATAAATAGTCAAACCTCCAAAATAAAAATAAAAAACTACCTAATGATATAATAGTAATATTAAATAAAATAAAAAAAATTATATAACAATACAATACTAGCCAAAAAAAAAAACAACAACTAAATTTTACTAAAATTCTTCCACAACCATGGTTTCATCTATTAACAAATAGACCTTTTTATTTCTTTTACACTCCATTTGGATTCACAAAATATTTCCATAAAATTACTATTTCAATGAATATTCTTATTAATGATAATTTTCGTAATGTCATTATGTTGTTTAATCACTGCTGTTGTTGATAAATATACTTCAAAATTTAAGAATATAACAATCAATTATATAATTCATTATATTAAAGAAAGAAAAAAAATATCATAATGTAAATTGAATTTTCCTTAAATCAAATCAGAAACTCCTTAGCATTAATCATAAATTATATCCACTAAATCAAATGCTCCCACATTTAAAATATTATATACTACAAAAAAACTGTATCCACTTTATCCCTTATTACCTTTTTGCAACCTATAATCATTCTAAAACCAACACATTTCGTTTTATTTTCCTATTTCATTTTAATAAAAGTTGTTTCATTAATTCCAATATCTGGCATTCTTATTCTTGTCATAAAGACTTAAGCAAAAAAAATATTATCTATTTCTTCCTCCATACAATTTTTCCTGAACCTCTTTTAACATGTTACACTCCAAAAATGCATATTTAAATTCCATGCCATCACTGCATAAATCGTAATTACAGTAAAAATTCTTATACCTTTACCTCCTTCTCTTGGCATCTAAACTTTTGTCTTTGCAATGCATCAAATAAAAATAAACTTCCCTAATATTATCAAACAATCTACTACATTTTGTGTATTTTTTATTTTTATATAACTTGAAATTTTTTTTTTATATTTATTTTTATTTTCCAAAAAACTCTACTTTTTCTCTCTCCAATCTGTTTATCCACTTACCTTACCTCTTATAATAATACAGTTCTAATATATACACTGCATATTTATACTATTTCTTATACAAGTTAGAAGTAAAATCTTTACTAATTTTGCATATTGTAACACTTTTATAATACAATGTGATAATTGATTTCTTTATTTAATCCCATTAAACATTGTTTCTATTAAAATATTTTCATTCAAAAATTGTATCTCTATAACATTTTAAAGTGCATTGTTATACTTTTCAATTCAGAAGTTGGCTATTATATATATATAATCAAATATCTTATTTCACAGTGAGCTTAGTATGAGAGTGCATCAATGCTCTATGATTCATATATATATATATTTAACAATAGGCTGTAAAAAGGAGTTTGCTATTAACTGAAAGAAGACTCTTAGATTTCTCTCTGAGGCCTTAATTGAACTGAATGGGACAAATTTTTAATGACCATTCCATATGTTCTTAACATAACAGCTGTTATAACAACATGACTATTCATATAATTAATAAAACTGGAATGGGCTGCTCACTAACATGCATCAGCCAACATAGAATTTAAGATCAAGAAACACCATGATCATTCTTCTCAGTTGCCTGATAGATTTTAACTAAAATATCAGTTAAATTATCGTGAAAAGTTTGTGTGAATAATCTTTTTATTTACACACACACATATAGATATATAGACATTTACAGTCTTGTCATACAAAACTAAATTATGGCCCTTATTCTCAAGAGACTGCAAAGACATCAGAATAATATTATGTTCATAAGAGTAAAGATTTTTTTTTATGATTCTTTTGAAAAAAAAATTCAGTTTACTTTTTGGATTATTATAATTTTGCAGTTTATTTAATGCAAACTTATATATAAATTAATGCAAATACTTATTAAAAAATTTTTATTAAAGAAAAAATATCAAAGCATTCTGTGTAGAAAAAAAAATAAAGTTTTTGAATTTACAAAATGATGTTATTTAATTCAATAATTTCCTTACTTAAACTGTGTAACTCGTTTTTCCAAAGGTGAAACAGAAAGATAATTTTCTATCAACATGATAAAACCTCTTTTGAAAATAGCACCAAAAATAAGTTGAGCCTTATCAGGAGGACAAAAATTCCACAAATCTTTTTGTACTCCTTTTAAATGAAGGTACCACATTTGAACAGCATATGATGAAACTTCTTCCTCCTACAAAACAAAATGGAGAAATAAAATTTAAATAGAAAAAAAAATGTAATTGCATATAAAATTATACTTTTATTTTAATTTAAATATTTTCAAAAAAATTATTAAATCATTCTAGAATTTTGCCTCCGAATATAAAGACTTTCAGGAACTTATAGATGCAAACATTGAAATGTTATTAGACTTCTTTAAATAACTATAATAAATTTTTTTTTTTTAAAAAAAGGTTGTTATGGATCTTTGTAAACGTTCTGAAACTCAAAGACACTTACATCTCTGAAAGGTTGGTTGCTATTCCATTCCATGCTGTCTTTATCCTTAAGAATGATGTTTTGTATTATTTCTGAAGAATAATCTCGGATGCGATTGATGAGAACTATTTCTAATTCTTCAAATTTACTTTTTTGGTATTGAAAAGCTGGCCTTTAAAATAAATAAATAGGATACTAAAATATTAAAAACATATATTTACAAATATTAATGAAATATATATATATATATACAAATGCATAGTAATAAAAATAAATATTTAAAAATAAATTAAAATATAAATAAATAAAAAAAGACAAAACAGCTGCTAACTATGAAATATATTTTCTCAATAAAGAAAAAAACATACTAATAAAAGTTAAGAATGAAATATCGTATATACTAATTACCTTCCTATTTCCTGTGTAGTCAATTTATTGTAGCTTATAAGATGGCACTTAATAAAAGATACTATACTAAGACAGTGATAAAGTTGTTTAAGAGAAGAGTTATGAGGGAAATCATGATAAACCTATAAAAGATTATAAGTAAATAAATTATATTTTATCCTACGTTTGATATATTTTTATTCATCAAAAAGAACATATTATATCTATTTACTTAAATTAATAATTGGTATGATTTCATTAGCTTTTTGTTTTTATTCAACATTAGTTAATAAATACTAGGTGACAAAAGTAATACATTCACATGATAGTTTTCTAAGCAATAAATTACCAGATTAATGCAATATAGCAGATCTTCTTGCTGAACAAAGACTATCAAGTTCATGAAATCTGTTTGCAATACTATCAAGAGTCCATTGAGTAAATCAACTTTATAAAATTGAACTCTGAGTGAGTTAAGATTTGTTTCTGATTAGTATATATATATATATTTTAACATACATTTAATAAAAATAATTTATGTTAAAAAGAGTTTGAATCTATTTTTAAATTTATTTGATGGTTCACCAGCAATTATGATTAGCATTTTCAAAAATAGAAGAAAACCTAATAAAGATTTTTTTCATCAATTCAATAGACTACTAAATATGAAATATATAGTTACTCATATTAAATAACAATTTAACTTATAATTGGACATAGTTAAATAAATGTTTCTGCCCATAAGTTTTTTGACTGCTAGATAATCTACTTCTAATGGTACTGGTTGATATTCTCATAATTTTAACAATAAAGTCAAACATATAAAGATATCTAAAATTTGGATATTGAACAAGTTATAATCTGATAAAATTAAATAAATTTTCTATTGCCTTATGGTTTAGTGAAGAATTCAGCTGACATTTCCAGTTTCAAAATTATGTAGAAACTCTCAATGAGCAATAAATCATTGAATTACTTACTCTACTTTGCATTGTTTGATGTACTGTTAGAATGGCAAAATCTGGAACTCAAGGTTCATGGATTATGACTGTTGTGTCCGCAGGTATGATTGGGTGGCCAGCAAATGAATATATACATAAAAAAAACACAATATTTTTAAGTAATCAGAATAGTGACTAGTCTGCTACAATACTAACTCAACAGTTCACTAATGTTCAATTCCCATGATGTACTTTCAGGCTGCCTGCTACAAAAATGGTTTACAATGGGCTCGATTTATGCACAGTTTGGCCCCAGTCCAGTTTCGCTGCACATGAACACATCGTAGTATAGCATTGCGACCAACTTTAAGCTCCTTTCAGCTTCTGTCTCTGTTACAGTCCATCTGTAACTCCACTTGAAACCACTGGAAACTCAACTCTTCATTTAGCTGCTATCTGAACAGTTTCCTCAGACTATGGTCTCCCAATCTCTGTGGGCCTAATAAGCTATTGCCTGTGAACCTATTTCCATAAGCACTGCACATTAACTGAAGCACTGACACAAGATCTCTTCTACACTGGAATTGAACTGGAAAGTCAAATGGATATGCACTGGAATGGCCTGACGTACTTGTTACGTACTCTTTTTATATCTTTCTGATAATTGCAACAATTAATTACCTTCTCCATATAAGGTAAGGTCTCTTATCTAGAAATATTTGCAATCAGCAAATATTTCTTGGAATTTTATCGATCACCATTACGTTAATTCTTTAATTAAATTTTTATCAGTTATCAGTTCGCGATCTAAAAAAATCTCTCTAATAAATTCTAGTTTTTCTGGAGTGCACAAACTTGTATAAAACTTTTACAAAATATAACAATGACTAATTCTGTCATTTCTGCTGCTCAAACTTCTTATAAACTTGTGACTAATAAACAACTCATTACTTTTTTGCCCTCATAGTTTAATGTTATGATGGCCACTGGAATTCATAATTCATGAATCATTAAACCAAATTTCACTTCAGATGTTCAAACATTTTATGAACTCAAATGATAACCCATGCAATTATTTTCCCTGTGTAGTTTCAAGTAGTACCAGATTCTGAAATTCAAGGATTGAGGTCCAGCTAGACTAGTTACTGAGCTCAAACTTTTACAAAAGGAGATGATCATTTGCCTAATGTATCAATGAATCATTTAAAAAGAGATGGATTTTTCTTTCTAAAAGCAGAAAAACTAGCTAAAAATGCTTTCTTAATGATGATCAACCATGAATTTGCTTTTCTCTTGAAAATTCTTCCATCCATGTTTTAATTTGAAGTATTTCATTTTTATTGCATATTACGCTATTTAATCAATTGTCATATATATATATATACTTCAAAATTTTTCTTTTTCCACTTAAGATATTAACAACAGTTGACAATAAAGTGTCTGAAAATTTAAAAAGAATCAATGACATTTTTCTGGAACTAACAAATTTATTTTTCTTGCAGCTGTAGAAATTTCTATGCATTTGATGTAAGTCAAAATTAATTAAAAATTACAATTAAAATGAGGAAAAGATAATAAAAGCAAGCAAAAAGAGAGGAAGCTAAAAGAAAAAAAAAACATTTAAAGAGTTGAATTCTAACTTAATAAATTTATAAAGTCATAATAATTTGAAATTTTAAGTTTCACTAAAACAAAATGTTTAGTTCAGGAATCTTACTTTGAGAAATTGATACATGATAGCTTTAATATAATTATCAAATTAGATTTTAATGATCTACTTACTTTTACAAGTTTATCATGATATTTTAATAGAATCATTTTTATCCTATCGATCAATGTTTTGCTTATTAGGGTAGTACTCTCCTCTGATTCAAGGCAGACAATTGGTAACAGTACATCCAACTCGTCCACTAAATATTTAGCACTCTAAAAAAACAAAACAATTAAATAAATTACAGTAAAATTCATAGCATTATTACTACTAACAGATTAAAAGCTAAACTTAGATTGCAAATAAAATAGAAAGAAAATCTCAGAAATTCTATCATCAAGATATTGGCTGCAAAAGCTATCTATTTTTATTTTGCAATAACATTGAAGCATCACAAACATCAATTATGAAAAAAATATTCAAAGTTGAGATTAAATGATTAAAAAAAAAGAAGATAACTATAATGAAAGTTTTGGAGAAAGCAAAACTGTCAATATTTACTAACATTTACAAAAAAAAAAAACTTGATTGACGATTATAGTTTACTAAGACTGCTTTGACATTACATTCTTTCAGAAAAAACAATAACAATTCTCTTCATACAATAGAGCTACACAGTGCAAGCCATAATAATCAATGGATACCAGAAGGCTTGTGTATCATAATCCATATCGACTGCTGCTACTGTTTTAACAAATTGTGTAAGCAAAACAAATGGTGGTCATGCAATGTTCAGCAATGGATATACATTTTTGCATATTAAGAAGTATCAGGATAGTGAGAAATAAGATTTAATTTTTATAAAATGGTAACTTTTTTTTTTTCAAATCTCTTATGATTTTTAATATAATATCAAACACACTGTTATTTTTTGTTTTGAAGAATAAATCCAATATTAGTTCTTTGAAAAATCCTTTTTTTTTTTTTTTTGGTTTGTTTTTCTACAAACTTTTATTAATATACATATATTAATCCCTCATCTCAATTCCACCAAACTGCAACTAGCCACAGTCCCAAAAGCAGACCATTCTCTTTCACCATGCATTTCACGAACAACCTTTGCTCTTCAGATAAGAAAAAAATATCAAACATTTGAATCTCCATGTAGTTTAATTTTCTGTACCAATGAATGCTTGCAATATGGTGAAGGTGAGATGAGGGATGCATTAATAAAAACAAAAAACCTAAACAAAAAAAAAATGCAGTGCAATAATTGTCCATCTTTCCAGAAAGTGTTAAAAGTAGATAAAACTAGTCCAGCAACATGGTTGTGGAGATTCAAGTGTTTGAGACTTTTAGTTAGAAAAGTCTGCAAAATGAATGCATATTGAATGTTGTGATATGATGAAACTGAAATGAGAGATAACTGATAAAAAACAACAACCACAAAAAACAAAAACTAGAAAATATCTATGTAAAATCAAAATAATATCTATTTAAAATTAAAAATTCTAGATCGAAGTAAATCAAAATTCTTATCAAGAATTTTCTTGCTAAAACAGACTTCTCAGGTATAAAAATGATATAAAATAACACATACTTATACTATAATAATTTACTCACAATTCAAATCATCACTCCAATCATCTTTAATATTGGAAAAAAGTTTTTAATAAATTAATAGTTGCACAGTGAAATGTTTAATTAGAAAAGACTCTAATTTTTTCCTTCATTCTTTTAAAAGAAAACAACTTTAGTTCATGTAAGAATAATCTGCCTTCTTTTATGAATATATAATGCTAAATTAAGATATTTTATTTACTGTAATTTTATGAATTTTAACATTTTTTTTTAACATCAATCTTTTTTTATAAACATTTTCATTTTTAAAACATTTTTTCAATGTATATATATATTACAATTTTTTGTAATTTAAGCAAAATGGAAAAATTATTACTCAAAATTAAATCAAAATTTTTCAATCTAATAGAAATCACTGAAAAACTTTTAAAAAAATTACATTTTTTCCCAATTCAAAAAAATCACTTTTTATTTAAAAAAACGCCCTGAAAAATATTTACAGATATTTATAAATTGTGAGATGTCTAGTCTCTATAGAACTAAACTGAAGTAAATATATAATTCATTATAAGCAAGATAAATATATTACAATCATTAAATAAAATGGAAAACTAATAAAAAGCACATAAATTTTATAAATGATGCAAATGAAGAAGATGGCTGAATGCCATATTTTTAGTTAGATTTTTCCAGACAAGAAGCTTAAGAACTTATAAAAAAGTGTTAAATGAAGTTTGATCATCATGTATACCATCCACATTGTTTTTAAAAGTATCAAAATGATAGAACCATTGTGGAGATTAAAATATTTTACATAATCATGCAGCAGAGATCCTGACATTAAGTGATTGTTTGTGAAAGACTGACAACTTGAGCTGTGTAAATAATGGATTTACTCTAAAGATAATGATTATGCACAAAGATATTTTTGAAATATAGTTAAAATTTTAGCAACAAAAAGTGATGTACAGAGATTCCATTCAGATTAGATTTTTTTAAAAAACTTCTATGAGAATACATCATGTTCAAATGCAAAGTCAGTAAAGAAGGTTCTTATAATGCATTAAGCAATTTAATGGGTTACTATATAATTAAAAAAATAATTTTTTAATGTAGAGATAGACAGTAAGCTCTGGCTCTGGTGAAGGATAAAAATTATTCAGCACAGATTCAGTTCAGATCATTTTCACAAATGGCAGAGTAATTTGTACTAATCAGTATCAAATGGGAAGAAGTACCTCACTTGACCACTGTGATTAATGTATTTATTGTAGTGTTCAAATTTCCTAATAAGCAAGCAGGGTACCTAGGATGACATTAATAATTAAAATGTTCATGATGAAGTATAAAAGTTGCAGTATAATTAAGTAGCGATTTAATTAAATTTCAGAAAGGTTGAGCTGAAAACTAAAAATTTGCTGGCATAGTCTTAAATTTAGATAGAAGTTTGCCTGCAGAGAATTGTTATAAGTATTGGAGTGGAAATTATTTAATATGCTAAGATATAGTAGAATTTATTCACAAAAAGTAACAAGAGATTATCAGAAAATGAGGTACAATGTGAGCTATAATAATAAAGTAAGGCAGGAAAAAAACAATTAGTTAATCAATAAATTAATATAGATTGCATAGAACTAATGCAAACAATAAATTCTAGAAGATATCTACATTGAATATAAATGGTCAATATAAACGTTTACAATATTCTTTAGACAAATAATTCTGTTGGTAAAGAAATGCAAATATCAAGAGTCAGGTATGGATATTGTGATAGAAGTTTCTGAAATACAGCAAACAAATGTTTTCAATTCATGATATCAAAATTACCTTTAAAGTCAGTGTAATTATTTCTTCTAGCACAAAGAATAGCTTTCAAGATCAATAAAACAGTTTGGAAAGTATAATAATCTTTTATATTATAAAAGTAAAGTGAGAAACTTTGATAGTATTAATTCATTTAGTTTTTTCAGTATAATATATGCAAACATTTTTTGATGTATACCTATTAATGTGATTAGTTTTAAATTTTCAAACACTGTTGGATATGTAATTGGAAAATGATTTGTATGAGAAAAGATAATGTTTGTTGGCCCAATGGATAGTATTCAAGCTTATAAAAACAGAATTGCAATCCAATCTAAAGATTTATATGCATACACTGGAATTTTGTAGCTACAAGTGTGATGTGTTTATTTTTTCAGGCAAAAAATTTTCTGAGCAATTTCGCTGTGCATAATAAAAGCAATAAAGTTTAGCATATTTGATTGATTATTAAATACATTCTTTTATTCTATTATTTTCATTCAAGTTTGATTCAGTTTTTATTATTATAATATCCTCAAAAATCTTTTTGTTTTTGAAAAAAATTATATTTATTCCTTTGAATCAAGTATAAAATGTATAAACAGTTATTATAGTACCTTCTGAGCATTTCCTATGTCATTGTCAAGGATATAAATTAGAAAAATTGTAAATATGATATTTTATCAATATTATATATTCATTTTAATATATAATTAGTAATATATACTTTTATTAAAGTATTCTATAAACCATCAGAGTTCAATTAAATATAGTAAATATTAATCATATAAATTATATCTGAAATAAAATAAAAATTCATATTATATCTGACATTAAATTTTATTTTAATTACTCTTTAGTATTTTTTTTTTTTTTTACATTTTGTGAACAAATTAAAAATATTTCATATGTAACTATCTATTTATACTATTAATTTTGATTATCATATAATATGACTTTAATTAGTTTTAATATTTAATCTTTTATTTAGTCTAAAAAATTTGATTACCTAATTACAGTATATAAAAAAAAAAATATTTTTTTTTCCCCATTATTTTTGTTAATGTTAAGTTTATCTCTTTCAATATTTAACATTTCTTTTAATATTCTTTTATTAAAAGATATATTCTCAATCTTTTTAATTTTAAAATTCCTATATTTTGTTCACACAGAGTTTTAGTCATTTTAGTTTGGTGTTTAATTTATTCTTGATAATATCTATATTTATTTTTTTATATTCAAAATTTAATCAATTAACTTCATTGACATCATTTAAATTAATTAATCATTTATTCTTTTGTTGGCACAATTCTGTAATTTATTCATTTTTTTTTTTTTGTATATACATTTCACTTCTATATTAAGCTTATTTTTTTTACTATATTTTGCAGAAAAAATATATAGGCTTTAGTAACTCGATAGTTATAACTTATAAAGATAAGTTTAGAAAAAAAAAAAAATAAAACATAAATATATATCTAAGTTTTAAAAGCAATAAAAAAGATCGCTAATAATTAAAGGAAACATAAATGTAAATAGATATGTAAGTTTAAAAAGTAATAAAAAATAGATTCTGTAAAAATAAAGGAAACTTTATTTTAGATAATTTTTGATTTAAATTTAATAGCAACAAAGAAAGATGGTTGGCAGTTAAATTAAACTTAAAGAGACAAAGATCGTAGGTTAAAACCCATTCTACAAAAGATTGATGAAAGATAAACCAAATTGTTAATTACAAGGCTGGATATAACTAATGGTTTTAAGAGACAGAGTAAACTGTGTATTGTTTAAAATAAAACATTAAACTAATTTTAGAAGTAAAACAAATGGATAAAATATTTGAAGCTAATTACTAAGGAATGTGAACAGATGTAATTAAAAGCTAGATCCTAATAATCATTGTAGAGATGCATTAGCGAAATGAAAATGCAATATTACATTGGAATACTAGGAAATTACAAATGATATCAAGCAAAGAAAAGGAGTATAAATAGTGCGCAGTAAAAGAGAAGGCATTGTCAGCTTTTCTGCACTCATTGTAAGCTGTTGTTGCTGTGTCATGGATATGAGAATAACCTGAGGGAAAAGTGCCCGGACTTTTCTGCAATGATGGATGTGTCCCAGAGCTTGTGCCTCTGAAGGTGAAAGATAGCTGGCTAGGAAAAATGTTAACAGACCGCATTGGTCTCTTATTATTTACCTACACATGAAAAGGCTCAAATAGGATTGTGTTTTGTGTAAAATAACTGTGAGTATAAACTTTACTATTCACTTAATGTTATCATTAGTATAGTGGCAGAATTTGTTACTCAGTGTAATATGGGCAGTACAATTAGAACGTTAAATTAAGAACTATTTGTGACATATGTAAATAAAGTAAATATGATTGCTATTCAGTTAAATCTTAATTTATGTGTATGTATATATTGTAAAAAAATATATTTAATCATTATCAAAAATGATTTGGGAATTTATAATTATGTGGTAATTCTTGGTAGTCAGTTTCATAACCGAATACACAACAAAGTTGGCGCAGTCGGACAGTTGCATTCGAAACAGGTGCGAAAGTAGGAATTGTCAAATAATAGTGTGTCTCATGTAAATAGGTTATTTAGAAGAGTTAAATATCAATATAAACTAGGATTATTTGTCATATATATATGAATGTCATTGGGACAGTCGGCAAAAGCCAAATTTGATGTAGGGAATGTTGGGGAATGGCCGTTCTACGTTACTCAGCTCGAAAGTTTTTTCTTGCTCAATGGTATTATAGATAAGAAGAAAAAAATAGCAGCATTGCTGTGCCTATCAGGCAGAGGGGTAATAGCAATAATAAATAAGTATTACAATTTACCTATAAAGATTACAATAGCATATGTGGATATTGTGAAGAAGTTAAGCGATCATTCTAGCCCCAGCCAATCCAAACACATAGCCTGATTGTCTCTAAAAAATAGAAGACAAGCAAAGAGCAAATCTATAAAAGATTATGATTTAGCATTAAGGCAATTAGCAAAAAATTGTTTATATGGTAATTATGTTAATAAAATATTGCTCGATCAATTATTATGGGGTCTGCTTGATGATAATCTGAGAAAAAAAATAATTTTTTTTTGTATATACATTTCACTTCTACATTAAGTTTATTTTTTTTATTCAATTTTCTTACTTCATTATATATAGATTTATTAATTTTAAAACTAATATATACATTTTCTACTAATTAATTTTTTATGATATTTAATTGTTGAAATATCAGATCCACAGTAAAAATATATCATATAAAAAATTATGATATCCTTCGATAGCAACTTAAAAAATAACTATCTGTTATAACTTTCCCTTCAAAAGAGCATTCTTTAATTACATTCAACAATTTCAAATTCAATAATATATCCAATAATAAATTATAATACAGGCTAATCTTTCTTTATCATATCATCTCCTTCTTATATTAAACTACATCATCACAATTTAAATTTTTATTTTCAATATTCATCTGACATATTCTATAGTCCAAAACTTTTTTCTTGTAATAATCAATAGTATTTTCTTTAGTTTTCAGAAAACACATTCTAGTCTTAAACAATAATAAATTACTCCAATGATTATGATAAAAGAATATTCTATTATGAATAGATTGCTTTCTGATGTTTTCATAATCACCATTTTTCTGTCATTATATATTTACTTTTTCCTTTTCAAAATAATGTTCTGTATTACCAATTCCTCATACAATTTAATGTTGTTTAAGATCTGTTACTACCATTTCATTTATTAATAAGTATATCAAAATTCTATCAGTCATTTTCTTCGCACATTGTATTTCTTTTGTCTTTTCCCATTACTTCAATTAAAAATTATTTTAACATCAATCATAACATGAAGTTTCAATATTCTTAATTTAAAATAAGCTATTATATTAACATTTAATGGTGACATACAAAACTTCCCTTGTGGGCTTATAATTTATAATTTAAGATGCTACAACTAAGTGTAATATTTTTCAACTATTAGTTATACTTCTTTTTTTATACTGAATATTATTAATCTTCCCATTTTTCTTCTCCTTTGTTTATTTTGATTAAGTGTACCATTAGTGATAATGATGACTGATAAATAGTCATACTAACAAATAAAGATCATTTCAAACTGGGAAGATGTAATCATAAACTATTTCACCACATTGGTAGGCAAAATATTTTTTCTATCATTGCCAAAAACTGTCACTAATCTTGATGTCAAATAAAAATAATAAAATGAGTTACATTAATTAAGAAATTTGAATACTATTTGGAAACTCAAATTTTAGTCAATTTATGAAAGTGAAAAACATTTACAAATAAGTAATACTCATAAGTCACCAAGTAAATTCTTAGTTAAATTAGTTTAAGGTTTTCGAACAAGTATCTAGTTATAAACCTTATGAATTATAAAAAAGATTCATATAAACATTGAGCTATTGCATATAAATTGATAACATTCTAATTTCCATATGAGTAAGCATGTTATAATGAAGAAGAAAAAAAATACTGAAATATCTGATATTAATAAAAAAAATTTAAAATCCCTAATGTTAAAATAACTGCTAAAAAATAAACTTATAATTTTATAGATAATAAAACTAAAGTTTGCTTTTATCTCTTATCTATGTTTCTTTTCAATGGAGTTTTTTAAGTTTATACTAATTTCTATCATAACTATATCGATATGCTTAATTAACTAAAAAATTATATTAGTATAAATTATAAAAAAAATTCAAAAACTTACTGGTGCCAAAAATCTAGGATATAATAAATGTACTTCTCTTAGATCTTGACAAATTTCAATTTCAATGTTACTATGGCAACAATCTCCAATACTATCCATAATGTCCATTGTAGAACTCTCTAAAACTTGTTCTATATGTTTAATTAGTTGTGAACTAAAATGTTTAAATAGACACCTAAAAAAAGTAAGCATAAACAAGAATAAAGAAGAGATAAAATACAACACTTAATATTTTTCTTCTATTAAAAAAAGGAATAAATTTTTTTATTATAGGTATTATCAACTTTTTGAAAATAGCAATCTCATGAAATTGCCCATTATAAATCAGTCATACCATTAAAAATTTGACATCATAATAAAAAAAAATACCAAAATAAAATTACTACTAAAAAAAATTCATATAAGTTTTATATAACAAAAAACAAAAAGAAACTACTTATGAATTTTAGAAAAAGCTTAAGTGAATAAATGAATAAAAATGAAATTTATAAAATTTTAATATAAAGTTATTATGCTGGTATAATCACACATAAAATGTGTCATAGAAAATCATAAAAGATTAGCATGCAATCCAAAGACTGCTCATTTAAGCCTTAAAAAAATTATATCAACATGACTTCACTAGATTCTTTCAACTTACTAAAGTAATATAAACAAGAACAACTTTCTACTTTAGTATTAACTGATATTTACTAATTACTCATACTTACAATAGATGGCGCTAGAGCACATATGTTTTTGTTTAAAAAAATAATATAATAATATGCAGATAATTTTAAGCTTGATTCTAAAATAAAGTGTGTCTATCATCATAATTAGCAATCACTTCTAAACAATAGTATGACCATTCTAAATATAAAAGAAAATAAAAAATATCAGAGACAGAATTGCTTTATATAATTAAAGAATAGAAATGTGGTTGCATAAATACATAATCCCACTGCCACAGATAGTGCAGAGAAAATTGCTAACATAAATCACGATGACCAAAAAATGTATTAGTGTAACTGACTAAGAATAATACAGTAAAACAAAATGGGGAGGGAATAAGAAAAAAAATAGTGATTAATTGTAATTATAATACATGATAAATTCAAGAATATATTATATTTATTCATATATATAAATATATTATATTTATTTGATATTAAAACTTAATGATATCAAACAAAAGATAAAATGGCGCAGACTTTAATATATAACAAATACTTTCATCATTTTACTTTAATATTTTTTTACTTCATGCTATATGTGGGAGCTATCCCTAATACACTACCAAACAGACATAGACAGTAATAATACTGCAGCAACTTGGGATTAGAGTTTAATACATAAATAGTATTAACATAATAATATTAATAGTACGTACATAAGTTAACAAATTATATACAACCATAAATACTTACAATCCAAAGGCAGTCTCAAATTATAATAAAGACCAGGATGATCTATTGAAGTCCCTAGACTTGCTTTGATACATTTGGAGGCAAGTCTCTCCACAATTAACTATGAAGGGCAATACACCATGACATCCAACATTATTATTGTTGCAAGTACATTTGCATACCTGTACGGTCCATGAACAAGTGTTCCCTGGTTCTTTTCTAGACTAATTCTTCACTCCTAATTATTAAAACTTCTGTTCTAATTAGTTGAGTCACTTAAATCCTGCTGACATTATTTAATATTATTTATTATTCCTAGATGCACCTGCATAGTAAAATCACCTTCTTAATTGTTATTTATTAATTAATTTTTAATGGAATTCCATTTTTTTATCTCTTTTTAAAGAATTAATTTGTTTCCTCAGATTGTAATTAAAACTGCAATTCTTTAATCTATTGATTCAATAAGTTTTAATTTTACTTTTTAAATTAAAATTTATTATATTTATTTTTAACTTTAAATGTGCAAGCATTTCAACATACATGGTTATATAATACAATTGTTTATAATTTTTTTTTTTTTTTAGCTATATATGTGTATGCACTTTAACATACACATAGAAACATTAAAACACTTCCCCCAACTTCAGAGATTTACATTTTTCTGAAATCAGGATAAAATCATGAAGATAACTCGGTTTTTAAATTTTTCTTTTAACCTCATCAGGAGTGGATTAACATCTACATCAGCTTCTTTTGTGTTAATCTCTTCTGCTACACATTCTTCCTTTTCCTCATTAGTCTGGGTCAGTTTGAGTTCTTGTTTAGATTCTCATCTTTTCACAATTGAGTTCTTGTTTAGATTCTCATCTTTTCACAATTGATTAATGTGTTTTTGTAATAATTTGTCTTCATTTCTACAAACCATTACAACTTGTTTCAATAGCTGTCACTTTACTATTGCTTTTGTCCAAAATTTTATTTAGGCTATTTTTTGCCCACACTTGTTCACCTGGTACAAACTTACGCATGGTAGGTTCTTGTTAAATGTAACTCTCATGAGATATTATGTTTGACAATTTGGTACACAGCTTGCGACTTAAATATAATTTTGCAGGTGATATTCCTGCTTTAGCAGTTGAGATCAAATGCTAATACAAGAATGAGGCATAAACTGCTTCTTGTATTTTCATTTTTCCCAATTTATTTATTGATACTTTGAAATTTTGGCCGTTTTCCAAACCATTAGATTGAGAGTGGTAGAGAGCATCAGTATGTGTTTTATCCCCCACTCTCTCCATGTTCTCTTTGAATTTGTCCGATGTGAAACCGGTTCCATTGTCAGAAACTAGTTTCTAGCAGGCAGCGATATAAAAAAATTTCACGTAATTTTTCAATTATCTCCTCGAAACTAGTGCTCTTAATTCATTTGTAATCTGCCCACCTTAAATATGCATTGACCACCACACAAAATGAATATCCCTTAAATGAACCTGTGTGGTCAACATGATTGCGTTGCAACAGTCTTAATGCTTTTGGCCATGCCTCAAAATTTTTAGATGGCATTCTAGCACATGATTAACAATTATTACTTTTGCTCTGACTATGCTTGGGTGATCTTCATGCAATAATTGCAGAATTAAATATCTACCTATAACTGGTATTAGTACATGATCACCCATCAGAATATAGCCTTTGCATACTGATAATTTATCATAGGCATTCCATAATTCTTCATGGAGAAATTTTGGACATTTATATGGCCACTGTTATCAGATTTGACTTATAATCCACTGGTAACCCTCATCTTGGCTTTGTCCAACCAACTACTGTTGTACTATTAAGTACATGTGGCTTTAGCACATCTATATAATTGATGCCAATTTCTTTTACATCGCTCTCAATCTTGTTTAGCATGCAGAAGAGCTCAATGGCATTCCAATTTGCTTTCCCTTTCTTCTATATTCTAATGTATAATCATAGCCAGCAAGTATATTTAGCCATTCCAACATGCGAAAGCTGAGATACTTAGGAATTTGTTTGCTTCCAAAATTCCCAATAAAAGTTTTTGAATTGTTTACAATAGTAAATTTGTGTTCATATAAATATTGGTGAAATTTATGAATTCCAACCAATATAGTAAGAGTTTTCTTGTCCAGATGACTATAATTTTTTTCAGCTTTAGACAAGGTGTATGAAGCACAAACAATCACTCATTCACCTATATGTGCTGGATGACATATTACTGCACCAATTCCAAATTTAGATGCATCCTTTATAAGCATAATTTCCAAATTGCTATTATAATGAACAAGTAATTTATTCAAAGTAAATAGTGATTTGGTACACAAAAATGCTTGCTCTTGCACAGATTCCCAGTTCCACTTCTGATTCTTTCTCAATAAACTATACAAGGATCTGGTTACATGAGCTTTACCCTTCAAAAAATTCTCAAAATAATTTACAAGACCTAAAAAAAGTTTGTAATTGTTTAACATTATTCAGTCTCAGGGCTTCAGCTACAACTCTGACTTTTTTAGAAGAAGCACATTTACTCTTATTTGAAATTATATGCCCTAAAAATTTAATTCGATCACTTTCCAGATACTTTTGTGGGTATTCAATTTTATTCCAAATTCATCCAGTGTTTTGCCTATGTTGTATAGACAACTTTTCAGTTCATTTTCTGTTATAGGGGTAATTAAAGAAAAATGCAAATCCATTAAGGAAGATCTCAATTTTCAACTTAGAAAATACTAGATGCACGAGTTATTCCAAACAGAAGTCATTTCCATTTAAATAACTCTACATAATGTTAGTATTTCTGAAGCTTTGTTTGTCATCAATATTTCGTGGAATGCCGAGTTAAAAACTAATTTAGCAAAAAAATTAGATTTTTACAATGAAGCAATTATTTCTCTCAAATTAGGGACAGGGTATGCATGTTTTCTAATAGCTTTATTTACAGATACATGGTAATCACTGCTCAAACAAATTTGTCCATTTAGTTTAGCAATTATTACTAATAGTGTGGTCCAGTCAAATTTTACTGTAGGTTCAAATACATCATTATTAACTCATATGTTAATTCCTTTTTTTACTTTTTCTTTATAAGTAAATGGGATCTTCCTCGGCTTGCAAATTATTGGTACTAACACCAGGGAAAACTCTAGTGACACAGGAATAATTTTTATTTTTCCAAATTTTTCCTGTTAAACAATTTAAAAAAATTTCCCCTCTTTCCCTCTTGATATCATTCTTTTTAACCAATGTAAATTTAATACCCAATTTTTTGAATCAATCATGCCCAATTAGTGGGTTTAGTAAAGCATAAAGTATAGACAGAGGTAAATAAAAAGTTTTACCATTCATTTTACTGACCGGAGATTTAACTACTCATTTGATTTTAATTGCATTACCATTAATATCTAAAGCTTTTAAGTCAGTTTTCTCAATTATCGGCAGCTTTTTCAATTAGTTTTATAGAACTCCATTCACACACTAAAATCAAAGATATGCCATTTCTGCTATTGACTTCCATAGATATGGACTTGATGCATAACTTTAACTGAACTGAATCATAATTTAATCACAATTGGTCATTCATGTAATTTTTATGCTAGCTGATTTTCATTTCTATTTAATACTCCCTACTCCCTTTATGAATGTTGCTGTCTTTATTAGGTTTATCTATTCTATTTTGATACATTATTTCCAAGTGCCTTTTTTGGTACAGATTTTGTAAAGTTCGTTTTTGCAAAAACAATCACTGGTTTTATCGACAACTTTTCCACAACAAAAAGCACAAAGTTTTGTTCCTACTATCATTATTTTTTAAAATTTCTAAATACCTTTCTCTCAGGTTTATATTTTACCTTTGTGAATTCTCTTGATTGCTCATGAATGAATTCATGAGGTATGCCACATTTTATAGTTTTTCTATATTTAATTTCACTATCAGCCAACAGTTGTTGTCAGAAACAGTCACTGCACATCTTCAACAAAAATTGCTCAAAAAGTGCTTCATCTAGAAATGAGTCATTTATGCAATTTTTTTGCAAACTCACAAAAAACTACATCATAATCTTTAATTTTTTCATTTCTAACCTGGATGGCAATGCCTGAAATGAAGTCTGATGATGTGTCTAGAGGAATGTGGACTAATTCGCCAAGCGATCTTTTCTTTGATGAGAAGGATAATCCTTAGGAGAATCAGATTCACAGAGCCTATTATTAATTTCTATTATTCTTTTTCTTGAAAAATATAGCACTGATGTTACTATTTTTCTCATCTTCATCTTTATTAAAGAAGAGATATTTCTCTACACGTTGAACATAGAGGTTAATTACTAGTGCCACTGATGCCAAATTCATTTAATACTTATTACTCTAATGGTTTACCTCTTTTTAACTTGTTTCAAGTTTGAATTAAGTCTGTGTCAATTTCTATATCTGGGAGCAATCCCTAATACACTACTGAACAGACATAGGTTTATATAAATGTCACCTGGTAGAAATAATAATACTGCAGCAACTTGGGATTATAGTTTAATATATAAATAGTATTAACATAAGAATATTAATAGTATATATACAAGTTAACAAATATTTACATACCCAAAGACATTCTTAAATAATAATAAAGGCCTAGGTGGCCTATAGAAGTCCCTAGACTTGCTTTGACATGTTTGGAATCAAGTCTCTCTGCAATATTAGCTATCGAGGCCAAGACAAGATGATGTCCAGCATCATTGTTGTTGCAAGTACATCTGCATGCTTATAGCTTCCATGAGCAAGTGTCCCCTGGTTCTTTTCTAGACCAATTCTTCACTCTTAATTATCAGAACTCCTGTTCTAATTGGTTGAGCTACTTAGATCCTGCTCACATTATCTAATATTATTTATTATCTCTAGATGCATCTGCATAATCTTCTTTTTAATTATTTATTAATTAGTTTTTAATAGAAATTCCATTCTTATCTCTTTTTAAAGAATTAGTTTGTTTCCTCAGGTTATAATTCAAATTGAAATTCTTTTATTATTATTTATTATACTTATTTTTAATTTTAAATTTAGCATGCATTTCAACATACATGGTTATATAACACGATTGTTGCATATAAATGTATGTCTTTTAACATACACACATAAACATAATACTTCATAAAATTATATTGTTATACTGGACACATTTTTGAAATATTTTTGTTTGATTAAAAATATCCTGTGAATTAAAAAAAAAAAAGTTTTATAGTATTTCATATATATATATATGTATGAAAGAAGCACATGTAACCAATCAGATCAAATCTTTGTACTCATCCTGAATATTTCCACAGTATGATAAATACCATTTCATAACAATATAGAAAGAAATTATTCTCATTTGTGTGAAATTTGTATGAGGTAGGCATGATACTTAAAACATCATATATATAACATTTGACTGGAATAAATTGAAGATTTAAATCAAACAGGTCACAATTTCAATATATTTTAACTATCAAACTATATATTCAGGTGTAAAGATTTAGATGATTTAAGCTTCTAACTCACCTGATGACTAAAGGTTGTTTATGAAATATATGTATAATCAAAGAGAGTACTCAGCCAAGAATTTTTTACACTCTTGTGGATAATTATGATATGATGGTTGTCAATAAAAAGCATATATCTATAAAAAGATATGTTCTCATTGATTTCATACATAGCAAAATAATAGAAAGATTTATGTTACCTTAATCAATGTAGTATAAACCACAGTTTATATCAATAACTGATTTACTTCCTGTTGTAGATATTAATTGTTGTTAAGCTCAATGTCAACATGTACTATTTATATAAGACTATAACCTTAGTACATGCGCCTTGTGTGCTTAATTTTATTACAAGAGACCTCTACAATTTTTAACGCAAGATTCGACTTTATAAAGATAAAAGCGGCCACACTCTTATCTTCAACCTATTTTTCTAATTATATAGACAAATCAAAAGCATTTTGATTTAGGAATGTGAAGCTAATAAATTCTTCACTGATTAAGTCCACTACTTCTGTTACATATTAACGTTCGCGAAATCTTTCAATTTACAATGCACAAGGCACATGTACTAAAATGTTTGCAGGTTACAAAATATGAATAAAAATAGTGTTTAATTTATTTGAGAGAACAATAAGCATATTGCTTAAATAATCTTCTACAATATGTAAAGTATTTAGATAGAGAACTTATTTCTAGGTATTTTATATAAGAAATTAGATAAATATATAAAGAATATGTTAATAAAAGATGACTATTTTAATTCCAGGAAAGAAAGAAAAAAAAAAGTAAAGAAAAGAAAATTAAAAAAAAGGAAGCATTCTAAAAAAAGGAAATAAAGAAGAAAAAAAAGAAAGAAAAAAAGAAGAGAGAGAGAGAGATTGTTGTAGAAATGAGTTTTGCAATGACTATATAAAAAAGAAGAGAGGGAGAGAGATAGATTGTTCTAGAAATGAGTTTTGCAATGACTATATAAATCAAACTGTTAAACTAAAATACATTCACATATAGAACATGCTGCTCCATTTTTCTGTTTATATGATATTTTACGATGTTATCTTTTAATTTTTTTTAAAAAAAACTTCTTTCTGAAATACTTGAGCACAATGTCTAATTGTGGTTCTACAATGCATTTTATGTTTGCCCTATCTTTTCAGTGAAAAGAATTGTCGTTGCATTTTTTTAGAATATTCTTGAGTAAATCCTCACAACATAGATGGGATCTACCTATTGCATTTTTTTTAATTAAAGAATATATTTCAGGTATGTAATTATGAAGAGTGCAAAAAGAAGAAATAAAAATTCATTAGAGAAAAAAAGTAGACTTACGAAAAAAAAAAATAGTTTGGATTTATATAAGAATAAAAAATATACAAAATATAAAAGAATCTTATTGATACAAAGACAGGAGTTTTAAATATCTAGAAAATAAGGCAAAATGGAATATTTAGACTACAGATATGGTTTATGTAGAGAATAGAGAAAGAGTAAAGAACATTTATTTTTGGAATGTAGAATGGTGAAAAAAAAAATCAGAATAAATTGTATGAAGAGTGGGAAAGGATAAAGAGAATTAAAGACAGAGAGATTTTGGTATTTTTTTTCAGTCTTTATAACAAAAATGAGAAATATGAGGGTAAGATAGTGGAATTAATGAAATATTTATTGAAGAAGCTATCTTACATCATATATGCATAATATTTGAATTATACTGTTAAATATGTAATATTTTGGAGAAATGAACTTTTAAGCACTTGTTAAACCATTAAGCATCACATGATCACATTTCCTATACTAGCACATTAATTGTTGATAAACAGAGCAAAACTCTCCATACAGTATTGCCACCTGTGCTAAACAGAGTAATCAATGGATGCCAGAAGGCTTGTGCATAAAATCCCTATCTAATGCCTACTCATCCAATATCCCCAGACTAGTTTCTGGCTTGTGGCCTTCGTCAGTGAGGAGCTTTGGATCTGTGAGCACTGCATCTAGATCTTAGGATCTAATGCAACCCTCTAGCAACCACCTTTTATCTCAGCTTAACTACTAAACTATGAGAATGAAATTGAAAACACAAAAAATATTTTCAATCTAAGCTCAATAGCTTAAATAGTCATATGGGTCTGAACTCAGTTCAGCACCCATACATTTTGGTGTCTTTGGCTCTTTTACAACCATAGCCACCACTATCCTATTAGGCAGGATTGGTGTTAAACCATTAAGCATCACATGATCACATTTCCTATACTAGCACATTAATTGTTGATAAACAGAGCAAAACTCTCCATACAGTATTGCCACCTGTGCTAAACAGAGTAATCAATGGATGCCAGAAGGTTTGTGCATAAAATCCCTATCTAATGCCTACTCATCCAATATCCCCAGACTAGTTTCTGGCTTGTGGCCTTCGTCAGTGAGGAGCTTTGGATCTGTGAGCACTGCATCTAGATCTTAGGATCTAATGCAACCCTCTAGCAACCACCTTTTATCTCAGCTTAACTACTAAACTATGAGAATGAAATTGAAAACACAAAAAATATTTTCAATCTAAGCTCAATAGCTTAAATAGTCATATGGGTCTGAACTCAGTTCAGCACCCATACATTTTGGTGTCTTTGGCTCTTTTACAACCATAGCCACCACTATCCTATTAGGCAGGATTGGTGTTAAACCATTAAGCATCACATGATCACATTTCCTATACTAGCACATTAATTGTTGATAAACAGAGCAAAACTCTCCATACAGTATTGCCACCTGTGCTAAACAGAGTAATCAATGGATGCCAGAAGGCTTGTGCATAAAATCCCTATCTAATGCCTACTCATCCAATATCTCCAGACTAGTTTCTGGCTTGTGGCCTTCGTCAGTGAGGAGCCTTGGATCTGTGAGCACTGCATCTAGATCTTAGGATCTAATGCAACCCTCTAGCAACCACCTTTTATCTCAGCTTAACTACTAAACTATGAGAATGAAATTGAAAACACAAAATATATTTTCAATCTAAGCTCAATAGCTTAAATAGTCATATGGGTCTGAACTCAGTTCAGCACCCATACATTTTGGTGTCTTTGGCTCTTTTACAACCATAGCCACCAATATCCTATTAGGCAGGATTGGTGTTAAACCATTAAGCATCACATGACCACATTTCCTATACTAGCACATTAATTGTTGATAAACAGATTATTCTGTTTAGCACAGGTGGCAATACTGTATGGAGAGTTTTGCTCTGTTTATCAACAATTAATGTGCTAGTATAGGAAATGTGATCATGTAATGCTTAATGGTTTAACACCAATCCTGCCTAATAGGATAGTGGTGGCTATGGTTGTAAAAGAGCCAAAGACACCAAAATGTATGGGTGCTGAACTGAGTTCAGACCATATGACTATTTAAGCTATTGAGCTTAGATTGAAAATATTTTTTGTGTTTTCAATTTCATTCTCATAGTTTAGTAGTTAAGCTGAGATAAAAGGTGGTTGCTAGAGGGTTGCATTAGATCCTAAGA
The DNA here is from genome assembly GCA_028023455.1 of Epiperipatus broadwayi. Taxonomy (NCBI): domain Eukaryota; kingdom Metazoa; phylum Onychophora; class Udeonychophora; order Euonychophora; family Peripatidae; genus Epiperipatus; species Epiperipatus broadwayi. The sequence continues at coordinate 489,448 of JAQFVV010000457.1, forward strand.
TCTAGATGCAGTGCTCACAGATCCAAAGCTCCTCACTGACGAAGGCCACAAGCCAGAAACTAGTCTGGGGATATTGGATGAGTAGGCATTAGATAGGGATTTTATGCACAAGCCTTCTGGCATCCATTGATTACTCTGTTTAGCACAGGTGGCAATACTGTATGGAGAGTTTTGCTCTGTTTATTTTCAAGCACTTGGTTATAATAAAACACTCTGGTAATTCTCATTGTATAATTCTAGCCTCCATATAAGATCATAGACTGAACATGGGGATGAATTTATTATTGACTACTTTATAGATTGATTAATGAACTTCTCCAAAATAATAATTTAAAAAAAGTCTTTGGAACAGTTTATAAGCAGATTTTAAGATTTGATGGTGAAAAAGTTTGGATTTAAACTCGAGGCACAACAAGATTTTTACGTTAACGGCTTCTATATTTACAGTATAATGACGATAGTACTATTTTTATTGACCCAAAGGATGATCTTCAGAATCTAAATGCATTATCAGATGACAGAAGAAAATTCTTGAGCAACATTTAGTTGGATGGTTAACAGTTTTTCAAAATGGACCACTTTAAATAACTTAGTACCTTTTTTAGATAAAAAAAAATTTGATTTGGATATTGCAGTGGAACACAGATTTTAATGTGCTATTTCTGTTTTTAACAAATTAAAATATAAGATATTTTATTATAGAAAAATAACTAACTTAATTAAAAAGTATATAGAATTGTTATTCTGCCAAATTTTTTATGTGAAAGTGAAACATAGACCCCCTAATGTGTAACATAATGGCACCAGAAAAAATTCCTTTAAGGATGTCTTGTAATAATTAGAAAATGCTGCATCAAGATCATAAAAATAATTAGTATATTCTTCAGCTTGTTAGTTGTTATGAAAAGGAATCTATATTCTTTATCGGGTATAAATTAGATAAAGAGCAACAAACTTTTGATAAAATATTTCATGAAGAAATTGATTATGATTTGCAAGGGAGAAGCAGACATCATTTATATTTATATTAAAATGATTTACTTCTTTTGAAAATATCAACTCCTTTCATGGGTTTAAATTGTTGAGGAGAGTATATAATGGAGAGCTACAGTTAGGAAAAATGTTAATATCAATTTTTTTATAAAAGAAATTAAAATACTTGATAATAATGTGAAATAAATAGAATAAAAGCAAGATATGATATATATGGACATATTTGAGTTCATGGATTGGTTTATATGGTCATTAATTCTATGTTCTTTTTTTTTTAATCTCCCCATTCTTATTTTTAAAAATTATAATGTCAATACTTGTTATACATAATTATGTGATTCCTGTAAATATTAATTTAATTATTTTTAGCATAAACAAAAATAATAATAAATTGAATTTTCAGAATTTATTTTGAAAATTAGAGTCAAAAAGATCTTACCTCCATTCCCACATCTGCTTCTTGTCCACATTGGAAATATCTTTCAAATCATGGAATAACCAATGACTATCAGACCGTAAAGTTTTAAAATTTATAGGATTTGGAACCTTTTTATGACATTCTAAATCTTTTTTATATTCAATCCCCAGGGACAATTCTTGAGCAAATTCAGTGTTTTCAAAATTATGTAAGTACCAACTTTTATATAAACCTAAAAAAAAAAAACCCTACATCTAACTTATTAATTTATATTTACTATAACCATAATATGTATAGAAATTTTTTTGCATCATATTGAAACAGATTATTGAAGTTGAGTCGCAATGATCTATGCAACATAAATTAAATTAAATATTAAAACTAACTCCGTACATCTTCTATATTATTATACATATACGTAAATAAATAAAATGTCCATTGTAGAAAAATTATTGTAATATTATTACACTAAATAAAATTGTAATAATTATAATATATTTTATAAATAACTATAATAAACCACAGAAATACTTTGTTATTTTCTTAACCTTATTTAAAGTTATTATGTTATATTCCAAACAACATACTAATGTTAAAACTCATGAATCTTGGGATACAACATAGAATGACATTTATTTCAGATAAATTTGAATTAAAATGGTTTTCAGTTGAAGAAGGTAAGAAATTAAGTGAAAGTACTTCTGTGGTTTATTATAATTATTTATAAAATATATTATCACTATTACAATTCATTATTACAATATTATATATATTGTTAGAAGATTTTTATGGACTTATAGAAGAAAATATTAAAAGTTTTAAAAAGATTTTCCAAGTACTTTAAAAAAAAAATAGTTATGCTATAACCAAGCAAGCAATCAGCTAGAAACTGGACTAACAAACTGAAATCAAGTCCTCTAAATAAATAATATTATTAGATGATGTGAATTCAATTTACAGATAAAGTTTTTAATTGGTAGATTGTTTAATTACATCATAACTGAACTCAGGAATTAAAAAAAAAATTCATAGAAATGTTTATTAAAACTTTCATTATATATTAAGGAGATTATCTATTTGTAGAGATATCTGTTATAGTATAAATATTGCACATAGAGAGTCATAAAAATGTTATATTCCAAATATAATTAAATTTATTGAATAATGAAAATGCAATTAAATTCAAATAAATAACTCATCTTCAGGATATATGCATTATAAAGTAACATGGATGATTTAAATCTGTTGGAGTTACAGATGCAATAACCTCAAGGAAGTAAGCAGTTTGAGAATATATGTAATTTACATACATAGATGAGACATTTAAATTAAAAAAAGTCATCTACATAAAAATTAGTATACTTAAAAAAAAGGATATTATTATAAAAAAATCTGTGAAAAATCTTAAAACCAACCAAAACAAAATAAAAATAAAAAGAAACAAATGTAGGAACTGAGAATAAATGATTATGAATTGTAGGAAAAAAATATTGTATTAGCAATACCACTTAATCATTGTTAGTGATAGTTTACCATTAATTGTCACCCATGTTAACACAACGTATTCTAGTATTTCAATGAACATATCTATTGTAAATGTAATTAGCTGCATTATTTTTTTAATAATCACTACAGATAAATTAGATGTGTATGTGTGTAAATATAAACGTTCTGCATGGTTCAGTACACTAATAATGGTTGATTCAAAAATTAAAAATTTCTGGTTGTTTGTTAACTTAACTTGTGACTTAGGCTCTTAAATATCAGATGATCCCCCAAATAACTAACTAGACAATTATTTAATTATGTATATATTATGCATTGTTTTCATATAAAAAGCTCATTAATGTTTATGATTTTGCTCTATTACTAAGATGCTAAAATATTACATTCAATAAGTGAGAAATTCTCACTCTCAATACCAAAATATTAGCACTTGGTTGTAGTAATGTATTGTGCTTCCATACAGAAAACTTTATTATTTTTAAAAAATTCTTTAAGCAATTGCATAATAATTATAAAAAAATTATGCCATAATGTGCATGATGTAATAAAAATTACCTTAAATATATACAAATAAAATAAACCAATGTTTAAAATTATTCTGAATAAAAATGAAACTGAAAAAAAAAAATCTCAAAACAATATATATATATATATCATTAAATTAAATATTATAAGCGATAAAATAAAAAGATACCTTTTTCTTCCCTGGAAATTTTTTTCTTCTTTAAGATATCTAAAATTGTTTGCCTTGATAACTCATTTATTTCAAGAACATGTCGTTCAATGTAATGAAATATTATAATTGTCTTAATAATACTGCTTTTATAAATGCTAAAGGAATTTTTCTCCACTGACTCATGAAATCCACTAACAACATTCACAGAACGATTACGCCATTGATTTTTCCATTGTTTTATACGTTCAAAAATTGAAAGATCTTGAACTACTGGTTTATTAATTTGAGGAATAGTTGATGGCCTTCGTGTTATATGATCTATGATTTCAGAAACTGTTTCTGAAATTGGAGATAAATAAAGATCATGTATTAAAAAAAATGGAAGAAATGAAGGTGGAAATGTTCCATATAGATAAACAGCAATATCCTCATCAATCAGATCTAAAATTGAATTGGCAACTTTTTCAAACTTGTTAACAAAGCTACAGAGATCAGAACTGTCACTGCAAACATCCCGAAGGCACTGGTCAAGTTTTTGTTGGCGAAAATGGCAATAACTTTTCCAAATACTTGTAGAGCTATAAAAATGGCATATACTATTCAAGCATTTTAAATACTCATGGGTTACTGAAAAAATACCCAAAGTTGGTCTATTATTAACTTGGTCCAAGCAATATTGAAAAAAATGAGAACATATGCCTGCCCAAAGGCTATCAACCTGCTGTTCACAGTTATTTATGACAATATTGATAGAACTAGTGGATTCTGATTGAGAATTTGGAGTTTTTAAAATGCATGGAAATTCAATCCCAAATGAATCAACAAAATTGAGAAATTCACAAAAACCATTTTTCAAAGATGGAGAACGATTTAAGAAGTCCTTCTAAAAAAAAAAAAACAAAAAAACAAAAAAAAACAACATTATTATTGCTAAAAAATTACTGTTAAGTTTTAAATATTATTTTCCAGTAGAGGATAAAAAATACAACTTATTCATAATGAAAATAAAAATTAAAAAAATTAAACAAAACAAAAATGAAAGGAATTATATATATGAATAAAAATGCATGTATATACAAAGTAAAATAAATAATTTTATAGTCTCTAGCCTTGCAATAAATATCCATAACTTTCATCATATAGACATATATTACAACAAAATGACTACTGTGTATTTAACATCTAGATTTTTCCTGACCTCATGGAAGATTATGTCATTTTCATACTTTCTTCATTCACTTTTTCTTTTATTCCTTATAATCCATATAAAAATATTTGGAATATTTTCTCCATCTTTAAAGACATTATCAATGTCCAATTTCTTTTTTTATCTTCTGGATATTATATTATTGCTATTAAATTGTAATTACAATTTTTTTTTTTTTAAAACTAATTAAAAATGATTATTTAGACTGTGATAACTAGATGCAAAATCACTTCTATTTTTGGACTATTACTGTATAAGATAAATAAAAAATATATTTTACTTATTATCACAGGGTATCAAAAACACATTAGGTATACCATTAAGACCTATAATTAATAATGTGGATACATATTATGAAAAAATATCAAAATGGTTATTTAATAACATTTTGAAAAAATATGAGGAAAAGAAAAAAGAAAATAATAATTTAAATGAGTTTGTTAAAAGGTTAAAAATGTTTTTGGAAGGAAATAATAATGTTAAAAATATGTATTTTGTTAAATTAGACATAAGTAACATGCATACAAATGTAGATCCAAGTAAAGCATTTGAAATAATTATGGAAATGTATGTTAAAGATGATAATAAAAGTATTAAAATAGAATGTAATCTATAAAATGACATCTTGAATATATGTTGTAAGGATGTCATATTTATATACCATGAAAAATATTAGAAGCAATGTAAAGATTTGAGTATGAGTAATTGTTTAAGTGGGTTACTGGAATCATTATATATGAATTATTTTGAACAAAGATTTTTTAGTGGAACAAAATACTAATCTATATTTTATGTGAGATATGTTGATGATTATTTTTTAATGTTTAATGGTAATGATGGGAAATCAAGAATATTTTTTTAAATATATTAATTTAATTGATGAAAATATTAAATTTACGATGGAAAAAGAAATAAATAATTCAATTAATTATATGGATGTTAAAATTTAAAAGGTAATAAAGAATTGTGGGGTAAGTGTTGAGAAAAATATATTTAGGAAGGATACTTTTTAGGGTTAAATAAATGGAAATCAGATATAGAATATATACATAAGATAAATATTGTTAATAATAGGATAATTAGAGGAATTAATTTATGTTCAGAGGAAAGCTTATTTAAGAAAGAAATGGGTAAGATAAGAGAAAAGGCAATGAAAAATGATTACCCAATTAAAATTATTAATAAATTATGTGGAAAGAAAAATATTAAAAAAATAAAAATAAAATTGGATAAAAAGGAATTTATATATAGTAGTTATAAAATATCAAAAAATATTTTTTTTAAGATTATGAAGGATATCAATAGGAAATATGGAAAGGAATGTAATTTATTGTTGAAATCAGTATATAAAAGGAAGTTTAATTTAAGTAATGTGATAAAGGAAACAAGAAATAGGAATGTTGAAAATATGAATGGTATTTATAAAATTTAGTGTTTATATTGTAAAAAAGATAATAGAAATGTGTCAAATATAGGTACAATAAAGAATAAATTAGGGACGGGGTTTAAACAGCATTTAATTGATAACAATTCAAATGTTGACATACACGGTAAGAAATTTGGAAATATAAATTTTAAAATAAAAATATTGGAAAAAGTAAAATTATATGATAAAGGAGCGTTTATATATATATAAAATAAATCTGTTCTGAATAGAATAAATTATGTAAATGATATATTTTAAATAAAGAATAAATGTGAAGATAAAGGTATTATTTTAAAGTAATTACTTAGGAGGTATAAAAAGAAAAGAAAAAAATATTTGTATTTTTTTAAAAAAGAGATATATATGTAAAAAAGGAAAAAGTTTAAGGAGTAAATAAATAAATGTAGTGTATATATAATGGAGTATATATAAAAAAAGACGTATTGATAAATGTAAGGAACATGTTGTTTTTTTTTATGATAAGGATAGATGTATTTTTATATTTTTTAGTTTTAATTATGTATTTTGTAGATTATTGAAAATAACTACAAATAGTGATTGTAACGTTGGATGTTTAATCAAGTAAATATATATATGGTGATGGAAAAAATAAAGTTTTTGGAAGAAAAAAGGAGAGTGTATATTTTTTGATTGGATTTAATGGAAAAGAACATTATATAAGATAAATAATGTATTCTATACAAGACATAAAAAATTAAATTCCAGTTATTTTACAATCAAACTCTGAATGGAAGAATGAAATATGAGCTAAACATAGCTGACAAAAAATTAGTTATGTTTGAAAATGTGGTTCTGTGTATCCATACCAATTTTCAACCTTACAATATAGTACTTAAAGGAATTAGAAATTTAGTTATTTTGTGAAATTACATCAGAGTTCCAATAGACATTATCTTGTTTCATTATGAATGTTGTTATAGATTTATATTACTAAATTATAATTAAAAATAATGGTTAAATGTATTAAGATATAATTACAATTTTTATCAAACAAGAACAAACTTTATAGTGGATGGGTTGTACCTGTTAATAGTGCTTTAAATAATTATGAGATTAAAATATGCCATATCTTGAAATAAAGAATGGAGAATTTTCTCTACATTTAGAAAAATGGTTTAGTACAAGATTTAAAAAAAAAAACATAGTTGATAAAAAGATGAAAATTCTAAAATTATAATCCTGTGTGTATATGTTTCTTATCTTTTTAATTAATTTTTAGAAATACTATCTCTCATCTCATATGAATTGAGTTACTTTAATCTTCAACAAAGTAAATGAATTCACAATAAATATTGCTTTGTTATTTCTAGGGTGGTTTCTTATTTTCTATCTGTGTATATTGTAATGGGATGGGTAAAATAAGGGGGTGATCGTACCTGGAGAAACTGGGGTGATAGTAAATCAAACTAAAATATTTCAATTAATGAAATTAAATAAAAAGTATAATATTTAAAGTAATTTTAAACTGAGATATTATTACAAAAAATACTAAAGTAATGTTTAAATATTAAAAATATATATAAAGTATCATCAAAATTTACAAGAAATATATTAAAAATATTAAAGTAAAAATATTAAAAAACATATACAATTATTATTGGTAAAGATACTGAAGTGAGAAGATATTAAAGTAAGGTATAATATCCCAAAATATATAAGCAATTTTATATTCAAGAGAGCATGAGATCAAGATCTCTGTGAGATCAGCTAGCTAGATCATCAGAGAAGATCAATTAGTTAACTCTTTAGAGCAACCATGGCTAACTATACACCAACCAGCATTATCAATCATAAAAGTAAATAATACTTATAATAACCATTCATCATCATGTGTGATTAATACCAAATAAAATCAAGTCAATCTGGTGACTGAATTGGAAATGAGTCTTCTGTAGACCAGGTCAACTATTTAGCCTTTGTCGGCTTGGACAATTATTTAAACATAATTTGGATGTACCAACTAAGTGCTCATCAATAAAAATATATAATCATAAAAACAATACATGCTGATCATTATCAATGCTCTGGCCACTTAATACCACTAATGTACTTAATTTCTAATAGATTCTAATATAAAATAAAATGTAGTGCAGGGGCTTTGAAGAATACAATCCTTGCGCCAAACCATGACAATGTCATACTGGCTAACCCTAAAGCACTAAATACATCCTCATTTATATATCAGCCATTATACACGAATCTAGCTAAGAAAAAAACAAGCTCTATAACTGTTATGGTGACCAAGAAATGATAATTTAATACAATTTTAACAATTGAATTCAAGTTTATTAATAACAATATAAAAAGTGATAATAATGTCTGTAGAATATGGCTATACATATTAAAGCCTTCTGATTTTGATTAACATATAATAAAAATATCACCTTGGTGATTTACAAAATTATCATACAAAATTCGTTACATATATGGGTACTAATTACTTAGCCGGGCTTGGTTACTTGATGGCATTCTGGCTAGCCAAGAACACCTACAAAGGCTGTTTATGCCATCTAGATTCACGGCTAAGAAAAGTTTTGTTCATCTTAGCCATTGCAGGCTGCTTTATGGAATTGCACAAAAATATTACAGCCTGTTTTGTGCTTTGTAACACTTTATGTGAATACGCACAATGCACAGTTGGCTACTGCATCATCTGATGGTGTCTGGATTTGAAGTGGCCACAACTTTTGAAATGTCCATAGCAGAGTAATTTCATTTCTACTTAAATCATGTAGTCTGACTGACTAAGAATTGTCACAATGTCACCACCTTTCCTTACACAACTTGGAATGTGCAAACCATTGTCAAAGGGCAGGGCCAAACATGATTCAGCAGAGCTCATGTCAAAAGTCATGCTTTCTCAAGAAAATATATGAGACAAATAAAATGGTGCACTGTGGCAAGCAGATTTTCAAGTTGTGCCAGTTGCCAATGTCAGTGAGGCTTTTGCAACTAAAGGTATTCGATCGCACATGTTTTCAAAACAAAAGGTTGTTATTCTATGACATAAATCAATACGTACCAAAAAAAAAAAGAAAATGAAAGTTAAGAAAGTCCAAAGTTTTGATGGTTTTTATTTTTTGGGTGAGGGTGGAGGGGTGGGTTGAGAAATACTTTGTCATCACTGAGACAAAAATTATTTTTGGTTTGTTTTTATTTTAAAATAAGGTAATAGAAATTGGTTTTAAAAATGTTTTATTATATCAGTGGTAAAGATGTGTTTGTGTATTATTTTTATTATTAGAATTTGTTAGTAGGAAGGTTTTTTAAAAACCCTAAAAATAAAAAAATTAAAGATGTAGTAGAAAAAAATCGGTAGTGTTCTGATCTATCGTGACAGCCGCTTGATGACATTGATGCTAAGCAAAAACACTTAGATATAACGTAACCAGAGTCAGTGATTCTATAGAACTATTGACTTTATTTTTGGAATAGTAAATAAAAGTAAATTATATTATGATTTCCATAAAATTAAAAAATTCAAACAAAATATGTAAAAAGTTATGTTCCTTTTTTAATAGAAAATAAAAGTAAATTTGAGCCTTTTTGGGACCTTAATTAATCAGACACTGGGTTTTAAAATCAAAGTCAAATATATTACAACTGCCACAAAATTTAACAAATTCAAACAAAATTTTACAATGAAAGCCGACTTTGACCTTTTTGGGACAGTAACTAATCAGAGTGGCATTTTTTTTGTGTGTGTGTATCCATAAAGAGTTACATTACTTTTTTAATAACAAATAATACTAAATATAGTGGAGACTTATTTGGACAGTAATTAAACAGAGATGGGCTTCTTTTTAGTGTGTGTGTGTGGGTCGGAAAAGTTACAGTACTTTTTGTAAAAAATAATAAAAGTAAATTTTACCCTTTTTTGGACAGTAATTAATTAGACATTGCGTTTTGTTGGGGGATAAAGTAAATTAGATTGCAATTTACACTCTAAAGTTAATAATTATAACAAACGATTAAAATCAAAGCTGACTCTGGTGTCCAGCAATTGGCATTTTATACAGAAAATTTTACAAATAGAAAGAATAGTTTTCCAATGATTTCCAGGAGTTATACAGATAATTGCAATAATAGCATTTTTTATAGTATCAGAGATATTAACATCAATAGAAATAACAATGTCTTCAATAGGAGCAATGGCTAATCACTATCATCAATGGCAGGAATAGAAACAATATCATTTAATGTAGCTGTAGAAAGGACATCAGAAATAGCAAACACCAATTTCAAAATAGTAAAAGACTTATTAATAATAGGGTATAAAAGCATGCATTATATTTCTAAAGGGATTCAAAATATAAACTTAAATTCTTACAATGATTTGAAGAAATTTGACTGTTTCTTCAACATCAAATTCCTTTTGGCATTCACTGTGATAAAACGTAACAATAAATTCTTCAGGAGGATTGAAACTTTCCCAAGGCATCTGCCTACAAAACAATAATTAAAAATAATAAATTATAATAATTAAGTTTCAGGGCAATTAAATTTCAAAGAATGAAGCTTATGTTTACATATGTTACTGCTTTCTATATATGAATATGTACAGTACATAGATAAAGATTATATTACTATCTATTACTATTTTATATTTATATACAAGATATCCTCAGTCATTATAATTGATTAATTTAGGAAATAGCATGATGAAGAAAATAATGAAGAATGAGGGCCAAATTCTCATACGATAAATTCAATTGCCAAATCTATTTTTAGATGAAATATTAATGATTTTAATGAGGACATAAATGATTTCACAGCTTATAAAATATGTAATGCTAAGAATATAAATCTATTTCATGGAACAAACAAGTCCAAATATGTTACTAAGATAATTTACAAAGCTGATTCTGAAAGCATCATTTTTTAAATAAACCTTTAAATAACCCATATCTTTTATTATATCAATACTAATCTATTTTGTAAGATGAAATAATTTGGCATTGATATAACAAAAGCTAAAAATTAAAAAAGAAGATTCTTTCAGCATCTGACTTTAAATTATCTTAGTAACATTTGGACTTGTTTATTTTGTTAAATATATTTATAAATCCATTTTTAAATATGAATATATACTACACATGGCAATATAGATATAATTTGAAAAAATGGTTTGATATTAAATACAAGCCTCTTAATCTTTTCTATTACTGTGGTCTGAAGTACTATATGGTATCAAATGATAAATAATATCTAAAGTTTGTTAGACTTTGATAACTTCTAATTTCATAGATTTATTATAAATATAGTTTTTTTTTAAACTTTAAAAAATACTGATATCATACAATAACTATAAAGAATGATCTATGATATTTATATAGAAAATATGAGGCAAGAACCAAAAATAATAGGAATCATTCTCTGATAAGTACACCTATTGTCATACAGGCTTCTGCTGCTAAATACCTCTTGCGGGAACTTTTCTGCATTAGTCCGCTAAACGACATTCATGGTGCCATGTAGTATATTTTTTTTCTGAAGTGCATTTTACATAATTGTCGATTTTTTGTAATGGCTGCAAAGTTGAAATAATGTGAAATTGTTTTCTTTTAGGAAAATTGGCAGGAAAACAGTTGTAATGCTTGAAACTGATTACAAAAAAGATTTTCTGTAACAAGTTTTCAAATGATTTAATAAAATTGTAAAATTCACTATATCGCAAAAAAGCATGGTGAGTCAAGACAATGATAATATTTTTTTGATGCAAACCACCTTTTTCTCCAAAATTAGTTCGTAATAATCAAGTTGTAAAATGTTCGCATGATGCAGTAAAATGTAAATATCCCATTTTGTGGCAAAGTAAGGAGTGCAAGCTTCATCATGACAATGCCTCTGCATGCAGTCTTGAGTGTGAAACAATTTTTAATTAAATTCTGAATGAAAAATTGCCTCAAAAAAAATTTTTTTTTGGTGGACTTAGAAATGGAGAAAAAACAACGCAGGCATTAAAAGACTTCACTTTGATAAGAATTTCTGGATTACTTCGAAAAATGCCAAGCATGTTTAGCCTATTGTATTGCATTAAATGAACAGTGCATCAAAGGAGATTAAATTTATAACACTTAAAGAAAAATAATTTTTTTATTATAAAATTCTGGTTACTTTTGGGTACTTCCTCGTATAAATAATATTGAAAATGACTAATCTATTTTTAAATTATTCATATATATTTTTTTCCATGCATGTATATTGTGAAAGGAATTTATTAAGTAAAATTCTAATTCATGAAGCTATATAACCTTTTATGTTATCCTACAATATCCGGTCTTGACTGTAAAAACCAATGTTGAATGAAAATGTGATAAATGAGGATAGTCTATATAAATGTATATACATATAATATATTGAGTAGTTATTGTATAAGCATGCTTTAAGTAATGCTTGTATAAACTTCAATATTACAAATGCTTAAACTGAAAAAGATGCACAGAATCAAAGTAATAGCCACAAGCATATTCATATAATAACCACTTAATATTATTATAATAGTATAAATAATAAGTTTATACATACATAAATATTAGACTATATCCAATATGTTTATAATAATTGCAATATAAGATGTCTTCCTTAAGGTTTATCATGAACAAATACATTTCAGGGCTTGGTTCTTTTTTGTTAACTTTATGAAATTATGTTTTATTTTTCAGTAAATCTTTTTTTTTTTTTCAAGTAAAATAATATTAATCGGATATGCAATAATACAGATCTTATAGGTAATCACATTTTTCCAATATATATATTTTTCTGTAGATAAAATAAAATAACAAATTATGAGTTATCAAATTATACAGAAGGCATAATTACTATAAAGGTTTCATGGTATCATGCAGAATTTAAAAATGAAAAGAAAAATGAAACTTTTTCTAAATGAGAATTCTCCAAACATATTTAGGTTTATTTTCTGATAGCTGGTCCATAACCAACTCATTTATCCATCTAACATTGGGTAGTATGGAAATACAGATATTCTTAGCTGGAGAATAAAGCCCTCAGAAAACCTGAGTCGGATAAATGTCAAAGTGTTACCCATAAAATAACATTATTGGTGAAAGAATAATGTAGATATAACAATAACAACAGTTGTTTAATAAATAGTTGTATCTTTAATTTCTAGGATGTTTAAGTATTCAAATGGCAGATTGAGCATGAATAAATGGAGATTTTTTTTTTTTTTACTTTACAGAGCTTAGAATCTAATAATTTCTTATCAATTAATCATTTGATTTTTATTGAAAATCAAAACTTGTTTAATTTTTAAATTCATTGCTTTACTACTACACTAAACATAACAAATAAACTATGGGTATTGATTTATTGGTTTACAGTTTGTATGATATGAGGGAGGCTTAACTGACAAAAGATGGGTGAAAATTTTCATAATCATTTTGCTACCTAGGCAGTGGTCTAAAAGTTGAATTGTTTAAGAAAGATAGATTTCATAAGAAAAACATCATCAAATAATGAGAACAGCTGAATAATATTTTCCAAAGTAGCAGCATTTCCATGACTGAGAAAAATTGCATTGATAAAACAAATAATACTCTTAAATTAAATTGCTGATTCAGAAATCGACTAATATTTATTCAATGATCTTTGTTGCTTCACAGAACTGTTCAACCACATCATATATGAAACTTTAGTACAGTTTAAAGTAATGTAGTGAGAAGTACAATCTAATGTTTTAAAATATGTACAATCACATTAAATCATTGTATACACATGACAAGGACATTAATTTGCTCAAAAATAATTTTTCTTATAAAACTAAAGTTATAGAATACTTGACATAGAAGATGATAAAAAACAAAATAAAGATACAAAAAAAAAAAAAAAGATCTAAGAAAAAAAAAATCTTGATATCTAAAAAGTAATATTGACTATTTGTATTTAAACAACTTTATCAAAAATTAAAAATAATTATTTATTTAAAAAAAACCCATCAACAATCTATTTTACAATTATATATGTATGTTTCAATACCTTTGGTTTGAGAATATTCGATCCTGCATAATAGCATCCCCAACAGGATGTATATCCACTGGTTCTTCAGAAAAACTGTCATTTTTCTGAGGTTGATAATCATGTTTCTTATAAGCTTTCATTTTTCAACTAAAAAAAAAGTATATACATATATTGTGTGTATACATTAAAATTTTAAAAATATACAATTGTGATTAATGCTGGAATATAATCAATATATATATATATAAATAAACAAATCCTGTGAATTAAATAGGTGCATAATAAAACAAAAACAAATTAAATCTAATATAGAAATATTTTTTCAAATATGATTAGTTCATAAATTCTCTCATTTCTGGCCTTAAACCCTGAAGTAAAAGAAAGAAAAGGGAAGATGACCAACAAACATACAGATAAATTACCCTCAGCTATAACAAATAACAGTAACAATCTTGAAAGCATTTACTTTCCAGAGCAGTAACTGTGAAAAGTCATTCACATTATTTTAAATCTTTTCAGGATAAACTAAGTTGGTCATATCAACATGAGTAAATCACAGAAAAAAACAAAACAAAGCCTGTGTTACAAAAATAAATTTCAATTATTAAATCACACTATTACCATAAGAATGTCAGAACAATAACAAAAAAAAACAAAACATCAAATTCAATAGTCACAGCTTATCTAAAAATATGCTGGACAATCTCTTAAGTTAAATTATGAGATCACATGATCTGTTTAATTCAAAACACATAATTTCTATATAAGTCTATCTATATAAATACAGCTACATTCAAAACAGAGTCTTTTAAGAGTATACAAAAGTAAGGAATACAGATGATAAAATAAAATAATTTTATAGGGATTTGAACCTAATTATGGATAAAATATAAAGATATTATCACTGGAACGGAATGAATTGCTAAAACTGGATGAAATAATAAAGATAAGAATGTTATTAAAAAATGGTTTCGAAAAAAAAGAGTATGACGAAATACTTTTGACTGCATTACATATGTGATACGATAACATTCCAATAGACAAATTGCAGGAAATAGATGCAAAGTTTGAATGATGACAAAAGAAAGAAAATAATGAATACAATATCATTTAAAAAAAGATGATCAAAATTACTAAAAAATGCAAATATATTCAAATTATAGTTTAATAAGTTCAAATATTAAGCCAAAGTTTAAGAAATAAAATAAAGATAATTTTTAGAAACAAACAATTGTTATCAAGCTAGCAAAGTACATACACACATAAAAGATAAATAACACTTACTGCTTAAAAGAATTAGACAAAAAAGAAAATCTAATAAGGTTTTGGAGAATGTTATTATTGAAGATAAAAAACATAAAAAAGGAATACCTAACAAAAAAACATAGAAACTAGTATAGAAAAGAAGACAACTAAAAATCAGAAAGGATAAAACAGTGAAAGTGCATTAAAGTAAAAAAAAAATCTGTCAAAAAGTGAACTAGAATGGTTTAAAATGGGGGTGGAGAACCGATTTATAATATCATTCGTAGTTCGTATAAAATTATCGACTTATAATATTTAATCAAAAATTTGATCAAAAATTTAATTAATTTATCCTCAATCATTAGCCAATTTCAATTTTCCCTTTTAAAATGAGAGCCATTATTTTTTAGTGAATTAAAAATAAAATAATATCTTGATTATTAATGGCTATTCCATATTTAATAACAATTTTTCCAATTCATCTTGTTATTATTTTTCATGACAAATTTATATTTTTGAATTTCTTTTTATGTTCTGGGTAGAGAAATTCTATAGCATTTAGAATGCAGTCTTTTATAAACCCTCTTCAGAAAATGGTTTCAAATTTTCTGTTTTTTTTCTTTGTGGAAATAATGTAACTTGTTTTCACAGAAATTTCTGATTTTTTTAAATATATTAGATATTTGATGAAGCTCATTTACAAGTTTTCTATTTTAATATTTCTTTTTTATTCAACAATTTGTTGTAATCAAAATGTTTTGAGAAGTAGATTCTCTTAATATATTATATTCTTTATTAACTGAAATAATTTCCAGACATATCAAAAACATCAATTTACTATTTATTCTTATTAAAAAATTGCATTAGTCCATTTCTTTTGAAATGCACAATTTTCTGTGTTAATTTTTCTTCTCTTACCCAGTATAGTCATCCTAATAAAAAAAAAATTAAATGCAAAATAAAAATAATAAAAGAAAGTAAAATTCAAGTTTTATTTTTGCTAGTATACATCTGTCTATGAAACTTTAAAAACAAACAAAATGATCTCAGTATTATAGCTTAAATCTATAGTCAGGTAGATCACACAATATAGAGAATTCATTGGGATATTGCATTTCTGATAAATTAACTAGAACTATTAAAAAGGTTGAAGAGAAAAAAAATATAGTTGAGAATTCTTAATTCAATATTTTCACTACAGACATGTTTAAATAGAAGTTTTAAACAGTATCATTTTATATATGCTTTTGAAAACATCAGTGGGCCTAACTGAGAGCTTTTGAGGGCTAGAACTGGACCATTGGCTGGAAGTTCCCTACTCTTAGTTTAGAAGATCAGAACTGGGACAATGAAAAATATCAAGGTGAAATTATATAAAAAGATTAATATAAGAATAAGAAAAACATAGACTTTCCAATTAAACAAATAAAATGTCTAAATGTGCTAAATATACAAAATGTCAACAAATATAAGTAATAAAAAATAACAAGAGAAAATAAGTTACAAGCAAAAAAGAAATTTTAAAGTAAAAGATAAAAACATTGTTATAATAAATGAACTTTAATTAAAAGTATTAGAAAAATAGATATAAAAAGAGCTTACTGTGATTGCATTAGTATCTTATAAAAATGAAAATAAAATAGTTCAAAGGACAATGCATAAATTGAAAAAGTTTTTGGAATAAAAAGACAGCAGGAGAAATAACCAAATACAATAAAGACAGATTATTTCAAATAATTTACAGGTAGACTAATATTTCTTATAAAAAAATAAATTGACTAAAGTGTAGATAAAATCAAGTGTGAAAATTCTAGAACTATTGCACTAAAAAGCATTTTAAACAAAATCCTAACAAACACATTAAAAAAAAGATGAAAGCTTTAAGCAAAGGAATATTCTTTTCATCTCCCAATAGTTAGAAAATGAATAACTGGATTTAGAAAGAATATGATATCATTACAATTCACTTCAGAGAAATCCATAAGAAAAGACAAAACAACAACTTCTATTTGTGCTTTGATGACCAGTATTATTTCAAAAATAAGATGAATGGTCTTTGAATAATATGAAATAGACAATAAACCAATATTTTTTTAAAAATATACAATAATTGAAAAACAAATACAGAAATTTATAGAGTAACTGATTAAAAACTGAAAAAATACAAAGTAATCTAAACAGGTAATTCATTCCATTTTTGGAAAAAAATAATATAAAAGAACAAAAAAAAAAAGACAAAAACATTAATACATAAAATGGAAAACAATAATATAAGCCATGCAAATGCCATAATAATTACTGAAGATGAAAAAACTTTGAATTCAACATTAGAAAAACTAAATAAAAAAAACAAACAAATATGGATTATGTAAAAATGTAGTTTCCTCATACATATCTTATAAAAAAAAAAAAAAATTATTAGGAAAAAGAAATGAAAAAAAAATCAAAATTGATGAAATTGTCGAATAATATTACCAGTACTAATCTATATAACCTTCCAAAAAAAAAAAAAATTAGTCAAATCAAGAACATATTTACATTTTATGGAGATGAGATTTGCTAAAAAAAAAAAAAATTACAGCAGATGTTGTAGTGCAGTGGTGGCGAATCTTTTTATGTATGCCAAAAATTTCCTAAAAATATGTATTGAGTAATTGGCGTGCCATACAATTGATAAATCAAAATATAAACAATTTAATTATTGCAAATTTTTAAATTTATAAAATAACCAAATAATAATAATAATAATTCATTTATTTTTAAATTTCATAGCTTTACAAAAATTATTGATAATAATAATAAACAAAATTTCTAATTAAGCTAAATACAAGTGAATGATATTTATTAAGAAGAGCATGAGTAGAATGAAATTTAATGGTAATTAAAACAAAATTTTGAAAGTAAACATATAAAATCAACATAAATCAATATAGTTTAATGAGATTTGGTACTTGTGAGTTTTCCAGTAAATCAAAATGGCAGTCCGTATTTTTGATAAATCTATAGTTTCAAGAGAAGTCCCCCTGCCCCAAATGTTTTTAAAAAAATGTCTGCTAGGAAACATCATATTTCACATTATTTTATTTTTTATTACTGTTATTTTAAAAAAAGAAATCATTGTGAAAAATTAATTCCAATATTTATAGTTTATTTCTTTTTGAATTAACTTATTAACAGAAAAATGAAAACTAAACATTTTATTCATGCGTGCAATCATATTGTGAACATTAATGCATATTTTTAGGAGGGCAGGAACTCTTACCTTTGGAAATAGTCCACTGCATCATGTTCTGTGACTCAAATTTGTATCATTATGATAATTTACCAAAAAAAAAAAAAAAACTGCTGACAAAAAGATACACACTGAATTGAATCCAAGAATGACAATGTTAAGAGTGCTCATCACTGTCCACATTATAAGTGAAAAAAAAAAAAATGAAATAAAGCTTTTTAATAACATTTATCGGAATTTATTCCTTTTTTAAAATTTAATAATTGATTTATTAATTTTGTTTTAATTTAACAACTAACACATCTTCAGTACATTATAAACCTTCGAAACTGGACATGTGTCAAAAATATGGATGGCCATCATAGTTTATTTGAAAAATCCCAAATACCTGAGAGTTTTGTTCTTGTATATTGGATACAAAATGTTTTATATCTGGTTCATATTTTGTCATTTTTAATAATGTACATGCTGAACTAGATTCATCTGACATTCTATTTCTAGAAATATTTTTAATTAAATTCATTTCAGAAAACAATGACTCACGTGCATATATAGAGGAGAAAATTGATAATATAGAAGTTGCTAATTTTTTTTACAAAATTAAAAATTTCAGGAATATCATTCCAGGTCATCAATAGTTCCTCTTTCACATTCTTTTTAAATCTGCCAATAATCGATCATTTCCAATTATTTCTAATTCATTTCTCAATCAACAAATTTTTGTTTCCATATAGAATTGAATTGAAAATCAACTAATTGTATTTCCATATCTTCCAAATTAAGTCATTCAAAAATTTCTAAATTGAGACTATTTATTGATATCATATCTGGGTTTAAAATAAATTTTGATGTTTCTGCAAATTGTTTGAATTATATAAATCTTGAAAAAAAAAAAAAAATCAATTATCGATTGAATGTGAACACATATCACTCAGAAAATATTAATTTCGAAAGCCATTCAACATTCATTAATTGATTAGATTTTTCAATGATTTTCTCATTATGTAAAAAAAAAAATTTCATCTATATACTTAACTAATCTTTGAAGAACTTTTCCTTGCATTAACCATAGGACATTGTTGTACATAAATAAACCATTGTATACTGACTTCACCTCACTCAATAATTTTAAAACTGATTGTTTATTTAGTGTTTGCAGATATAAAATTGACTAATTTAGTCACAAAGTTCATAGTATCATCCAGTGGCTTAAAGTTGGCCTTTGTGCATAAAAACCTGCTGATGTATAATGTAATGAAAACCTAAAATTGAATGTTCAATATGGTCAGTAAATAAACTGAGAAAACCATTTCCTGTTCCAGTCATACTTCAAGCAACATCTATAGTTACTGATACAATTTTGATAATAATAGAAATTCAGTGTCACCCAGTGCAAACATTAGTAACCAATGGATGCAAGAAGATTGGTGCTAAAATACCTATGCAGTGGCTATTCATTCAATATCCCCAGGCTAGTTTCTAGCTTGTGGCTTTCATCAGTTTGCTATTGTTACTAACAGCATGTGTAAACATAGGAACTAGTGATCATGAGATCTTTTGGTGGTTGTGCTAACAACTAATTGTTTTTCAGCAAGTACAATTAAAACTTTGTTGCAAATATCTATTTTTTTTATTGTTGTTACTAATGAGATTAAACTGAACAATTTTTCTTCAATATTATTCCCAATACAATATACAAGAAAAATAGCCAAATAAGCTGATCCATTTATGTCTGTACTTTCATTAAGGGAGAGAGAAATTAAACTAGAAGATTTTATATCTCTTATTTGTTGGTAAATTATATTGTTAGCCATTTGCAGAATTCTTTAACTGTATTTCTAGCCAATGTTAAATCTTTTATTTTCTGAATAATTTTATCTTTGTTTTCAAAATCATCAAAAAGAACTGGTGCACATTTTATCCATGCTTCTTTCATATATTTCCCACCATTAAAAGATTTCCGTGTTTCGCAGTTACATTTGAGATAAAAAAAACTACCAAGTTATATTTGAATAACTTTCAAATAAATTTAATTAAAGATATTGATTGGATATTTATATATTTAAGTGCTCAGCAATATATTCTTTTTGTTCATCTTTACTTTTTTCAAGGAACGATTTATGATTGGTCTCATATTGTCTTTTATTGATATTCTCAATATGATTGTTCCAGGACATAAAACATATACTGCCTTTGTTAATCATTCCATACTCATCAGTCCACTAAAATAACAAATTTATTTAAAAGTAAATTTAATGAATTTAGTAATTAAAATGCCGGAAATTACTTGAAAAATATAATAATATAGACTGCAACAATTCTGGATTTAAATGTTAAAATATTGCAATGCAGTATTAAAATTAGTTACTATTTCTTTTATCTCTAAAAAGTGATTGCATTATATCACTGAAAAGGAGCAGATTAGATCAGATGTTTGGAGATTTCCCTGTATACTCATTAGCTCCTGATTACAAAATTCTTCAAAAAATATTAATCAACCTATCTGCGGACTGTCTTTGTCCATCAATCTTAATTCCAATAATAAAGAAATTTCTATCTAGTTTCCTAAGCAGTGATATTTTTGATAGACTTCAATAAGACATCATTTCCTAGGAGTTTTAGGTAAATACTTTATTAATACTGTAATTAAAAGCATGGGGGCAGGGATTTGAAACCAGATGAGATTTTATTATACATTTCTATGTCCTGGATGTAGAAAAAGAAAAAAAAAAAACAGTATTGAATTGATTTCCTTTTCATACTTATTCCTTTAAAGCTATGTATTAAAATTGTTGTTTGAGCATCTGTTTAGTAGAATGTGTTAATTTTCTGAAATTTTATCATTTTTTACTGCACAAATATAAAAGTTCTGAAGAATTGCGCATGTTAAATTTGGCGATGTGACTTATTTTTTCTAGTTTTATTCACGAATATATTTTTGCACTATCTGATACTTATTAGTCTTAATGGTGTAAAAGTATCACTGAATCTCATGATATAATCCTAAGTACCTAAATTCTAAAATAAATTGTGTTAATGGAAATGCAAATAATGACAAACTGCTACTGATGACGATTAAGTGTTGTCAATTGTTTTGATATAATAATCAATTGCTAAGTTATTCAACATGTCGTTGGGCGGAGTTTAAAAGAATGTAAGTTGTATGCAGCATATATATAAACGTCTAGAAATATCGATTTATATTCGTTATTTCTCATAAAGGTATGTGTAAGTTATGTTTATAATTACCAATTGATTTTCCAAACGAAGTACAGCATCACTTATCATCCTTTACAAATAACTATGAAAGAAAAAGGTGTTCCATTATTAATAAAGGAGAAATAAATATTGTATATAATACTTTAAGAAAATTAAAAAATATTTATCAATAACACAGAAAAAATTACTTTTCCTTTTTTTTTACTTAATAGAATCTCTCTTACCTTCAAATATTGACATCGCCATCTTCTTGTTACCAAAACATATCCCACAATGCTTAGTTTCAATATGGCATCCAAAATACTGTGGAAAACGTGGTCACTAAAATTATTTTTAATATTATTGATTTTATTTTATTAAATCACTTCAAAATGGTCTATTCTTATTAATTACATATTATAATTTATATCCGTTTAAAATTATGTCAAAAACGCCAAGATTAACGAAACTTAAAACCAAAATTGATGCCAATGTTTCTAAAAGATTACCCCGCAAAAATACCTCTGCATATTTTACTTCGGCATGTAATGTTTCTAATAATGTTAAAATTAAAAGGAAATATCAAAGAAACCGTAATAATATTGAAACTTTTACGGTAAGTTTAAATCATAATTTTATTAAAATAATAAAGGTCTTTTATTTATTTAATGAATCAAAATTTGAAAAGATTCTCAATTTGCTGAATTTTGTTAATGCTAATATTATTTTCCAATTTTCTACACGAAAAGTTACTTATTTTAAAAAAAATCCAAAATGAAATTTTTATTTTTTATATCTAGAGATATGTAATTAAATCAAAAACAAGTGATCACTTTTTTATTTGAAAATTACTCATTGATTTATAAACAAGTCGGCTTTAAATAATATAGAAACAATTATTAGAATAAATGGAAAATTTAATTGAAAGACAAACTGTTTTTTTTATATAAATATGTATGTGCTTAAAAATATGTTTATTAATAAACAAAGAGCACAATTTGTCTAGAATGTGTTGCAACTGTGTGGCTGTACATTAAAAAACATTTTATAAAAAGTTAAATTCTCTTTTATAAATATACAATATATTACAAATTAATAAAAGCGTTGTTTTGTTTAGTCTTAATTTTTATTTTTTGTAATATACCCTTTGCTCAGCATTTAAGTAATAACTGCTTATTTGAAAAAACTGAAAATATTTATCATTTATACAAGTAAATAAAACATTTAAAGCGTATCATATTAAAAAGTGACAATTCGTTTGAAATAAAAAGTATATCAATGAAAAGTTATTTATAAATTTCATATCTTAAAAAAGTCCTGTTGGTGAAACATAATAATGTAAATAAAGGGTGAAGAGTTAAAAAAAAAGAGAAAGGAAGACAATTTGTAACTTTAATTGTATATATATGATTCATAAATTAAAAGGGAATCAGCTCAAATTTTTGATTTTTTAAAAAATTGCATAATGTAAATTAAAAAATTATATATCCAATAGAGATTAACTTATTTGAAATAGAAAACTTTAAAATAAATATTTTCTATTATAGGGACAATATAAATGGTGAATATAGTATCAAAACATTGGGGAATTTTGTATTTGATTCAACAATTTTATTAATAGAAAGTCAGCAATAAAAATCAATTCCAAAATGTTTAATTAATGAAGATGAAAAGATTTAATTAACCAATTTTAATTCAGAAAATTTAGGGGAATGATTATTGTGACTTTATTTGATGCAATGATTAATTAAAAAAAATATATGAGTGATTTATTAATAATAAGCAGGAACTTGAAAAATAATTTAATATATCAAAATAATATATTCTTTCTTACACTTTAAATTTATTAATAGATTTTAGAGTTATTCTTTCTCTTTACAATTTTCACTATCTAACAATCTTGAAAATTGTGCTCATGAAATATGTATTAGTTATGTACTAATACATACACTTATATATATTAATGTTCTCTGTACACACACACATGCATACTTATATATCATATTTTCTACATATACATTTTTTTCTTTGATTATTATTTAAGTGCAGATGTATTTTACACATCTGCGCTATTCATCTGCATATGTATGCATAATCATATGTTATAAAAATCAATAACTTTTTTTCATACACAAATGGAGTATTAAATATTTATCAAGATGCAAAGAGAATTATGGTATATAATTTTTGTTTAAAGACAGAGAGGTATGTATGCATATATATAAACGTGAGTATAGAGATATAATGTATGTGTAAGGATATAATTTAACTAGTGTAATACATTTGTTAATTATAGTTTCTGAAGAAGACTATTAAACAATTAAAATTATAAGGAGAAAGAGGAACAGTAGAATGCATTGTTAATTTAAAAGTGCAAGAGAGAATAGAATATTTTATTTCATATAAAAGCAATGCAAAAAGAATGAATGTATAACTTAATATCATAGAAATAATTTAATATAAAAGTTCTGAAATTTCAAATAGTGAATGCAATATAATTATATAATATTTAAAATATAACTTTATAGATATATGTATTTTATAAATCATGTTAAGAGCAATCGTATATAATAAAATATAAAACAAAAATGAAATAAAATAACTGACATTTTACCGGTTTACTCAATTGAGAAAGATTGTCAAAATGTCATTAACAATTGATTCATTTTTATTTTTTATTAAAATTGTTGCTCCCAAAAACTTGTTTTATAAAGCATCTGGTGCCTATGAAAATATTAATTTCAATTTATATAAAATAGATATGTTTAAAGTTTATTTTTAAATTATACAAAGCAAATAAAAAGAATTAAAGGTATATTTGTCACATTTTTTATATTTACAAAGCTTGACATAGTTTAATAAATTATTAATTATATTTTCAACACCTTAATGATTGATTAAGAAGTGTAAACTATTAATGTTTTATATGAAGAAAAAAGTTCAAAAGGAGTTTGTGGCAATGTTTCATACTATTATCTATTCTAGTAAAAGATCTCAAGGTTATATAAATTATTATTTCCTTAATTTATCTTTTTATTTATCATTTTACAGTCTTTGTTAGGTTTTTGTTATATTTTCAAAAAACTATTACATATATCTAATGATGGAACTTGAGATGTAAAAGTTAATCCTCTTTTCTTACTATACACATAATCTAGAATTTGAATCTAGATGAAACAATATATATATATTTTCAGTGAACTAAAAATTTCTAAGCAAGCATAGTTTTTTTTTTCAAATAGCCAGCTTCCAACCAACCCACTATGCATCTATTATTAGTCAATAAATGGTTATCTAAATGTTCCTATTATTCATAAAAATAGGAAGAAAAAACCTACAAATCTTCATTAATGCTTCTCTTCATTATTGCTCTAGGAAAGAATTTAAAGAAGCCTTTACCTTTCACAGGCTATTCAGTTTATTTATTTTTTTGTTTATATATGTATACAGGAATCCATATTAGCACTACAATTTTGTTTTCATGTAGTGCAAAAATAGAAATACATGTATAACTTTTTTTTTTGTATTGGTAGAATATAAAGGAGATGTTAATGAATATCTGACAGGAAGTTATGTTTCATGGAAGAAATATTCATTCAAACTTACAATTTAAAAGGCATCAAATTGTTGATGCCCAAGTAGACAGAATATTGGTTCTAAAACTGTTGTACTATTTAATGTTTTAACATTAACAGTCTGAATGATGATAGCATTCTTTAAAGATGAGTGTGTGAAACTGTAAACTATAGTGAAAAAAATCACTGCAGAAATCAATGGTCATCTGAATACTTCATTGTTTGTTAAAATAATTAGTCTTGAGCTTAAGAATGCTGTCATTTCAAAGGCTTTTTATTGATGTGAATATTACAAAATTAAATTGTGGTGTCATGATAAATAAAAACTGAATAAAGGATGTCTGAAAATATATCGTATGATTAGATAAAAATTTTTAGAATTTTTTTAAACTGTTGAAAGAGATCATATTTTAAAGAAAGCTTTTCAACAGTGCTATATTGTTATTACAAATAAAATATGGAATTATTATAGTTTGGGTAGCCATATAATGATATTATTTTATTTCAGTCATTTCGCTGCATGGGTACATCATTGAAGACTATTTAGAAATTTTAGGGGACTAGGTTACCTATGGTGTAAACATTGTTTCTAGAGAATGCTGATATTTTTCCAGATTCCCAGCCCATTTACTGAAGTAATGATTTGAGCAACATCACTTTTGATTTCCTTAATCATCTTTTTAAGTATAGTAACATGTTAGAAAATTTAAGTTTTCTCCTAAAAATAGAGTTTTGATGCAAATGATAATTATACTTCATATTAGTAAAGATTCAGATGTTATCATTTCATTCATTATCATCATTTTTAACTCTTATATCAATCCACTGCAGGATGAAGATCTCTCTAAGTTCTCTAGCTTCTTTTCACTACATCACCCCAGCATACTTCCTTATTTCATCCATCCATCTTACATGAGTTCTCTTTTTAGATCATTTACAATCTCTTGGAGTCCAATTTAAGATTTCAACTATCCATCTATTATTGTCTCATCTAACAATATGGCCAGTCCATAATCAACTTTGGTCTATTAATTCTTTCAATGATGTCAATAACATGTTTGTTCTCTCACCTATCTATTTTGCTTTCAGTCTCTTGTTACTCCTATCATGCATCTTTCTATACTTCGTTGGGTGATTTGAAGTCTTTGTATTGCTCTTCTGTAAAGTGTTCAAGTCTCAGATCATAAAACACATTTATTAAAAACCTTTCTTTTTAATTATATAGGAATATTTTTTTAATATTAAGTTATTTCTACCAAAAGCACTCCAACCAAGTTTAATTCTGTGATTAATTTCATTCATTATGTTTCCAACTATAGTAATAATGTTACCAAGATATTTGTAGTTGTTAATTTCTTCTAACTCATCACTATCAATTTTATTTTCTTCTTTTGAGAAAATCTGTTGAACATTACTTTAGCCTTTTTAACATTTACATTTAATCCTAATTTCTTACTTTCATCTGATAATTCTTGCAACATTTTCAGAATCTCTAAAGCATTATTTGCAAGAACAACTACATTATGTGCAAAATCTAAATGATTTAAACAATCTCCATTTATTTAGTCCCTTAGCTTCCCATTTTAATTCACAAAATACTTCTTGCAAAACTGTGTCAAAAGTTTTGGAGATATGGAGTCACCCTGAAGTATATCCTTCTCACTGTTAATTTTTTTAGTATCATTATGTAATCAAATTGTTGCTATTGCATTTTTGTAAATATTCTTCAGAATATGACAGTATTCTGGGTCTATATCTTGATGATTCAATGCTTTAATCACTGAAGAAATGTTTATAGAATCAAATGCCTTTTCATAATCTACAAATCCAAAGCATCATTTGTCCTGTTATAACTTCTCTCAATACCTGGATATGATCTACTATACTAAAACCACTTTTAAATCCAGGTTTTTCTCTTGGTTGGTTAAAATCCAAAGTTCATTGTAAACATGTAATTATTTTGGTAAAAATTTTGTATAGAACTGATAAAAGACTTATAGGTCTGTAATTTCTAACATCTTCCCATCTTTTTTAAATGTTAATATTAATACTGCATTTCTTCAATAATCTGGTACATCTTTATTATTTAGGTATTTGGTATATAACTTTGACAAAAAATTTTCTATTTTTTGACCTGCTTCTTTTAAGATATTGATTATAATTTCATCATTATCTAGAGCTTTTCACTTTTTCATAAATTTAATTGCATGTCTTATTTCTTCATTTAAAATCCTGGGCAATTTGTTCTTTATTACTATATAATTCTTGATAGAACTCTTCTACTTCATGATGTCATCTCTTGTTTTAATAATAGTTCCATCTTTTTTTCTTAATGCAGAAATAAATTTCCTACCAATACCAAGATATTGTTTTAGACTCTTGAGACTTTTCTTTTCTTCTGTAGCTTTTTTTGCTAGAAATTATACTTTTTTATATCATTATCAATTCTTTTTCACACCATTTTACAAAATTCGAGATATTCAATCTTTCTTCCATATGTCATAGCATCGGCCGGGACGCGAACTCACAACCATCTGCAACCAACTACTTGCTTGCAAGGCGGCTGTGATAACATCTGGGCTAACACCATCATTTTTATATATTTTCATATTTCTTTTTTTTTTTCATAAATTGTCTTGTCTCAGGAGAAATTTTACTGGTTAATTGCTACTTTTTTATACCAGTTATCTTTGTTGCAGTTTTAAAAGTGTAACAGCTATCTTCGTATTGATTTCATTCATTTCTGAATCATGTTCAAAATCTGTTAATATTTGAAAACGATATACAAGTTTTACATTTAAATTCATTGGAATGTTTCTGAACATTAGGAATATCAATTGTGAATATTATTTTTCTTAATAATTTTTGTCTTTCTAGTTTTGCAGTGATAATAATGCCATCAATAGATGCGACTCGTGTTTTTCTATCTCAAAAAAATGGACAAATTAATTTGCATACGCATTTGCATATTTTATTAGTTAGCAACATTATATCAATGATTTATAACTTATGTTGGCCATGAATATGAGGGAAAACCTCGAAAGTACTCGGCCGATTTAATTGTTTTGGTTTTTGCAGCTTCTTCGTCAGTGGGTAAATCGCTTTTATATGCTATTAATATGTATCTTACAGCTAATTGATGATTATTTCCTATGCTGGATTTATTAATAACATCACAATCTTGAAATACATATTTTCCATGAGTCAAAATATAATCAAATTCTGTTGACCTTCATTTGGATGCTTCCATGTCCATTTCCATTTAACATTTTTCTCAAAAAAAAAAAAAAAAATTGCACAATGTAATGTTTTTCTATAAATTCCACATGTCTATGTCCTCTCTCATGTCTATTATCATAACCAAATTTAATTACAGCATTTTTCAGTTTTCAATTATTTACCATTTCTAACATTAAAGTCCCCCATGCCAGTTATAAAATGTTGTTTGGTTTGATCAAAAGTGTTTTGTACATCTACATAAAAATTTCTCTACTTCATCACAATAAAAACTTGCTGGGGCATAAACCTGAATTATTTGCATTTGATATTTGCTATTAAGTTGAATAACTAATTTTGACATTCTATTCAATACCCCACTAATCTCCACAATGTTGTTCTATATTTTATTTGTAATGAATCCTACTCTTCTTGTACTTCTAATGTTTGTATCTTTATAGTACAGTACGTGTCCACTTTTTAAATCAGTTGTCTCTTCACTTTTCTTTTAACTTCACAAAGCCCAATAATGTCCCATTTAATATTAGACAGATCTTTCAATTCTTGAAATCTTGCTTCACTTGAAGTACCTAAATAAAAGGCCATCATCAAATGGCAGCCTGAGTCCACAATCATGAGATTCTTAGCATCTTCCACCTTCGGTGACCAACAGTTGCCTTGGCTGACAACTTTAGACCTCCTGAGAATAAGGGTCATGATTTATTTTTGTCTGTTATGATTATAAATATATATTAGAAAAAAAAATCATTCACAGATTCATTTTGTCTTCAAGAAAATTCAATTGTATATCAGTTAGGCTATCAGGCAATTGAGAAGAAAGACTGGTATTTCTTGATCTTAAACTTAGAGGAAAAACTCCCCACCTTGGCTAATTGTTGGTGAGCAACCCATCATGTTTGTATAGTATATGAATAATCTCATAATAATAACAGCTGCAGCCATGGAATGGACATTAGAAATTTGCCCCAATCAGTTCTTTCAAGGTTTCCAAAAGGTTCTTCTTTCAGCTAACAACAAATTTCTTTCTGCAGCTTTCAGTTCATTATCCAACCCTATCTTTATATATATATATATTAGTAACAAAATTAAGTCATACATCACATGACTTAATTTTAAAAACTTGTATTGCAAATGTAATATAATGAGCTTGCTAATAGCTCTAAACAAGCTTTTCCGATAAATGCCACAAGAGAAAGTATGTAAAAATCTTTATCTTGAATTACTCTTATCCTCAAACCAGTTTCAAGCTATTGGCTATCTTCAGTGAGGTGCTAGGATATTCAGACGCTATATCTAAAATATCAGCTCAAGCTCAGCATTTATCTAATAGTTAATTTAAGTAGAAGATCTGAAAATTTCAGACATTTATGTCTTCAAATCCAGTTATTTAACTTAAATAGTTATATAGGCCTGAACAAACTTCAGCTACACCATATATTAAACAGCATTAGCAATATAATATTTCTAAAACCTCAAATGCCAAACTATTATAATAACAAAATCAAGTCATACATCACGTGACTTAATTTAAAAAGCTTGTATCACAAATGTAATATAATGAGCATGCTAATAGCTCTAAACAAGCTTTTTCGATAAATGTTGGAAGAGAAAGCATTTAAAAATCTCTCTCTATATATTGAATTAAATGTTTTTATGGATATTATATGAGGAGATAATATCCATTAAATAGAGAAACACTCTAACTCTTGATGTTACTAAGAAATTATCAATTATGAAGCTGGAAATATAGTACATATTTCTGCTTCACCTAGTGCCAATGTCATCAGCACTAGTCTGGGTTTGAACCCCACACCCATCTCATATTAGGTGGTAGTATATTTATAATTATTAATCTTTTGATTAATTTGTATTTTATGATTAACCAACCTTTTATAATAATTTATTTATTTATAATATTTGTAAAAATGTATATTGTGTTTATTTTATTAAATTGAATTGAATCCTAGATATCTATAAAATGTTACAAATATTTCAAATTCTTTAAAGTTTATTTTCTTCAATTAATCAGTTGGTAACATTTTATATTTATCTTTTAATCAATGTACATTTGAGAATCAATTATTTAAACAATGTAAGATTTCTATGAAATGTTTTGTAAATTTCTACTTAGGTTTATGTCAAATATAAGTTTGAAAGTCATTGTACCAAATTCCTAAAATTTTTCTGAATAAAATCTACATTTTTGTTAATCTAAACCTTAATTAAATAGATTTTGTTAGTACAATGACTGATAAACTTAATATGCTTGTTGTTGTTTTTTTTTAATTAGCAAATCGACCCTTGGTGCATGTTCATGCAGAGTGATAGATTTTCCCTCCAAAGCAGGCTCCAACCTCAGAGAAACAGAGCGATTGCAATTGGCAGTTGTTACTGTAGATTTAATCCTGTAGATAAGACTAGAACACATAAATAGTGGAAAATTTAATGAATTATGGTTGAGTTTTATCTGAAGAGAGTAGTTTAGAGATATAGTACATCGTGCCTACAGAATGACGGGGTGAAAAGATCGGTCGTTTGCTTCTCAGAGGTCTGTTCCACCAGCTCATCCATGCCTTTCCGGTGCTTTAAACCTCTAGCCAGAGACTGTCTGTGTCGAGGAAGCCTGAAATGATCTGACTGTATTAACTGCCTGTATTAACTGATTGATTCTGAGGTAACGTCCAATTCGCCGCAAGCCATTGATTTTATTTTACTTGTTTTCAAAATCTATATTAATTTATATTTTATATCTGTGTAATGTTTATACGGCTTGGTTTAAAATGCGTCTTTTAATTTTATTCAATTTAAAATAACAATTCTTATAAAATCTTACATTATTTTGATGGGGCAAATTTAATTAATTTTTGTCGGTTTGTTTAGATTATTTGACTTACTGAAATTGCCAAACACAAAATTCAATGAGCTATTAACTTTCAATCCTTCCCCTGTTATTTTTTTTTTAACTTAAAAATCATTACAAGAGAATTACTTCCCGTAAATTAATTAATAGAAAGCTCATTTAGTTTTGTACATCATATATAAATTTATTTGAATGATTGAAATTATTTTAAAAGTATCTTACTATTACCTCCAATTTAAAATAGCCCTGTAATTATTTCTGAAAGAATAAATAATTTTAGTGAATCAATTAAGTAAAATTTATCATAGAATTTTATCAGTCTATATTTCATACATATATTTCATTTGTCAGAAAAATATTAAAATTATGATTTACAATTTATTAGTTTGATATTCAATGCCTGTCTATGTTAATTAAAACAGTCTTATTTTGTAATCTATTTAAGAACTTATTAATAAATGAAATATTTGTGAAGTGTGGAAAACAATTTATATTTTAGTTAATTTCTTTTTTTATATATATTATATTTATGATTCATTCATTAGTGGACTAAGGTTTGTGGGGACTTTATATCGACGTCAGGGAACTGATTATTTTAATCAGGAATTCATTTAATAATTTTTTTAGTGATACACTATCTATTTATATATGTCTGAGGCATTATGTATTTATAGCTACAACCAATCACTTATTATTATTATTTTGCTTTGCTAATCACCTCTTAGGACCTTCGGAATCTGACCAGTCCAACCTTTTACACTCCCTCATATGCACATCAAAATATTATTATGATTATTTAGAGACATGTTTGGCTGGAGGGCTAGCATTTCTCATCATCTAGTTGTATTTACTAGGAAATTTTCTTTAGTAAAGCCACCCAGAGGTTCATATCAGACCTCATTTATTTTGTTGTAATCTATAATAGCATACTGCCTTTTTTTATCATTTTATATCTTTATTTAGCAAACCTGAAAGGCTCTCTGCCGTGGTGGCACGTCCTTCACAAACCAATTTCGTTAATTAATTAAATCTGACTATATAATTGTCAATTATTTATTTAAGAACTATTTTGCTTCCCACACTCATTATATACAAATGATTTTAAATGTAATAGTATTTTAAATGCACATCTTTCATATCTTGTAATGTATATAAAATAGATTTATTTATAATCTTTTAAAAGGGCTAATAATATTTTATTGCTGATTGGTTTTGGCTGACCAATTAACAAACTTTTACATTGTTTGTCAAAGCCGCATCAAAACGAATTAAATAAAATCACCAAGTTGTATAAACAAAGACTTAACTTATTTTGTACTAAATTCCTTAATAAATTCCTATAATGTTGTTATTTTAAATAAGCTTAGTTTGTCATCACTCCCAATCTCCAAGGTTAATTAATCTATTTATTTAAATATTTCCTTGATTCTAATTCACTTCTTTATAATGTTGCCATAAAGAATTATCATTATTATGGTTCAAACCATTAGTAATCGATCAAATCATATCTGTACCGTTTTGTAATTGTCAGAATCCATTAAATCATTGATTTTTCATATAAACCCTTTTATAATTTTGAGTCTCTATGTGAACCATGACCTCCAGCTGGGACAGAATAAAACCAAGCACTGCTAGTATCATCACAAACGTTATCCATTAGTCAGAGAGGCAATAGTTTAGGCAAATAGGTTAGGATTCATCCTTGTCCTGACATATGTATCTTGTGCATGGTTGGATTCAAGGTACTTTTGCTCAGATTATTGGTCTTGTTGAATGAATACACGATTTTGACCGGCACAATTACTACTAATTGACAATTCCCAAGGCAAAGCAAGTTTTTCTCATAATAGCTCTTTTGTTGGGGACACCTTTTGCTTTAAAGACCCTGAACAAATGATCTATTATGAGAAAAACTTGTTTGCCTCATGAATTATCAATTAGTAATAATTGATAATGTTTTAGTAATCTCAAAAGTTAAAGTGTTTATCTATTTAATGGATATTATCTCCTCATATCTAACCAAATATATATATATTCAAAATTAACCCAAATTCGCAACTCAACTAGAGTAACTAAGAAAATAAACTCTAAAACACTACCAATAGTTTCACTGCTATAAGCAGTCTTCTCAAGTATAAAGAACTACAAAATAATAACATTCCCCACAATTCTACTTACTCCTGTCCACCCTTTAATATTAAAAGAACTTTTAAATAACTTCAGAATCATACATTTTTAACAATAAAATCTTTATTTTATTTTCTTGACTAGTCTGAATGAATTCTGAATTTGGGGTAATTTTGATTATTTATTGACTTAGTTTAGCTTTATCCCTTTAATGTTTATATATATACTCCAAAACAAATCAGAATATTCAAATTAATATATTGATTTAATAATGTGGATAAGTGCTTTGGTATTATTTTACTTTATTGCATTCTAGTAGAGCCATCATTTATCTTTTTTTTTTCTTTTTTTTATCTACATTAAGAGAAAACTTTTATTTGTATATATCAGTTTCTCACAAAAATTTAACTTCAGAAATATTTGCATCTAAACTGAAAATGAACCACAGTGCACGATAAAGGAAGGATTTAAATTTTATAGTTGAAATATTCATATTGTTTTATAATTTCTCTTCCACTGTAAGCATGATAAACGCAAAGAATTATAAGAAAGTTTTTAGAAAAATTGAAAATGATTATTGAGAATAAATAAAATATTTCTCATATTATAAGCAAAATAATATAATTGAAACATTTTTTGGTGATTTTATTATAATAGTTTGGATTACAGTAAATAGAATAAAAGAAATTGTGGTCTTTATTTACCTGAGTTGAATATGTACTTGTTATTTATTAGTTTAAGTCTATTTTTGGGGGTAGTGTTGGAGAATGGCAAGAATTTGTTATCATTTGATTACATCATGTTTACATGTTGCCATATATGAAAGTAGATGTTAACAATATAATTGGCACATAGATAGGAATAGTGATATAGTACATTCATGAAGTATGCATTATCTTATTACATGACTTCAATTATATGCAGTCCTATGAAAAATACAAACAAACAAACAAAAATGTAAATAAGCAAACAAAATAAACCATTAAAATTTACAAACTTTATGATATTCAATCAGCCATTTTTTCTTCTGTGAGCACTGTACCCGAACATGCTTTTTTAAAAATAAAAAATAAAATATATATATATATAAATAAATTTTAATATATAAATAGCTTTTTTTTTTGTTTCAGAGTGCTATGTATGATGATATATATTAATAAAATTTCTTTAGCTTTTATTGAAAACACATTACTTTATTTTTCCTTTATTATCCTTTCTGAATTTGATGTGCAGTGTTTTCCATAATAAAATATTTTCAATGCCCCTATTATGTTTCTACAAGACAAAAAAAATATTGAAAAAATAATATTGCTCAGAGCATAATTAATATCAACAAAAGTCAGACATTTTTTTGTTTATTTTAAAAAATAAAAAAATAAGATATTTAAATACAAGTATAATATATATACTTAAACTAGATGTAATTAAAGGGGATTTGAACCCAAATTTTCAAGCTCCCTTCAGTCATCCACTCTATTTTGTACAAATGATACACATGACCACATACCAGCACTCATCAGTTGGTATGGATCATCATCTCCCACATATAGATAATCGTGCATAGTTTACATTATAATAGCAATCTTCAAACTTTAATGGACATACTTCAATCTTCTCCACTCTCTTACTCTTCTGTTATCCATATCATTGAAAATCTGATGATAGCATGTTCAAAGCTCTGTTTTGCCAATTTTGTTGTCATACCCATGTCGACTGTGTCATTCTGATCCCTCATATATAGGACCTTAAAATCATTTAAATACACAGAAGAGGGATGGACCGAACACAGGCTGAATCTGTAATATTTAAATACAACTATAGTATATATACTTAAGCTATTTGTAAATAAAGGGGATTTGAACCCAGGATTTCAAGTTCCCTTCAGTCATCCACTCTATCTTATACAACCGACACACATGGCCACATATATGTGAAAGAGATAAATGATCTCCAGTATACATATTTCATGCTAAACCAGCACTCATCAGTTGGTCCAGATCAGCATCTCTCTCATGTATATATATATAATCATGTTGGTTTATTTTAAGATAACAGATCTTCAAACTTTAATGGACAGGCTTCAATATTTTCCACTCTCCAATTTTTCAGCCACTCATAATGGCATATTGGGTATGATAACAAAATTGGCAAACAAGGGCTTTAACATGCCATTATGGATGGCCAAAGAGTTGAAGAGTAGAAAAGATTGAAGCCTATTCATTAAAGTTTGAAGATTTGCTATTTCAATATAATCAGATATTGATTATATATATGTATGTGTCAAGGTTGATGATGTGGACCAACTGATGAGTGCTAGTTCAGCATGAAATACATATATTGGAGATCATTTATCTCTTTCACGTATATGTGGTCATGTGTATTGGTTATCTAAGATAGAGTATAACTGAAGGGAGTTTGAAAGTCTGAATTCAAATCCCCTATAATTAAAGAATAGGGTAGTTTTTTTTTTCTATTAATGCTTCAGTGAATGCATGGGTGAAGACACATTCATTAAAAAATATGTAAATGGTCCTTTCAATTTATTATTAAAAACTATTATTATTTAAAATAAAATTTTTATACTATAATCTTGGTTTATATATCCATATTACACACAAAAGTGTCTGTTATAAATATATGCATGTTAAAAATTTCTGTATATTTGCAGATCAATAAACAATTCATATTCTATTCATTAATATAGCAAAGCCTGAGTTATTATATGCTACTGACATTTGTATTTCAAGGGTCTTGGAATAAAATATAGCATAGTTCACTGCTCTACTTAATTTAGTATAGTATATGCTCTTTCTCTCTCTTTTTAAGATATTTGCATTTGGCTTATAGTCAAGATTATCAAACTAGTTTTTTACTAGTTTAAAACAACATAGTTCTTTAATTATTAACATAAATTAAAATCTTAGTGGGTTGAGATTTGCATTAATTTGGATAGCATAATAAAAATAAAATGTCATTAAAAAGAAAGATTTAAACTTTCTATAATTTCTGTTTGCCCAAGCAATGCTGTCTTGCTAGATAGTATTCATTATAATTTTTTTACTTAGATATTACAGATTTTATGATATGAAATTTCATAATACTTTTGAAAAGAAATTTAGACACTGGAAAACTATTACAGTGGTAGTGATAATGTTATTAGTATACTGATATATTTATATACATACTTATGTCTAATTTAAATATATTTTCTTTGGTCAATAGGATATCTAAATAATAGAGAAAGCAATTTGGACCATGTAAAAAGTTAAATTTAAACAATTCTGAAGGTCTTAAAAGTATAGTACTTCTAAATAAAATTTTTCTACTTTATAAGCAATCATAACTATACTGGCTTGCGTTCATGTGATAAAAATGATCTACATTTTTTTATTTTCCCATTATGTCCAAGTAAAAGGGAAACTGAATCTTTTAAATATAAAGATTTAAATTTTTCCTCAACAGACAAAAAAAAAATCATTGTAGCAACACAATTGATTTCAAATAACTGTCTTCATATATATTTTTGCCATTATTTATGAACAATAAAATGATGATTGACATTTTGTATAAAATTAAGCTTTCACTCATCTAAAATTCATATGACTCACTAATCACCCATAATGTTAGAAAAAATAATCATTGGTAATTCTAATTTATAATTGTTGCTATTACTTATTGAAAGCAAGGTTTTAATATTTATATATTTTTATAATGCTTCAGTGTGTTTGCTTTAAGGTTTCATAGAATGAGTTCATTTATGAAGTCATCATATTTAGAGCTTTTGTTTTGGTAATCTGTAGTTATTTTGATTGCGTTAAATATGCATTTCTTACCAGCAATGATATATTTATAATACAAAGCAGAATGTATAGCTAAAAAATTATTTCTTCTATTATAATGTAGTGACAAAAAATTCAAGAATCTACATTTGATTGTTAATGTAAGAATAGTTTATGGTTAGTCTATTTTTTAATGATTAGTGATTGGTTGTTAATCAAGAATGAACAAATTATACTAATGACAATTTTTGTTTTTTGACTAAACATTCTTTATAATATAATGTTCAATATGCAAAATGGATATTATAAGTGCTACAGACACAGTATCATTAATTCAATTATTGAAAATTGATTTACTTGTAATATTGCATAGAATTACAAGTGAGCTTTACACAATTTTCATGACAATTAGTCTTTGCTATGCTATTTTAGTATGAATCACAATTTACTTAAATAACACATATGTACAATAAATTAATTTATATGCGCACATTTTAAAATAAAACAAAACATTAATAAATGTCTGTGAATTGGTGTGAGCATTATGTTTCTATTTTGTCCTTTTTAAAGACTTGGGAAATTTTGCAGATTTTATTTTTCTTCTAAAAATAGCAATTAATTATATTTTTAAATAGGTTTCCAGAAAGAAAATAACACTGAGAAAAAAAAACTAATTTCTCAGTAAAATGACATGATATGTAATCCAAGAAAACAAAATAAAGGTTGAAAAAAAAATCAGGAATTTTTTAATTATTATTATTAAAAACATCAAAAGTACAGAACATATTTCAAATGTGAATCGAATATATACAGTAAATTAAAAGTAGTATTTAATATTCTAATAATTATTCTGATGTATGGATGTTTTAAAGATGCAGGAAATTTGTAATGGAGTATGGGGTAATAAATGTCTGAATTATTCATATTCAGAAAAATTGTTTATCAGATAGGCTAAAGTCTTAAAAATGCGGGATTATCAATATTACATCTATATTTACTTTCAATGTGTCTAAAGAATTTAAAACTATTTATTTGCCATTTAATAAGATACAAAGTCTGACTACAATGCACCTAAGCTGGCAGCTCTGTACAAACAACTCAGCAAGGTTTCATAAACTTGGTATTATCAGTGTCTCACAGCTGTGTTCATGTCAACATGAGATGTCTTGCTGAGTGGCATCCAGTATTGTTGCATTTTTATGCACCATTGCAAGAATGTCAACATTTGAAGTAGAACAATGAACAGATCTTAAATTTCATGTTGAACTTGAGTAGAATGGATATGAAATCTAGGACATATTAGTTCAAGTTTATGGGGATAAAATCACAAAGAAAATGATGTTGTACAAATGGATTAAATGTTTTTATCGGGAGAGTGAAAGGTTACTAATGAAAAGAGTTCAAGGCACTCAATAATAACAAGTATAACTGATGAAAACATAGCAAAAATTTGTCAAATTCTGTATCAAAATTGTTAGTTGACTATGAGAAATATAACAGGTGAAATAAACTTCAACAGAGAAACAGGAAAATGTTAACTGAAAATCTTGATAGGAAAAAGATGTGTGCAAAAATGGTCCTGAACAAAGGATAGTTAAAGTTTACCATGATAAAGCTCTATTAATCCAAACCAAAAATCAAAATGATGTTGCTAACCATTTTTGATAGCAGAGGGATTGTTCAAAATAAATTTTTATCATCTGGAAATATACTTAACACAATTTACTATTCGGAAATGCTGAAAAGACTACATGGAAATGGTGGATGAAACAACCTGAACTAATGCTGACAACTCATAGCTCTTGTATCATGACAATACACTATTTACATGATATTACTCTCCTGATTTGGTCCCCATTGATTTTTTTTTATTTACCTGAAGATGAAGGAAATATTGAAATGACATTTTGATTATATTCAGGATACAGTTTTAATGACTGCTCCAGAAATAGAATTCCAAAATTGCTTTGAAGAGTAGACTAGGTGCTGACATTTGTGCTTAGCTTCATAATAATTAAAGGTGACTATAGTGACATTCAATTATAAACACTTTTTCTAGAATAAGTTGTGAACTT
The DNA here is from genome assembly GCA_028023455.1 of Epiperipatus broadwayi. Classification (NCBI taxonomy): domain Eukaryota; kingdom Metazoa; phylum Onychophora; class Udeonychophora; order Euonychophora; family Peripatidae; genus Epiperipatus; species Epiperipatus broadwayi. Next base: position 529,003 of record JAQFVV010000457.1, read on the forward strand.
AATTTGCAGATCTCTTCATTATTGATTCATTAAATTCTTTTAAGGAAGAGATTTTCTTTTTAAACTTATAAAAAATGCAAAAAAAAAAAAAAAAAAGGTTATCTAAAAGTGATTTATATGCATAGAAAAGAAAAACTGAGAAAAAGGCATGTCATATGACTCTTAAAGAAAAATAAATTGTCAAAAAAAAAAAAAATGAAATCTGTTTTCTAGCCTAACTTTAATAATTCACTTGGAATCTCATTTTTTTTTGGTGTGTTTTTTGACATTCTTTTCTGATGGAAAGTCTTCCTTCTTTATTTTTGCAAACCTATTTTATTCTTATTTACTGATTTTATTTTTATTAGCGTAAAGAGATGTTTTTTTTTCTCCCTCAAAAAGTTCTATATTATGTGTGGCTGCTTCATATCTTAGAACAATTTTTTTTTTCCACATCATTTGTTTTACTGTTTTAAATGTTGTTATATAATATATATTTAATGACATTGATAACCTATTTTGACTTTGTTATGAATATCAAACTTACACATCTTAGTTATATTAATGCAATGGCTTCTAGCATTATAGTCATTCATATTGTAAATGAAAAATGAATCCACTTTCATCTCTTCTCCACAATTTTATATGGATAATAGATTAGATAATCTATAAGTCATAAAATCTTTTTTTATTTTTATGTACTTTTATGTAAATTTCTACATATTTTTATATTCAGTAATGTATTTTGCATTAGTTGTGACAATATAAAAATGATAAAATCTTTTTGTATTTATACACATGTATGACTGATTTCGATACATACATTATACACATATTTATATGAATGTGAAGTAACTTTTGAAATTAATTTAGTGATTAATTATAAATAGAATTACTTGTTTTATTGGCTTGTAATAGAACCTCATTTATATTTGTGTGACAAAAAACATTAATTTGAAATGTCCAAGTGAATATTAAACTTGATTGTAAACATTTTTAAATGAATGCTTAATATTTAAATTATATAATATGCACTGTGTAATTGATAGAAATTGAATACATGAATTAATAATTTAACTGTGCTTTATTTTAAAGAAATTTAATAGCTATTCAAGTCAGGATTTTATAAATTAACCTAGTCTACAAAATCAGTATTCTTTTCATAAAGAGCAATAATTGGATTTTGTGGGAAAGAAGGAAAAAAATATTTATTTGAATGCTTAAAGGCAGTTAAATGCATATGTTATTTTTGTTTATTAATATTTTGTTCATGTTATTAAACTTTTTTAAAAACATGTGACTTTAAAATCTAGAAATGGATGAAGGAAAGAAGGAAATTTGGTGGTGAGATGTAAGAAGAGAAGTTATAAAGTGGAAAAAATGAATTAAACTTGATTCTACAGTTAGTTGATAGTGTTTGAAAGTGTTGATATTTTCTCAAAATTATCAAATTCATTTTAAAGTCCATACACCTCCTCAGGATATCAGGATATGACATGCATAAACATAAACACATACACAATATATCTGCTTAATCATTTAATCAAATTATACATAACTCAAAATAATAGACAGCTGGTTTGTATGTAATTTAATTTAATATCAAATCGATTTTCATTCACAAATGAACTTTCTCACTTATGGTTGATTTTATTGAGGAAAATATAACTGATAAATATATTAAAAATAAAGAAATTGTGCAGTATTATAGATATGTAGATGACATAATTATAATGGGGAATAGTAGGAGTATCATGAATGCATTTGAAGAGTTAAATAATAATAGGTATAATATTATGTTTACTATAGAAAAAGAAGAGAAGAGATTAAAATATTTAGACTTATATTTAAATAAGGATGTAAAGGGAAATATATATAAATATGTAAAGCAGTTCATTAAGAGTAAAAACTTTAGAGGGATAATTGATCCTAAATTATACCAGCCATGGTCTCAAAAAATGGCAGCTTTGAAAGGTTTTAAAATTAAAAATGATAGACTTAGTTTAAATAAAAAAGAAGCACATATACAAAAAATAGAAATTGAGAAAGAATATATTGAAATTGGTTATAATGGAAAAGTAATTAGGAAAATTTTAAATACCAGAAATCGAAATTATATAAAAGGGAAGAACAAGAAAATAGATAAGTTAAGAAGTGGATTTCAATTCCTATTCCGCTGAAGTAAATATGATATTGAATAAATATAAGTTAAATGATGAAGTAAATATAGGATGGAAGAATAGTAAAGATTTAAGAAAATGGATATGCAATGTAAAAATGAATGATAGCATTGATAATAGAATAGGAATTATTTATATAATTACATGTGATAAGTGCAAGGGCAATCAGAGAAAAGTGCAACTGAAAGAGCTAAAGAACATAATAGAACAATAAAAAGAAAAAATATTAAGTGTGGACCATATAAGCAAATTGTGAGGAAAATATAAAGGTAATAAAGTGTAGTAAAAGTTTTAAAGAAAGAAAATATGAAATATTATATATACAAAAACATAGATAAATGCATTAATATGATCAATGGTCCGATACAATTGGGAGGGAAATGGTCACTATTAGATAATTAAAAGATGTAATATGTAAGAATATATATAGATGTATTGATAATATAAGACAGGAATTGTTTGTTGGTTGATAGATAGGAGATATAACATAGAAAAAAGATAAATAAGGAAATATATAATGGATGTGTATATATTAATATGGTGAAAATTGTGAAGAAAATTATCAATGTTATAAAATAAACAACTCCTCTCTTAAAATATAATGGATGTATACATATGTGTAAATTTATAAATATAATATTTATTTTTTCATGGGTTTATTTCTAGTGATGGCCATTAGAGAGTGTATAAATCTGTACAATGTTTATTGTCACATGGTTAACTTTAAAAATGGCATCTTGACAAGGTTCATTTGTGAATGAAAGTTGATTTGATGATATTAAATTAAATTACAGACAAACCAGTTGTCATAAAAGTTACTGAAAAATGACTATAATAAACAATACATAATAATTATTTTTTGTTCTTTTTAATGCCAATTTTTATTTATTAATGTTGTATTGCAGAAAATTTGAAACCAGTGAAGTAAACTATAGTAATTTCCTATCTAGATATATACTGAAAAAATGCTAAAATATGTATAAGATATTGTGATCTGTGCCAATTGATGAGTGCTGGTTCAGCACGAAATGTGCATCTTGAGGATCGTTTATCCTTTTCACATGTCTTTGATCATATGTTTCAGTAATCTGTGATAGAATTATACTTAATAAAAAATAATAATTATAAAAAAAGAAATTAAGGTTAGGGTTTCTCTAGAAATAGTGTGTACATTAAATTGAAATGTCACATGTGCTATATGAATTGCTCGACAAAGTGTATGCTTCTAATGCATGTAAGGTCTGAGAGGTTGGTCTGACTTCTGGGCTGATGGATGGTTGTGATTATGTTACAAGTATGATATAACTCATTGGAAGTTCCTGTTCAGTTACCTATAATCTGAGTTATTTACTTATTATTAAAGTTCTGTAAAATAATCTCAACAATATTATAACAGTTCAGTAGCCACAAGTTTATACTTTATCAGTGGAATTTTATTTTTAACATCTTTTTTTATAATAAAGTTTTTTTCTGTTGTTATACTGTTCAATAGCCTATCATAAATGGACCTAACTCAATTCTGGTCTTACATGATTAACATTCTATATTTCAGTTTAATTTATTTAGCTTTAATCAACAAATGAGATTTGTTTTATTGTAATTTTGTATGCATAATTTTTTAATTAAACTTGGGAATATTTTTTAATGTTTTTATTAAATTTTTTGTGGCATCTTATTATTGTGGCTTAAATTCAAGTTTTATTAATCTTTGAATTATCTTTGAATGAAAAAAAAAAAGATATATGTGGACAAGGCTGATTGCTGCTTCCACACCAATACTTTATATTTTCTTCAAACTTTGTCAATAAAACCACTTTCTTTGTTAATATTTTTCTAATTTTAAATATTGTAGAATGAGGGAAAAAGGTCAAAGAAATGTAATAATAATTAAGTTACCAATGATAATTCTATTTCCATTTCTTTCTTTTCTGATTTACTCTGTTTAGGTTTTTATCTATTTCATGTCCCATTTCATTATTAAATCTTTTCTCTTAACCATTTTACTAATATATTTCATTTTTAATCCAAATCTTTGTCTTTTTGCTAATTATTTCTTATTGCAGCTGTCTTTATAATTTTCTGATTAATTCTCATCTTTTATTTGAATTAACTTCATTAATTTGCATATTACTACTTATGCTTATTTCTTAAAGCTAATTTCATCTCCTCTTCTAATATATAATCTTTTTATTAATGATCCTTTTTTTTGTTTAACTTCTGTTATTTTAAAATTAATTATAGCTCCTCTGCAGTATGTCTGACCGATTTGGCTCCAAGCTTTTATGTGAATGCCAAAAATTAAAAATGCTACTTCACTGCATATATTATTTTATATTTAATACAATTTAATTAAAAAATTACAATATTAAGATATCAACAAAAATATTTTAACAAAAATATAAAATAAAACAGAAGAGTAATAATATGAGAGAGAACACATTTTATATGGATACACACCATATCAAATTTAGTTGTATAATGTGTATGAACATGTTCACTTAATCAGTTATTCTATCATGAAAAAACAACAACTTATTATTCCTCTATTTTTCTTAGATGAATATTGATAATGATGAAATGCAAAAAATACAATCATTTTCAAACCTATTTGTCTGTACAGATAACTGCATCATTTTTGTTAGATTTTGTGATCATGGGCTCCAAAAAACAAACATTGTAGCAATTCTGTTAAATTGAAAAGAAGCTGGAAAATATTTTCCTTTTAAGTTCATAGCAATTTTTAAATGTATACTTGCAATAAATGCTTTGGTATCACTATTTTCACTAAATTCTTTGCTAAAATCGCTGTATCCCTTTGTTCTCCTAGCCAGAAATTTAATAAGTTTACATTAAATTTTTATGTACTGTGGATGTAACTTTAGAAATTTCTCCCTCCCCTCCCACTATTGCATGAATACACAATTTGTTCAATCCACATCTGGCCAATTCAACAATTATTTTTATTTTTCACACGAACATCTACTTTGCTTGGAAGAATTGCTATTACCATTAATTTTATGGTTTGGGATTATTTTAAATAAAAAATAATAATTTTCAAATTCACAGGAACAATATATTAGCATGCATGCAAATGCTTGGTGCTGATTGTGTAATGCAAGAGAGAATATGACTACTTCTATATAGAAATTTGTGAATTTCTAACTTTTTTCATTTAATTTTTTTTAAGATCATGTCTTATTATATTCGTTAGTTTTAAGATAGCAGATGCCATGGGTGAACTATATTCATTTTTACTATATTGCTTTCTTGACTAATATTTACCAATTGATCCACCTCTTTCAGTTTTTATTTTTAACTTACAATTTTTTAATAGTTTTTTTTCTTGATACATTTCATCTTTTCAATCTCTAAATAACAATTTAAAATAATTTTTTCCCATTGATTTTTCATAGTTTTCATATATGAGTTTAACGTGGTCATTTTCATGACTTATTATATAGATCATTTGGGTTAGCTTTTTTACTAGCAGTTCTAATAAATCTTTTTTATTTTTAATTCAAATATAGTATTCTACTATTAATTCTACTATTTGCACAGTCGTATCACTTTGTTTTGAGAAACTCTGTAACAGCTAAACATTTTTAAAAAAATTTCCAACAGTAATATAATTTTTACAAGCTAATTTATATTCTAATAGGCTGCCTAAGTCATATTTTACAACACTTTTAAAAGGTTTAAATTCTCAGTATTTGAATTGATTTGTTTAATCTTAAAAAATAAAACATTTCTATGAAGTTGATACTACAATAGCAATGTCACTAACTAATATCTCCTTGTATACCAACAACTAATACTGACTATATACATGAAATTTATTAATTTCTAATTTTTTATTTAATATTTTATTTCTAACCATGAGTTATTGAATTAGAAAGTTAATCTTTGTCAATATTCACAGCTGCATCTTTGAATATTTTTTTTTGAGTAAATATCTAAAAATTTTAAAAGAACACAAATGAGTCAATTATTATTGTTCACAACAAGTCCAATAACAAATTTAAGATTTGCAGTATATATTATTTCTATAAAAAGTCAACAGTGCGATTAATAGAATAATTAGAAATTGAGCAGCAAATTCACTTTTTTAAAACTTAGAAAAGATTAGAAATTGAAATATAATTTCACAAATCTTATTTGTATTTAATGAATACTGCTGTGTTACTTTCTTTTGGGAGGATTAAGATTAATATAACCCCCTCCCCCAATTAATAATGAACAATTTTAAAAAAAATATTTGTTCTTAGTTCACTAATGATTTTAAATGTGATTTTTATTTAATAGAGTTTAAATTACTTTGTTATATACAGGGTTTGCACTTAAATTCCTCCTTTTGCAGATCATATTCAGCTTTTTGCAAATCAAATTCATTGTTTTGCAGATCAAATTTATCATGAAGATGACTCAAGAGTGAAGTAACAAAATGTAACTTTGTAGTGATTTTATTCAAAGTTGCTTGTGTGATCACGTAAGTCATACTGACCAGAATTTGAAGGTGACAGTTTGATGCCAAAGTTTAAATGAACTTTATATTGTGATGAGTCATCAGCACACTTTTTTTAATAATGTTTTTATTTCACTTGTCACAACAATTTTTACATAATAGCGCCTGTATATATTACACACATCTAAAAAAATTTGAAACTCTTATCTGTAAATCAGAGAATACATTATCAATTTATTTTTCTCTTCCAAATCCTTTTACCATTTTTAAAAATTTTAACTGTAAATTAGATCTTAGTAATGTTTGAATTTCTTATAATCAACCAAGAATGTGTTAGTCAAATCCATTCTCTACCATATATAAAAACAATTTAACTGTTGGTAAAAAAAAATTGAAAGTCAACAGTAATCCAATACAAAAAATAATGAATTTGAATTGCTCATTCTAATCAGTCTGTGGTTAGTTTAAATATGGATAATACATTATCAATATATTTTTATCCTCCAAATGCTTTTAACATTCTTAAAAGTTTCAACTGTAAATTAGATCTAAGGATTGTTTGAACTTTGTTAGTCAAATTCATTTTTTGCCATATATAAAAACAATTCAACTGTTGGTAAAAAAATTGAAAGTGAATTTTTTAAATTGAATTTTAATTAAAGCTTTTGAAAGTTTTAGTGAATTTTTATACGGAAGCACTCATTCCGTTCAATGCAGGATGTTTTGTCCCTGATATATATATAGGAAATTATTTTTTCCCATAAGTAGTAAAAATTCCAGATAAGGTAAATATTGATGCATATTACTGAAACTAAGATAGAGACTACCCATTTAATAAAAATAGAAAAATATTGCAAAACATGCAACACATTTTGATTTTTTTCTGACATTTGAGTTAGAAATAATTGGAGAAAGCATTTTACACACATATTTTTATTCCATTAAGAACATTGAAAATTCCAAATATTTATCTTCAAATCCTAAAATTAATTAATTGGAAAATGGCCACAATATTACCTATGGAATCAAATTTTGGAAGTCATGCCAGCAAAGGCAAATCATATCAAAATCATCAAAGTGCAGATTAAAAAGCCCTGTTGAAAGTTATAATTACCCACCTACATACAATCATATTAGTTGTGATAGAAAGAAAATTAGTAAAATGTTGTAAAGATGCTAAAAAATCATTGGAATTAATAAAAACACTGCAAAGTCCATTATAAATCAGTATTACAAAATGATAGTGTGTTGATAAAGTTGAACAAATAATTGAAGAAAATGTGTCCATAATTTTACACAACATTTGTGAGAAGATTTTGGAATCTTATCATGTGGAATTAAACACAATTTCTTTAGCTTGTGGTTAAAACACCTGTAGAGGTCCCTACTATCGCATTTTTACACACATATTATCAAGGTTATAGCCTCAGTAAATATTATTTAGGAATGGATTAAAGTGGTAGTGTGCCATGTTAAAATGTGCATCATTACAAGTTGATTATCAAAATTTTCAAAGAACAAGTATGCAATAAATTATCTCAGGAGTCTCCAGAAATAAAACAAAAAATAATATTTATTGATGAATCCGGGTTTAATTATTATCTTCCTAGCCTGTGTAACTTTTCCAAAAGTTGGAAGATGATGTAATTGTGTATTGTATGGTTATTTCAACATAAGCAGCCACAAACCCAGCAAGTGCATGATTTCGTTGGTCAAACAAGATTCTATATTATTTTATCACCATACATGCCAATGATGAATCTTATCAAATAATTTTTTTTGAAAATTAAATTATATTCCAGAAATATACTAGTTAATTCTTCAAATTATAAACAATTGATGGATGTTATTAATAATTCTGTTGCAATTGTTATGTCCACAGATTGAAGATATATTACATAAATATGCATCTGAGATTACCAACAGCAGCTGCAGGAGAACCACTATAGATTAAGCTATATGTACCATTAAATAAGTATTTTATATTCATTGTTATATGCAATAACATTTTGAATAATAAATTTACATTGAATATTATTTTTATTACAGTAGTTTAAATATTAATTCTTATTAATCGCAACATCAGCACATAAATTAGCCTTATTTGAATATTACAGTAGTTTAAGAAAATAAATTTATAGAAAAACTTGATTTGCTAAAGAATGAATGAGATCTGGAAAAATATAAATTTGATTTGGGAAAAGGTGAATTTAATTTGCAAAAAGATGAATTTGAAGTGCAAACCCAATAAAATAAGATTTTTTTTTTATCTTATGAGACTAACAACCATTTAAATATTTAAATTTCTATCAGATCAATAAAGTGTAAGAAGTTAGCAATTTTAAACAGAGCCCTCTTTCATCCTATTTCAAAGTAAATACAAAAATTAGTAAACTTTTTAGCTTTAGTGATATCATTGAATGCCTTTTTAAAATTATTTATACCATTCCTGATTTGTTCTTATCCTAATCTATACTTGCTGGAGCTTATCTATTATAAGGAGAGGAAATTGAAATCGTGACTCGTATTGCAGATATTTTTTTTTTGACTAGGTTAAGAAGTTCGTAAAAAAGAAATGTTAGGCAAACTATTTTTTTTTTCCAGCATAATTGGTGTACAGAATAAAAAGAAAATTAGATTGATGTTCTATATTTCAATTATAGTTTGTAAGAAAAATATCTGAGTTATGTCACAATTAAATTAACATTTGTGAATGAATTGTATTCACTCCTTGATGCCTTTGATATTGCGAATAAATCCAGAAATAACAAACTTGCAATAATTTCAAATCAAAGTATTGATCACATATATATCCTTAGCAAAAATGATTAACATAAATATAATTGAGCTAATTACAATATTTGTAATGTTGAAGATGCAGCAGTTAGTTAATGAGATTAATTCAAAACTGCAATAGTGTAGCAATTTATTATAGTTTACTTTTCAGTAAAGTATATACCACATAAACATCTTATTTTCTATTGCTCTTAGAATTCATTAGTTTTATGTATGATACAAAATGTAGAATTATAATCAACTCTAAAATATTTGTGTAGAAGTAAATAAGTATATAATGTGAAGCCAAGAAATGCTAAACACTTAGAGATATTTATAATAAAAAAAAATAAAATTATCAAAACCCTAGCAATAGATCAATACCATCTTAAAAATAAGAACTTCTAGATTAGTAAAGAACTACATCCAATTGTAGGCACAAATATTAAATTTCCAATCAAGAAGTGATAATATTTTTTTAAAAAAAGCAAAGATTAATTATACCAAAGAGAAAATAAATTTAATGTTATATAATAGAACTTTAGAAGTCATTATTAGTTAGTAGTTAGAGATGTTACCTTCTCTTTAAAAAAATTGTGATTTATTTGGACTGTTTTTGTAAAATGGAATAAGAATATGTTAATTATTTAAATTTCAAATCAGAGAATACATGAAATACAAAAAGGACTCTTTGCCATTAATAAAGTAGAAAAATTAGTAAATTTATTTTTAATTATTGTATGTAATTGAATTTTATCTTACACTATATTTTCTAAAATAGTCATAAATTAAGTTCTTTACAATAAAAAAGATGAATTGATTTTAATAACTGTATGAAATTGCAAAGTTATATTTTAATGCCATTAATATTTTTGAAACTACTCATTTATGCTGCTTTGAAGCAGTTTTCATTGTTTTTAAAATGTAAAAAGTTACTGGTTTATGATAGTACAAATTCATAAAAAAACAACGTTTTTGCAAATAATTGTTGAAAATTATGCCAAAAGTTAATTTCCTATATTCTTAGAAAATGTTATTCATAAAAATAGAGAAATATATTCTATTTTTATGTCAAATTTTTTCCTTAACCAATAAAATATTAATCTTTGACTTATTTTCAATAGTTATTTGCAAAACAATTATTTTTTTTTATAAATTAGTACTATTATAAATCTAATTAGGATAAAGCCGTAGAAAGGAATTTGCTGTTAAATGAAAAGTTCGTTGATGCCTTAAAAGAACCAAGCATGACAAATTGCTAATGTCCATTCCATACATTGCAGTTTTTATTACATGATTATCTATATAGTATACAAATACACACATCAGCCAGCATTGATAAGTTTATTAGTTTTTTACTTCTGAGTTTAAGATCATGAACATCATGGCTTTTTACTCAATTGCTTGATAATTTTAAATTGAAGTATCAGTTGAGTTCTTTTGAAGAACAACGAATATGTGTGTGTATGAATGAATTTAATAAATATTTATAATCATGATAGGCAAGACTAAATTATGGCTTCTATTCCCTGGAGGCTGTAAAATCATCAACCAAAGTAGTAGTTGATGTCCAAAGGGGGTGAATGTTAAAAATTGTTTAATTGCTGATGTAGACTGCCATTTGATAATGATGTTTTATTTAGGTATTCTTAACTGTAGATCACTTTCAAATGAAATAAAATTGTGTGAATTGGAAGAAATGTTTGATATTAAATGTGCAATTAGAAGAAAAATTAAAGAAACAAATGATTTAAAAAGTGGACATTTACTATACTAGAAAGGCATAATATTGGAATCACAAATAGAGTAGATTCATTATAAATAAAAAGTTAATGATAACATTGTGGGGATTGATATAATATTAGGCAAAGTAGCAAGATAGTTATTCAACTTAATAAAGGACATCAACTGTAGATAATTTAGGTTTATCTTCCAACAAGTTTTCATTGTGATGAAGAAATTGTCATGGGAGATTTTAATGCTAGAATTGATTAACAGTTGAAAGATGAAATTACTGTGAGTAAATTTGGTTATGATGATAGAAATGAGAAGAGACTCAGAATTGTTAAGTTCATGGAAAAAGAAAAACTTTTTATGTTCTAAATTTTTTTTTCTGAGAAAAATGCTAGATGGAAATAGATTTGAGTAAAATCCAAATGAAGATATAGCAGAATTGGATTATCTTTTGGCTAACAGAAGATATATATTTGAAAATTATAATATTCTTAATAAAGTCATAAAGAAAATGATCATCGATTAGTGAGATGTAGGATGCATGTTAGTGCAAAACTAGAAAGACAAAAATTATTAAGTAAAAACAGTATTTACAGTTGATATTCCAAATTTCAGAAACTTTCCAATGAATTTAAATTAGAATTTGCAAATTGTTTTGAAATATTAATAGATTATGAAGATGATTTAATTGAATACAACTGATATTCTATTAAGGACTGCAATAAAGGATAGCTATTATAAAAAAAACAATCTACCAATAAATTTTCTTCGATGACAAGAAGGAATATGAAAATTTATAAAAATGTTGCTTTAAAAAAAATTGAATATCTAGAGTTTTGTAAAATGATACAAAAAAGAATTATTAATAGTGTAAGAGAAATATAATTGTGAATTCATAAGGATAATTATAGAATAGAATAAAAGTTTCAAAAGTGTTAAACAGTATCATGGAATTGATAGAAACTTTATTTTTGCAATAGGAAAAAAGATGCAATTATTACTAAAAAGAGATCATGAAATTTGTGTGAAAGTTCCATAAAGAATTATATAGCAATAAAGAACATATCTTCTGAATTACCCAGAATTTTAAATAAAGAAGTGAGATATGCAGTTAAATCTATAAAGAAAGAGAAAAATCCACATAATGCTGGAATTATAATGAATATCTTAAAAGGAACAGGTGTGGAAATCGAAAAACTATTGGAAAGTTATATATCAAATATCAAAATAATAAAGTAACAATTAATTGGAAGAATGCCATAGTGGTATTGATATTTTAAAAAGGTGATAACGAAAATATTAGATATTACAAACTTATCAGTTTTATACAAAATTTGAGCAAATTGCTTTAGTGAACATTAAGAACAACCTTTATTTAAAAGTGACTTCCAAATATTGAGAGAAGTTATAGAAGAACCAGTGAATATGAGTTGCTATTTGGAACATTTGATTCTAAAAGCATTCCTTCAGTGATTAAAGCAACAGATCATTAAGTTATAAACCCAGGATATTGTCATATTCTAAAGAAATATCAAAATACAACAGCAATAATTAAATAGTGAAAATAAGAAGTTGAGGCAACCAGATGACTTCATATCTTCAAAACTTTTTACAGCTGATTTAAAAGTATTTTGTGGATTAAAATGAGATGCTAAGGGAGTAAAAGTAAATGAAGATTATTTAAGTTGTTTAGATTTTGCAGATGAGTGGTTTGTTTTTACAAAATTGCAAAGGTTAGATAAAAGTAAAACTAGCGATAAATGCTAAAAAAATTAAAAGTTATGTTCAATGGATTTTCTAGGAAGAAGAAAATAAAGATTGATAATGTTGAATTAGAAGTTAACAACTACAAAAATTGTAATCAGATTATTATTACAGATAGAAACATAATGGATGAAATTAGTATTGGGATGAAACTTGGATGGAGTGCTTTTGGTAGAAATAATGTAATATTAAAATGAAATATGTGTTTGAAAAGGAAGGTTTTTAATAAACATGTTTTACCAGTTTTTAGTGATAGATTTGAGACTTGGGCATTTAATAGAAGAGCAATATAGAGACTTCAAATTATTCATTGAAGCATTGAGTGATATATATATATATATTAGAAATAAGATGATGGGATCAAATATATATATATATATTAGAAATAAGATGATGGGATCAAAAATAAGATACATGGATGAGAAAACAATCAGATCTTACTGAAATCATTGAAATAATTAAGAGATTGAAGTGGAGCTGCTGGGCTGGACATAATTTCTAGAAGAGGTTACAGTAAATGGACTGTAAAAGACCTACAAAGAGATCACATGTGAGATGGATGAAATAAGAAAATTTGCTAGTCTGATGTGGAGAAAAAAAGATTAGAGATTGGAAAAATTGGATTAAACTTGGAATAGTTAATTGTATGAATAATTGTACTCACTATTTCTGACATCATTATGAGACAATTTACCAATGCTTTTGTATAGAATATTTTTTGTTAGATTTCATAAATGAAGAAAATTATCTGAGAAATATTCTATGAATTACTGCAAACTACTATTGAAGAATAGCACTCTTCATGGTTAGCCTAAATTGATTGTAGGATATATATATATAATTATAGTATATTAGATATCAAGCTTATACTATAAATTTTTTATGATAAAATTCAATGTTATTTTTTATTCTGATATAGATATGAACTAGTTGGTTAACAGAATGTTGAACAAGAATAGTTTTATTTTATATTTTCAAACATTAAGAGAAATCTGGCAATTGTCTGGAGGAAAACTGACAAGAGAATTGATAATCAGTAATAGAATTGGAGAAATAATGAATATTGAACATACTATAATAAATGAAATTAGAATAAGGCAATTGGAATGATACTGATATGTGGAAATTGTCTCAGAGAATATAAAAAGAAAAAGTAGGCATCCAAAAAAAAAAGAATTGAAAAGAAGGAATGGATGAAGAAATTAGACAAAAAAATTTGTTAGACGATTTATAGACTGGTAGAGAGATTTAATGATTAGACTTGGAAAATAATACAGGTTAATGACTGATAATAAGGAGAGAAAAGCAGCAAGAAGAAACTATTTAATTCTCTCATTCTTTTTTTTTTTTATTATGAGTAGACATTGATACAACAAGAGAAAAGTTCACAAAAACTATAGTCATGGTACATGTAATCAAAAGAGACTTGGAAAATAAAGATGATTATGATAGAAGATATTGATAAAGAAATATTGAAGAGTTAAAACAATTGAAGAAGTTTTTGCTTGAATGCAGAACTCTTAAAAAAAAGGAAAAACTATAATGAACAAGTAGATAATTGATACTATTGTAAACAATGATTTTGAAGTAATGAATACTAACTGGCATTTTTATAACTACCGAAAAGAAGGCTAATCTTCAACCAAACTTTTGCATGACTTCATTGTTGAAGTTTGGTGACATATCTTTAAAAGAAAAATAATATAAGATTAATGTTAGGAAAAAAGATTTCTCAGAGGCAATGTTAGAAGAATACAAGTTGGAATGTTATAAAAAGTGATAATTTAATTAAAAATAAAATAACTCTTAAGTGTTGAGTTATTCATTCAATACACAAAATATGAATTAGAATCTAAAAACTTGATATAATTAATGGTTACTATTTATTATTTGTTTAGTGTATACTAATTGTTGTTTTTTTAAATCTATTCTATTATTTCCTCAATCATAAAAAACAAAACAAACAACTAAATCCTTGTGTTTAGTGATGTAATGGAGAAAACGTTTTCTGGATTAAAGTTCAATATTACATGACTTCGAAGCAAAAAAAAAAAAAGCACCACACAACCCCCTTCTCCGACTCAGTTATATTTACTTTTATCAATTAATGGCGTTGACCTTATGATTATAAGTCCCATAAAAGTATTTAAATAATTTGCCATATTATGTTATACTATTATCTCAAGTTAAATATCTGATAAAGAATAAAAATCAAACTTATTCATAGTAAAAATTATAACATATAACGAAAGCAACTATAACTGCCATCCTATATTGGCTTATCCTATGTGTGTGTGTATGTATATTAAGTTACTTTGTTATACCCAGAAAATTCAATTAAAAAAAGTTTTAACTAATTGTTTTATTTTTGGATATTAAAAGTAAATTATGCAACGAAGTTAATGTGTTTTACAACAATGTGCCCATTCCTGAGTTATTAAACAGAAAAGGATTTTCAAAACTAAGTTGGAATTTTTTTTATGACCATTTATTATGACATATTTATACAAGGTTGTTAATTATATTGAAATAACAGTTCATTTTAGAATGTTACATTTAATCACTCAATCCCTTTTTGTTTGCACTTATTTCTGTCAATATTTTCTCATTTGATCAATTTGTTCACCATTTAGTATTGTTTTTCCATTGGTCAGAATGGATTATTTTTCCACTTGAGTGATAAATTTTTAAAATGTTATCAAATGATTGCTTTCTAAGTGTTTTTTCAGTCATTCGTATTAAAATTAATTGTTTCTACTAATTAATTATGCTTTAAAGTTGAGCATTTTTCATTCCCATCATTTATTTTCATCCCATTGTACACATGATAAAATCAATATCTTCCATCAGTAAGGTCTCTTGTCTATAGTCTACGAGTACTTAATTGAAAATTAATAGAAAAATGAATGATTTTTTTTTTAAAATAACTTTTTTATTTTTTTAAAAGATATTATTGAATTTATTATCAAATGACAAAGTTTTGTTAGAATGTTTATGTAGCGTAATAGCGCGCAGTTATTCTCACATATATACACACATACACGCAATTTTCGGAATGTCCTATATTAGAGCATTATAGGATCAATATATATATTTAATCTAAGCAAAGATTAAATGCAAATAATTTTATAGCAAATTAAAGTCATAGAAAAAATTAGTCAATTAGATCATAAGCCAATGACGCAAAATTTATGGAAACGGGGTATATAATAAACTTTGTAGTGAGCCTTTAAAGAGAGGTCATTATAGCTGCAACTTCCAAAAGTCTTTTTGCTAATGGATGACGAAACAAGTGTCAAAAAATAAAACATATCTCATTATAAGGCTCATAGATGGCATTGCATAAACTTCAACTTCCTACAGAAATTAAACGAAGATGATCCTGATAACTGATGGAGATTTGTGAATATGCAGAAAAAAAAATAGGATTGCATTAGTGCATTATTAAGGCACATAATGTGATTATTCGTGACAACTTCAACCATGTGTTTGCTAGCTTAATTTTTCACCTAAATTTGTATATTGAGAAGAATAATGATTATATTGAACAAATTCTCTAAATAAGAGCTTTTGTTTTTATTTTTATGGATTTAAGT
Source organism: Epiperipatus broadwayi (assembly GCA_028023455.1). Lineage (NCBI taxonomy): Eukaryota > Metazoa > Onychophora > Udeonychophora > Euonychophora > Peripatidae > Epiperipatus > Epiperipatus broadwayi. The sequence continues at coordinate 545,493 of JAQFVV010000457.1, forward strand.
GACAGCCTGTATATATCACTAAAATGAAATACCTAATATACAAATAAATAAATGGAAATAGATTATTAAACAATAATTATTATGTCAAGTACATAAAAGGCTTTTCATAATTTTTGTTATCCTCTATAGTGTATATTTATGTATATAAATATTACTCTTCTTCAGTTTTATATGTAAACAGAAGTTTATTGAATGTGATATTTGGACTGTTTCCATCATCTGTGAGTGAATGTTGAATATATAGAAAATTTTAAACTTTCCAAATACAAACAACTTGTTAGAAATAACACACAAATAGACATTACAGATTGGTAAATACACAATGTTTTGAGTAGTATTATTCTCCATTCTTCTTCAGCTGTTTCTGGTCTATATGCACAGTGACAATATTCCTTAGAAGTTGAACAAACACCTTTAGATTCTTTATTATCGAATTTAAGGCAAATGCTCTAATCAACTGAGCTATTCTGTCAAAGGCAACACATAATAGAAATTTGATATATTTATATATGTGGGTTGGTTCAAATCTTTCTGAGTTGTTCAGTTTTTTTTTATATGAGTAAGGCTAATTAGTTTATTATTATTGTTTAATATTTTTCCTAAAAAACAAGATTAATTAGAGTCTTCCATACATTGTGTATTGCTACACTGGGTTGACTTATAGGATTATTTACCACTGTTATATGAGCAGCTTCCTTGAATTTTCTTTTATGCATTTCCCCCTCTTTATTCAATATCTTTGTATTTTCCCAATTAAACATATAGTCATTAGTACATACATGATCTGCTATGGTAGACACATCTGTTTTTTCTCTTTTAACCATTAGTTTGTGTTTTTTCAATCACTGTTCAACAGGGTGACAGGTCTCACCAATGTACTTCCATTACATGGTATTTCATAGATGCAGTTTTTGTTCTTCAGCATTTTCAGTTTAGGCTTAGTAGAAGTAAGAATTCTTTGAAGTGTGGTATGGCTTTGAAAAGCTGTTCTAATGTTATATTGACTGCAGATTTTCTTTAATTTATCTGCCATTTCTGGTATATATGGATACACTACCATACCTTCAATAGACAACACAAAGAGACACCAAAAGAGAAAATAATTATTGGTATGGTAGTGTATCCATACATACCAGAAATGGCAGACAAATTAAAGAAAATGACTGCAGATTTTCTTTAATTTATCTGCCATTTCTGGTATATATGGATACACTACCATACCTTCAATAGACAATACAAAGAGATACCTTAAGAGAAAATAATTATTGGTATGGTAGTGTATCTATACATACCAGGAATGGCAGACCAATTAAAGAAAATCTGCTATCAATATAATGTTAGAACAGCTTTCCAAAGCCATATCACACATTTGAGGATTTCTTACTTCTACTAAGCCTAAACTGGAAATGCTGAAGAACAAAAATTGCATCTATGAAATACCATGTGAATGCAGAAGGAAATACATTGGGGAAACCTGTCACCCTGTTGAACAGTGATTGAAAGAACACAAACTAATGGTTTAAAGAGAAAAAACAGATGTGTCTATCATAGCAGATCATGTATGTATTAATGGTCATGTTTAATTGGGAAAATACAAAGATATTGGATGAAGAGGAAAAAATGCATAAAAGAAAATTCAAGGAAGCTGCTCATATGACAATGGTAAATAATCCTATAAGTCAACCCAGTGTGGCAATACACAATGTATGGAAGCCTCTAATTAATGTTGTTTTTAGGAAAAATATTAAACAGTAATAATAATAATAATAAAACAACTATTTAGCCTTGCTCATATTAAAAAAAAATTGAAGGACTCGGGAGGATTTCAAATTTCTACTATATGTTGCCTTTGACAGAATAGCTCAGTTGGTTAAAGTGTTTGCCTTAAATTCAATATTCAAGAATCTAAAGGTGCGAGTTCAACTTCTAAGTGAATATTGTCACTGTGCATATGTATAGGCCAGCAACACCTGAAGAAGAATGGAGAATAAAGTTTAAAATTTTCTATACATTCAATATTCACTCATAGACGATGGAAATAGTCCTACATATCACATCTAATAATATACCATCATCATAAACCTTCAGACAAATAAGAAGTTTATTGACTTTGGAAATTTCAAGTTCAGTATAAGTTGAATGTAACTAATCACTATGTGATATGAATAAGCAGTCCAAGTTCCCACATTGAATGTGTTTCAGCTTAAATAAAGCATCAGCATTATCATGTGTGCTTAATTAAATTAGCTTGATATTATTAAATCATATAGTATTAAATACTTTATATAAAGAAAAAATTATATATAATTTCAGTAAATATACAAGATTATTTGTAATAATAATAATATGTTTATTATTATCTATAGTCCAAATCCTCTATTATAAAAAATGATCACTTTGAATTCTTGCATTATACGTGTTTTGGATAAGATCAACTGTCATTGTCATATAAGGTTATTAAAATTAATTGATGCCATATATATAATCTCTAATATTATATTATTGGTTTAAGCATATTATAGAAATTATTTCGATTGCTTCACACAGAAATACAGTGCAACAAATTTGTTACAAATGAACTATCACTATGTTAATATATCAAATAATCATTTTGAATTAATTCTTTGCTAATATGGGTATATGTACTTAACAGCTGTATTGTGAGTAGTAATTAATTCACTTTACTTTCAGAGTTATCTATTGTAAGCTTTAGTAATCAATATACATTGAAAGGAAATGGTACTCCCAAATCTCCAACCTAATACTATACACTTTTTTAATTAATTACGCTATGCATTCCATTTTATTCCATCACACATTAATATAAATATATATATATAACTATTAGAAATCAGTCAACACAGACAATCCCAATATAGATAATAATCAACAATCTCAAGCTGTTGTCAAGGCAATCTTTTAACAATATATATACACACACACAAATAATATGCTCTAGGCTCTCATCCTAAAGCAAAGTCACTATTTGATATAATACAAAATTAGAAATTAAGTGCAAGAATAGTTATAAAATTAATTATTAAATATTATACTGTACATGCAGAAATGAAGTGAAACGAAAGTTCGATTTTAGTGAAAACTAAAATTGAACTTTTAAAAGCATAAATAAAGTTATCATAATAAGATCATAAAATGTTGCAACTCATTGATTTACTTATTTCATGTTTAGAATTTCTGTTTTCTTATGCACAGATTACATTAATTAGTTAGCTCATTCTAAGTAAAATTTTCTTCAATCTATTCTAGAGCCAACTACTGTGGGCTTGAATAGTGCTATAATTCACCCATTTCTTGGTCAATTTCTCACGTAGTCAATTAGGAATGAGATTCAAAATTGGAATTGATGAAAGCAAAAACTGGAAACCATTTTGTGAATAAGTATATTACAACACATTTTATCTATTGTCCTTTGATCATTTAAGATTACAATTAATAGTTGTAGAATAGAGTGAAGATAATTTTTATTAAGCATGTAAGTAACAAAATTCTATTTTTCTGGACTGTGATTAAAATTATTAATACAGAGCAGGCTTATTTTAAAAACATATATGTTAAAGGTAGAAATAAATAAGCAAATGCTATGTTAGCCAGTAGCATTCATAACAGCATTTGTGTTAATTCTATAAATTAATTTAATGGGAAAAGGAATGTTATATGATTCATTCATTCAGAAATACATTATAGCACCCCACTATATATAGCTATTGGCAATTATCAATAAGGAACATGGAATTTGCATCCACATATTTAGTAATCACTTTTAGTTTTTTCAATACTATTTAAACATGAAGCTGAGATTCAAGCACCCAAAGGATTTGAAACTTAACTAATTTATTTGCATAGTAATATAGCTCTGACCTTAGGTCATCAAGTATATATTTTAGTTATCTTTGTTTTATGCTATTGTGTGCTTGTTTGACCTTTTTGCAAAGATGGTATTTAGTAACCCAAGCATTATTTATATTTGTTTGCCAACATTTACTTGTTAGTAAACAGAAAAAATTATGTTTTATTTGTTGGGTATTAAGTATGCCACACATATGGTATATGACAAAGTATTTTATATAAATAATTTCTTGTAGATCAGTAGGTTGTCAACAGTTTCACTATATATGGCAATGACTGGCTGAATTAAATTCCAAAATATTGTCAAGATGTTATTTCTTCAAATCTTAAGTGACACAAATTTCTCAGCCTTTATTAATAATCTTATTTTTGACTCAAACATGTAGAGATAAAATTTTTAGATTTGTTAATAATCTTTATCTTATATTATGCTAACAAATCAATTCAATTGCAGTCATGTACTGAACTGGATAATTAGAGTAGTTGTAAATAGTAACACAGTGGGGGGAAAAAATTGAGTTTTATTAATATAATTTTATCTTCTTTACATAGTATCATATCTGCTCCTTGGCAAAGAAGAAAGTTGTCATTTCTGTTTTCAAGTGTAACAAGCAAATTTTTGGATTTACCAGTCACATGTAATAAATAAAAATATTGATAATCAAAAAACTAAAGTACATTAGCAGTAATATATAAATGAGGAAGAGGCAAGAATTAATAGGATTATATAATCTATATAAACTTGATAATTTACAAAACAGTCTGATGAAAATTGTCATTATTCTCATAAAATAGAGAACTATCAAGTAAGATTGATTCTCTCATAATTACATCTTAATCACTTTATTGATGACAATTATATCATAAAAATTCATTACATAGTAAATACATTAATTATGCATAATTTTATTCCTTATATGATTTCTTTATAAACGTGAATGAATGTATGAATATAGTCATATACATACATATAATAAGGTGGATTATAAAGGCAGTCCATACATTTTTAACAAATTTTATTATACTTCTTATTTATGTATATGCTTACATTTATATACATCCATGTAAATCTTGTGAAGATTTCAGTTAAAGACTAAAAATTATACATAACTTAAAGCTATCATTAGGTAGTGAATGTTTGTGATTGATGGAGATTATGAATGATGTAATTACATTTGCTGAATGATACAATAAATAAACAAAGGGTTTTATTGCTTGGGAGTTCATAAGAAGTTTGAGCACTGGAAATGATGGAATTGGGAAATCTGTAGCTTTTTGATCTAGAGCATGCCATTCTATCACTATACTAAATCTGGGTCATTGTTATATTTATACTAAAATTGATCTCAGTACTTTTCTGTGGTATCTTTTTTTTTAATTGAAGTTTTTAATCTTTGCAATAATGTTATAACTGATTTTTTTTGTTAACTCTCATTTCAGGCAATCATGAAATATTACAATTTATGAAATTCAAGCTTATAAGAATATTATGTAAAAACAAGTATTTCAGAGTTATTGCATTTAAAGTAGTTAAAATATAAAAATTAAGTTTCCTATAAATAAGATTTAATAAAGTAATCCTTTGAAATGGTGGGAATGTCAAAACTCAAGTGGAAGAAGTTGTGAACTGTACTCAGGAAATCACAACACCTGTAAAATTTATTTAGTTTTCTTTTTTTTCTTCAAGGAATGTTTTTAAATAGCAGTATACTTTGAGCAACGGATGATACTTATTAATTTTGCGCTAATGCACTTAAAAATCATTACAACATTTACTAATAAAACAAATTTGAATTCAAGTGCACTTGGCATGCTCTATATTTTACGTCAGATATAAGTTGCTGATCTAAAACTTACACTGCTGCCATCTCTTTTTTTGTATAGTGTTGATAGATGAAATATTAACAATATATAATATTGCCCAGATTCTGATCATTAAGATAGATTATTCTAGAATTACACGTTCTTAGGTTATGGTTAATAATTGGGTCTAGTTTCATTAATTTGAAAACAATGTACTTAAATAGATTGCAAATTTAGTGTGTTCTAAAATATGATTATAACCCAAAAAGACAGTTGTTATGGTCAGTCAGTTTTTTTTTCTGCAAATAAATTCAAACTGATATATAATTTATCTAAAGAGTGATGTGAAGTAATATAACATTTTATGTAGATATAAAGTATATAAACTTTGATTTGATTATATATAGTTATGCAACTGTATATATATTCTACCGTACCCGGCTCCCTATTAAACCGTTCGTAAAAGGGATTGTGAGCTCCAAAACAAACATGATACAGCGTAAAGAATTTATTTTTTCTTATATCAATAGTTGTTCATTATCAACATAAGAAAAAAAAAGAGTGTAAAAAGCCTTTTTTTTAGATTTAGATTCATATTTATATGGGTTGGTTTAAATAAGACTAGGAAGGATGTAAATGGTTTATGGTTATGTAGTCAGTGTATTAATATGATAAAAGAGGTGAGAAAGTGTTTTCAAAGTGTAGATAGTCGAAGAATAGTGGGTGGAGAAAGTAATAGTGTAATGGAGATGATGAGTCAAAGAATAAATAAGATAGAGGAAGAATTGAAGGATGTAGAAGTAAAATTAAAATCATTAGAGATAAAATGTGAGGAGATAAAGGAATTATTGAGTAGGAATGATAAGGAAGAAATAGATAAGGAGGACCAGAAGATATTAGAAAATGTTATAGATAGAGCAGAAAAAGTAGATTATGAAACAATATTGATAGGAGATTCACTAATTAGAGAATGTGGGGATATAATTGCAAGGGAAAATAGAAGTAGGTATGTAAGAGTATGTTTGCCTGGAGCTAGAATTAGGGATGTAGCAGATAAAGTTAAAAAACAAGGTAGTAGAGATGTATATGTTATGGTGGGGACTAATAATTTATTAGAATCATCAGAGAGAATAATGGATGAGTATGTAGATTTTATTAGGAATTTGATTATGATTAAAGGAAGAGTAGGAATAGTTGGATTATTACCAAGGTTTGACAAGAGTTATTTGTTAGATAGGGCATGTTCTATAAATGAGAGATTGAAAAAATTGTGTGAGAGAAATAATGTTATGTTTGTGGATGTGTGGGATTGTTTTATTGGAAAGAGAGAGTTATATAGTAAAGATGGGTTGCATTTAGGAAAACAAGGAAGTGAAGTTTTAGGGAGTTTGATTTATAAAGAATTTTTTTCGGGAAACTTATAAAGGGGGGTGGGTTTTTAAATTGTAATATTATTAAAAAGAATGGATGGAATATAAGAAGTAAGCAAAAGGAATTTGATTTTAATATAAATATAGATATGGAGAAGGAATGGGTTTGTAAAATTAATGGTAAGAAAGTAATTTATAAATGTAATGGAGAAGAAAGAATTAAAAGAATTTATAAAAGAGTAGTTAGGAAAGAAGAAATTGTTAAAATTGGGTTTTTGAATATGCAAGGTGGTAGGAAACCAGAAAAGTGGATGGAATTAAATAAAACAATTGAAAATGAAGAGCTTGAGTTATTAGCAGTAGTGGAAACACATTTAAGAGAAGAAGAAGAACCTATTTTGGAACAGTTGGTATGGCAGGGTATAAATAGAAAAGAAAAAGAAAAAAGGGGTGGTGGTATAGGTGTTATATCAAAAAAATATTTAAATATTGTTAAATGTCAAGAACACTTGTGGTTTGAAATAAGGTTGGGTAGACAAGAATGGATGGTGGCTATAGTTTATATAGCTACTGGAGATAGTCAAATTATATTGGAGTGGAATAGTAACATATACGAATGTTTAGTTAAGGATATACAAAGTTTTAAAGAAAAGGGGAAGAGAATAATGGTTATAGGGGATATGAATGGACATATTGAAGAAATTGATGATGTAGATAATAAAAATGGACAGCTTTTGAAGAATTTTTGTCAGAAAGTGAATTTGAGTATTGGAAATTTATTAAATATTTATGAGGGACAATACACATGGTCCAGAAATAATATATTTCACACAATAGATTATGTATTGGTAGAGAAAGAGGGAATAAATAAAATACGGAAAATTAAGGTATTTGATAATGAAGAAAAAGTATGCACTAGTGATCATAATTTCATTGTAATTGAAATGGTTAGTAATGTGATGGAGAATAGAAATAAAAGTAGAAATAATAGTAAAAGATGTGGATGGAGAGTAAATGATAAGAATAAGTTGGAAGAGTATAAAATACAAGTTGAAGAAATAATGGAAGAGTGGGTTGGGGATGAGTATAAGGATTGGTGTAAGGAAGTAGAAAAAGTTGCAAATAGGGTTTTAGGTGAGAATATTGAAAAGAATAAAAGTAATAAAAAAATTAAAATTAGTAAAAGTGTAAAAGAAAGGAAAGAAGCATGTAGAGAATATAAGTGTGCTATTAAGAATAAGGAAAGTGAAAAAGATATTAATGCTAAATGGGAAAAGTACTTAGAAAAGAAGAAGTTGGCTAAAATAGATATTTATAGAGAGAGAATAAAATTGAATAGTAAATTGTTGGAGGATATTAATAAAAGTGGAAGAGATGGAAGTAAAAAATTTTGGAATTATATTAAAAGGAGAAATGTAGGGGAGAGAGAGTTAGTATTACTAGATGATGAGGGAACTGAGTGTAGTTCTAGAGAAGATTTAGAGAGAATCTTAAATAGTTATGTAATGAATATAGAAAAGATGTTAGATGTGAATGATAGAATATTAGAAAATATGAAAGAATATAGTAATGGGAATATTAGTTTTTCAGAAAATGAACTAAATGAGATAGAGAAGAAATTGAAAAGTGGGAAGGCAAGAGGTTTAGATGGATGGGCAGCAGAGATGGTAATGAATTTAGGATATAGGGCAAAATTAAAGTTATTATCCTGTTTTAATAAAATGGCACAGAATAGAGTTTTCCCAAGTAGTTGGAGTAATACAAGAGTAAGGTTATTATTTAAAGGAAAGGGTAAGGATCATAGAAAGTTGAATAATTATAGACCGATAGCGGTAACATCAGTTTTATATAAAGTTTTCTCATATATGGTGGCTAGTAAAGTTGTAAAATGGATGGAAGGGAATAATGTAGTGGGTGAAATGCAAGGAGGTTTTAGATTAGATAGGCGTATAGGAGATAGTTTATTTGTAGTTACACAACTTATGGATATGAGTAGGAATGCAGATAAACAGTTATATATGAGTTTTATAGATATAGAGAAGGCATATGATAGAGTAAATAGAAATAGATTATGGATAAGTTTAGCAAATTTGGGAATGGATGAAGCTTTAATAGATATTATTAAGAAATTATATGAAAATAATTATTATATATATCAATTAGAGAATATAGAATCAATTAAAGTTAAAAATGGTGTGGGACTAAGGCAAGGATGCCCTATGTCACCTATTTTGTTTGTGTTGTATTTGAGTGAAATGGAAAGAGCAATAGAAAGATTAGGAAGAGGGATAGAGATACCGTTAATAGGTAGTAAGGGAGTATATATTTTGTCAGGTCTTTTTTTTGCAGATGATATATTTTTGTGTGCAGAAAAAAGAGAAGATATGGAAGTTATGTTGAGGACATGTGCAAGGGTGGGTAAAGAGATGGGGATTAAATTTAGTGAAGAAAAATCAAATATAATGATGGTTAATACTGAGGAAAGAGAAGATGTAGAATTTTTATTGGGAGATATTAAGTTAAGTGTGGTGAATAGATATAGTTATTTGGGAATTATTTTAAGTAATCAGAAAAATTATTTGGATGAATGGGAGAAAAAATTGATAAATGAAGCAAAGAAAAGAAAGGGATTGATAAAGAAATTAACAGTATTTTCATATAATAAATATGATGTAGCTAGAATTATATGGAAAGGAGTTGCAGTAGCAGGGTTAACATATGGTAATGATGCATTATATGTTAGTAAAAAGATATTAGATTATTTAGAAAAAGCTCAAAGGGAAGTAGGAAGACATGCATTGGATGCAGAAGTATGGACAGCAAGGGAGGCAATTCAAGGAGAAATGGGATGGTCAAGTTTTCATATGAGAGATGCAAAAAGTAAAATGAAAATGTTTGGTAGATTGCAGTTTATGGATAATAAAAGAATAGCTAAAATAGTATTTAATTGGGTTATGAGTAAAGGACAGGTAACAAAATGGGTGAGAAAGGTAATGCGCTATGCAAAAGATTTGGATAAAGAATTTATATCAGTATATTTGTACAAAAGATGGGATGATTGTGTTAAGAGGATTATTGAGTGTTATAGTAGTAAGGAATGGGATAAAAGAATAAATTTATTAATAAAGACTAGGGAGTTAGAGAGATGGAGAAATAGTATGGAGAGTAAAAAGAGTTTAAATATATATAGAAATAAACAGAATATTAGGTGTGAGTTAATATATGATAATAGTAAGGAAAGTAGTTTATTGTTTAAGGCTCGAACGGGATCTTTAGCTACAAAAGAATATACATGTAAATGGAAAAATATGGGTGATTTATTTTGTAAATTATGTAAGGAAGGAATTGAAAATATTAGGCATTTGTTAATTGAATGTAAATGTTTGAAAACAGAAAGGGTACATATAATGAAGTTGTGGAAAAATAAATATGAAAAGAGTGATTATACAGAAAGTGAATTATTGGTTTTTATGCTAGGTTTAGGAAAAGATAAGGGGGATTTAGATATAAAGGTTATAGAGTTGACAAAAATTATGTTGTGGAAATGGGATAGAGCAGATTATGGGTAAATTTAGAGTGGGGAATGTAAAAGAAAGTGGCTAACAGGTTTATCTGGGCTTAATTGCTGAGATATTCTTGACTTCGTTTAAGGAGAAGCCATAATACATCACA